>CM038676.1:212706632-213119380 GCA_021605205.1 Aegilops longissima | reverse complement strand
GAGGATCCAGCGAGCTGATCATACTGTGTCGTTGATCTGAGGAGCGGATACTTGTTCTTGATAGTGACCAAATTGACAGTCGGTAATCTACAACCATCCGATCCGTACCATCCTTCTTCTTGACGAAGAGGACGGGCAAGCCCATGGAGATGAACTAGGACGGATGAAACCCTTTTGCAAGGACTCATCGAGTTGTTTCTTAAGTTCAGCTAGTTCTAGGGTGCCATCTTATAAGGTCTCCTAGAGATTGGGGCGGTTCGGGAATAAGATCTATTACAAACTCGACATCCTGTCGGTGGAATACCGGCAGTTCTTCGGAAAGACATCCGGAAATCACGGACTACGGAATATCTTGAGATCGGAAGAGGGTTGGCATTTAAGGAGTAAAGCTGGCGCTTAGACACTCGGGTTAACACATTCACTGTTTTGCCCGAAGGATGGGTAAGTTGAACGGTTCTAGTTGAGCAATCAATCTTGGCATAATGGGCTGACATCCAGTCCATACCCAAGATGATGTTTATGTCCGAGGACTTGAGAGCTATTAAGGATGCGAGAAAGACTAATCTGTCGACAAGAATTTCATTTCCATGACTTATTCTAGAGGTTTGCCATCTAGAACCAGGAGTTTGGATTTCCATGGAGGTAGGCATGTCACAGAATGTGGTGTTGTGCAAACGAGCATAGCTCTCAGAAATAAATGAATGAGATGCTCCAAATCAAAAGAACGAGTTGCGGATGGCAATTAACAAGAAGCGTGCCGAGGGCGGCGTTAGGATCCTCATAGGTTTCTTCAGCGAGACATAGTTGACATGGCCACGGCGGTGGCAACGGCTTGGCATAGGGAACCTTTCTGCTGGCTTGCCGCGACCAGCAGACTTTCGGCTTGATTGGGGTTGTTCTGGGACACTCTCGAATATAGTGGCCCGTCTCTCCACATTTGAAACAGGTGATCACATTTGGCCGTGGGGCCACATTAGCGATTGGACCTCCATATGTCTTGGGTGGAAAATCGGCTGATTGGGGCGGCGCCTCGAAGGATGGCCTCGGGGTGTACATGGGTGGTAGAGCCGTATTAGGAACCCAAACCCGGCGCTTCTGGGAACCAGAGCCGGATGATGATCCAGAATCACGGATGTGCTTGCGTGAAGCTTCGAAATCAGTCTGCCCGATCTCGTGCCGATAGCCTTATTGACTAGCCGAGAAGAGGTACATTCATGCGAGCGGAGATCCTGCGTAACTCTGGGCTAAGTCCCTTACGGAACCTCGCCTGCTTCTTAGCATCGGTAGAAACTTCTTCGGGAGCATAACGTGCTAACCTCCCGAATTCGCGGCTGTAGGCATCCACGTTCAGCCTGCCTTGGGTGAAACTGCAGAATTCCTCACGTTTGCGGTCCATAAGTCCTTCTGGAATATGGTGCTCGCGGAAGGCGGCACTGAATTCATCCCAAGTTGTAACTTGTCCAGCCGGACGCATAGCCTCATAGTTTTCCCACGAGATGGCGGGGCCTTCCGGATGGTAGGCGGCAAAGGTAACTTTGTCAGCCTCGGACACGATGGCGGAGCAGCTTGTGATGGATCTGCGGAGCCAATCATCGGCGTCGAGTGGCTCGACGGACATTTGAACTTTGGAGGATAAAGCTTGCGAAATCATTGAGTGAAACCCCATCGTTTCTTGGCTGGCGGGCTGTGTTTTGTTCAATACGCTCCAATAAGCGGTTAGTTTCAAGCTTATTAGTTCGCTTCAAAGATCACCTCAGCCAAAGATGGCGGTTGCGGCAGATTCACATTTCTGGCTGCATGGCCTCTCCTGCTCTGGAACAGCGGGGAGAATTCCAGTGTTGACCATCACAGGAGACAAAGCAAAGGTTTAAACCAGGATGGCAGAATTTAACAAGGAAGTGCGGAAGGTAATGGGCGGTATGGAATGCAAAGATGTTCATCCGTATGACATGGTAATATAACTGCCATATATATATATACCAGCGGTCATACACACCATTCATAGTTTAGTACAAGCTGACGGAGTACAACTATAAGGAAAAGCGTTACATCTCATGGAAGCATTCCAACTTCTATACATTATTTTCTACACTTCGGAATGATACACACTAAGTCGTATTCCACGAGTCACGCAGACGGTGGAAACACAACTAGTACCATACTAGCAATACTACTACTAACTCAGGCAGCTCCATAGTAGTCCTCATAGAAGTCACCACCCAGCACAGAAGTGGAACATGGTCGTGCAGAAGCAGACAATCTGTGGGGCCTGTGGACCATAAGGACTCGGATGTGGTCGTGGACCCACAAAGGGTGGCAGGAGAGGCCCACGAGGAGGTGATGCCTCCAACCTCACGCCACTCCATGAAGTCCGCGGACTCGCCCTTGAGGTACAGATCTCTCATGTCCATACATCCGCTTGCAGGCAGGTGCAAACCTAGTCGAGTAGCCCAAAGGTGGAGCGGGCATTAAACAGCTCCATCGCAAGAGGCCGGTTCTCACGGTCCTTGTCCTCCAAAGAACTCAGTAGTGGTGCGGAGGTGAGTCCTCATGGGATGCATCGCTGTCAGACCACGAAGGTAGCCATGCGCCCGGGAAGGGATCTTGCCGCATATAGCGGAAGTCGGTGTTGCTCAACAAAGCAGTCTGGCTCGAATAATAGTCATCATGGAATAGGCTGCATCTTGCATGACATTCCAATAGTGATTCGAGCCCATAGGAACAGTGAAGTGGCTCGAGAGCTCCGGGTAGGATGGATAAATCCGGACCGTGCATAGGTATTGGCTTTGATTGAAATCCTGAACTGCTCCTCGACGGTATACTCAGGATACCATCGATAACCAGCCTCAATCATCACCCTAACCAACATGGCGTGTGACCGCACACATCAATGCAAAGGTCAAGGCGAACCACTTGGTTACGGGAGCAGGTGGCCATCTGAAAGCACAGCCATAATGCAAAGGCATTAGAATTTCTAGGAAAATCGGCAGCATAACATCATAAATGCTCAAATCAAATTTGAGACATTCAAAATCAGATTTGCAAAACCACTCAACAACATCATATCAAGGTTCGGTTCAAGTAGTAGCACACTAACATTTAGTAACACCGAATCGAGGATGTAACCGACAATCCTACAAGGTACTACGGATAGTAACACGTGAACACGATAGAGAAAGAGAGCCTAGTCCTAAACCCACGTTGAATGAGAAGAGGATGACTCAGATCGAGAGGGCATAAGGTAAAGGAGTAAAAGAGCCTTCGTTCCTCCCACAATCAATTCCCCTACATATAACTAAAGCATTTCTAGACTCAACTTGACCAGTTTGGCTTAGCGGACCTCTGGGCAGCCCTGCTCGATGCCAACGCTGTCGGGACCCGATTCCAAGTCACATCGACCTAGCTGGTAACACCTCATATCACTTTGCGGCCTCACGCACGGTATTCCCACGGTGTCGCCTTACCATGGCCCGGGACCGTTTAGTCTTTTGGCTCACGTATATGATAGTGTCGCTAGCATCCATATGACAAAGAACCGGGCCGACATGGCTAGTCGTGAACCCAAAGCGGCACTAACCTATGGGGACAGGCATACATGAAACACTTGAGCATGTCGGTCATCAGCGTATGAACTTGGGCTGTAGCACTGGCTATGAGGACTCCGGTATCCCGGCTGTAGCAGGCTAGGCAGGACTCAAAGTATCACCGCGTGACATTTCCCGAAGGGACGTACATAGGAACGAAATGAATCACATGCCGGCCAATCAAGGGTCCAAGCAAGTCTTTGGGCTAGCAGGACTCGGTGAACCGGGCTGTAGCGGACTACTATCGCTCGAAGCACAAGACTTACATTTCCCCATATGAGAGGCTGCCAAGGATAAACAACTAGATTGTCGGATCCCACTCATACCAAGCATTTCAATCATACACATAATATGCCCGATATGAGTAAATACAACAAGGCATCACAACAAAACTCTACAACTCAAGTACTTTATTTAAGAGGCTCAGAGGAGCCATACATAACATAGTCATACAGATAGGGGTCACATGACCCAACACCCAAATCATACAATCATACAAGCACATGCGGAAGCAAAGTAGTCTGAGTACAGACTCTAGAAAGAAAGAAAGCTTGTTGGAGCCTTTCTATCTACATGGCCCTTCACAAGTCTTAGATCGCCACACAGGTGGCTAGCTTACTAAATCAAGTCAACATCTACATAGAATCCGTCGGAGGGGTGGTATAGTCCTCTGAAAAATATTGATTAAGCAAACATGAGTACAAAAGTACTCAGCAAGTCTTACCACGAATCCTATCATACATGCACATTCTCAAGGAAGGAGTGGAGTTAAATGCAGCAAGCCAGCTTTGACTCTTGGCTAAGCTATCCTCTGAAACACACTTTGTAAAGCATTTTGTCGTACACAGTCCACTATCCACCATCACAATACTCCACCGTGGATCCTCTCTCGTCATCCCCGAGAGGGCCATCCACGATACTCACACTATCTTGAGGCTTTTAGTAGTATCCATTTACTTGTCTATGAACTGATATAGGTAACCCGAAGTCCTTCTCCGTGGACACGGCTATTCGAATAGATCATATTTAACCCTGCAGGGTATACTTCTTCACACGCTCTCACCACTTATAAATCGTTTACACGACATGTACTGCAACCTTCAGCGGAAGCCCAGCGTGGGTGTCGGCCACAGCCTACCTAAACACTCAAGTCCCTAGTCCAGGTTATCGCCTATTCGGGTTCCATCCGCAGGAGTCCGCCGAGGTTTCCCATACAGCCCGAGCGATGTGTGCAGGGTTCCCGAGATACCAAGCGGGCACTTTCGGTACACAGACCCACGGTGCCTACCGCAACACAACCCACCCCTAAGGTCAGCGTTATGCGGCCCCCAACATGCTACAAACACGAAACTACTTGCAACTCCGGACTATGAGCAGGGGTGGTTAAGAAGCGAGAGGGTCCATTGGTTTCGGGCCCAATGTGTGGTAGTAGCTAGTTCATGGATCACAAACACAGATCTCAGTTCTTACGTTCGGCTTCAATGAAACAACCCACCATGTACTCCTACATGGCCTCTCATCGATACCTTTACCAAATCGTGTTCAACACTTACACTCTCGAACCAACACAACCTTTCACTCAGTTCATCACCACGATGAGCGGACACTGACACAACTCTAAGCATAGCAAGCATAGCATGGTAGGAAACACAAACATGGCTCAATCAACTCCTACACATACTAGTGGGTTTCATCTAATTCTTGTGGCAATGACAGTCATGCAAAGGAAGTGGGTTCAACTACCGCAGCACACAGCAGTTGAATCGCGTTGTCTTAATGCGATAAAATGAGAGCGAAGCGAGAACATGGGTTTGTATCGGAATGTTCAATGAATTGCTTGCCTGATGGAACTGGGGTAGAGAACTGCCCTTCAGATGGGTTATCGAGGTTATCTTCGGGGGCAGAACCTATCATGAAAACACACCAAAATAAACATACAACCAATGTGCAACATTATGATGCATGCTATGACATGGCAAGATGAATGTGTGTTGGCCTAATGCAAGTTGGAGGGACGGGGATGATCTCATTTGGACCAAAGGTTCAAATGATAGATCATGTGAGTTAGTCCTAATGGTGCAAAATCTTAATCTGGTTGTTCAGCATAGTTAACTTGTTTTAACATGCATGAAACTTGTACCAATGGATAGAGTGTATTTTTCTGATAAATTTTCATATATAAATCTTTGCATTTGGAGTTATAGAATAAAAGTTATAGGCATTTGAAATTTGAATTATATTCGGATTTTAGTATATAGAAATAATTCCAGAATTTAAATTAATCGTCGACATGAGGTCAACATGACGTCAGGGTCAGCGGGGCGTCGGGTCAAACTGACCAGTGGGACCCGCATGTCGGATTAGTTTAACTAATTAGTTTTAATTAAAACTAATCCTAATTAGATTAGCTGGTGGGGTCCACTGCCATCGACCGACCAGGGTCAGCAGGGCCTGGTGGGGTCAACTCACGGCGTCTAGCACTTGGCGAGGCCAGACGCCAGCGGAGCAAGTGCATTTGCACTTTCCGGGCTCCAAATGGGCCTTGAGGAGCACCTCTGGTAGCTAGAGGTGAGCCGCGGGGTTTGGTGGGGTCGGTTGGGTGAGGTGGCGGAGTGGGCGCCCGGCGACGAGTCGAGGCGGCGACCGAGGCTCGGCCACCGACGGGTTAGGGGTTAGCGGCCTCGGCGAGGCACGGGAGTCGTGGTTAGACTCATTGGAGAGTGGTGAGTGCGATGGGCATAGTGGAGTGACCAAAGGTGACCGGAGGCTCGTCGGCGGACAGCGCCTTGTGATGGAGTTCGAGCGATCGTCGGGTGCTCATTGTGGTGCAAGAAGGAAGAACGGAGAGGATAGGGGTAGCTAGGTTCGTAGTGAACCTGCAGGAAGCTTTCGTCGGGGTCGGGGCGGACTGATCTGTGGCGGCGATGGGGATCTCCGTGACCTTGGACTCGGTCGAGGTCGGATGTAGTGGCCTCGGGGTCTTGGAGCGAGGGACTAGCTGGCTAGGGGTAGCTGGGTGCGGCGGAGGCGGACATGGCGGCGAGTGCGGGGACGGCGGGAGCACCTGCGGCGACAGTGGCGTGTCGGCGATGGCGTCGGCCAGTCGAGGGCGAGAGAGAGAGAGGGGAAGTGAGGTGTCAGGGGGTTCGGGGGACGACGTGGGTCGTCCCGGTCGGCGAGGCGGCGAGGGCGACCAGTGCGTGGCGCCCTGCGCTCGCCCGGCAGGCAACACTACTGCTGGCGAGCCAAGCAGCTGTTGGCCTTGACTCTTGGGCTGGGCAGCGGGGTGGGCAGGGAGGCTGGCACAGTAAGGGTTTTCCTTTTTATCTTTTTCTATTTTCTGCAATCTGTTTAGGGTTTTTAAAATACCAAAACACTTTCAAAAATTACCAAAATGCTCCTGGTCACTAGTTGGAATATTCCCAACATGAACATTTTAGTTTAACAATTTTGAACACTTAAAATATTTTTCATAATTTAAAATGCCCATTTCAGAATTTTGTGAATTAAATTTAGAACCCTTGGGTGACCTAGAAAATGTCCACCTTCTTTGACATGGATCTTAAACCCAAACAAAGAGGATGAGCATTTTGAAGGGCATTTGATTCATTGAATTAAATTTTAGTAAACCCTAGTTATTTTAAAGGGGGGGGGGTGTTCTGGGGTTTCCTGCCTTCCCCATTTCAAATTCAGATGAAATTTAAACATGATGCACACCCTAATGCATGGTCTACCTGGGATGTGACAGACAGTGTCATGTCTTGAACGATTGGTCTGGTGGTGCCCAACGGGGGTCCAAGGTACGTGAATGGCATGGTGCCAACAGTACAACCAAATAAAGCAGCCAGGTCATTACACTTGTCTGCTGGAGTGTTGATGGGGACTAGTGTTGACTTATGAAAATTAATCTTGAGCCCAAAGGACGTGGCATTGTCAGCAAGAGTATCTCTTTTATCGTTTGTTCTTGGTTCAGGCAGGCAGGCATGATTATGATGGTGTCGTCCACGTATTGTATAACCGGATAGTCTTCATTATTATATGGTCTAATGGGGTAGGCCAAAAGATTCCTATGGAGAGCATCATTGATTGCAGTTTGAAGAAGATCCGCAGCAAGAACAAAGATAAAAGGTGACAGTGGATCACCTTGTCGGACACCACACACATAGTGAAAGATTTTTCCAGGGGTGCCATTAAGCAGTACCGAGGATTTTCCTGAAGAAAAGATGCATTGAATCCATTGGATCCATTTGTCATTGAAGCCCATGTTCTTCATAATTTGCAGCATGGTAGAATGTTGGATTGTGTCAGAGGCTTTGGAGAAGTCGAGTTTGAGAAGAACCACCTCTTTTTGTGACATCTGGCATTGATGTATATACTCGAACGCCCAGGCCAGACAATCATGAATAGTTCTTCCTCGAAGGAACCCGTACTGGTTGTGGTGAACTATCTGCAAAATGATTTTCTGAAGATGATTTGCCAGAATCTTGGTGATCATTTAAAGGCAGCAATTGAGCAATGTGATCGGGCGTAAGTCATTGACAGTTTCTTGCAAATTATTCTTCGGTATTAGCATGATCTAGCCATAGTTCAGACTTTCCAAGTCAAGCTCTCCTTTATGGAATTCATCACATAATCTATAAAAATCAAATTTGATGATCGGCCAGCAGGCTTTCAGAGAGGCCCCATTAAAACCATCCGGACCAAGAGCCCTGTCAGGAGGCATTTCGTTTATCACTGCATCCACTTCAGCATGGGAAAAGGGAGTGGTCAGGCTGTCAAAATCCATGTTTTGTCTAAGAAGGGCCGACGGGTTAAATTTCATGTGTGGAGTGGAGCGAGTACCTAAATGTTGTTTAAAGGCCTCAAACAGAATGGCTTCTTTACCCGCGTGATCGTCCACAAGCACTCCTTGATCAGATTCCAGAGTTGCAATACAATTACGCCTGAATCTCTCTGTTGCCACGGTCTGAAAAAAAATTGTGTTCTCGTCTCCAACTTTAATCTACCGAATGGTGCATCTTTTCTTCTAGTACTCTTTTTGATAATGAAGTAATCTAAGGAGATGATGCTTGAGGATGTTTCTGAAGTTACCTTTAGGTAATGTGACAGGTATGCGTTCCTCAATGGCGTCTAGTCTGAAGATAGCATTATTAGTGTTTTCTATAGCAACTTTGAGATGAGAAATTTTCTTGCTCCAATGACTGAGAGCATGTCTCACTACTTTGAGCTTTTGACAGAGAATGGTAGCAGAATTCTTGTTTTTCCCAAACTTGATTGGCTTATTCTAGGCACTTTCAAATACATTCATGAAGCCCGGATGTGTAATCCAATATGATTCAAATCTGAATATTTTGCTCTCAGGTATCTTGGTTTGTATAACAACTGTGCAGGGTATGTGGACAGACACTGGGCGTGCCAAAGGGTTTACCATAGTGTTGGGGAAGGAAATGGTCCAGTTCAGAGTGGTAAAAAACCAATCAAGTTGTTCGAGTAGAGGGTTTAGCTGCATGATGGACCACGTGTAGGCTCGACCTTTAATAGGAAGTTCAGTGAGCTCTTGGGCACGTTGAAGGTAAACATGTCTTGTGTATTTCCACCAGGCATGTTGTGATTATCAGGAGCATGAATGTAATTGAAATCGCCAAGAAGTAACCATTCCTCAGTGGAGGGAATGTGAAGATCAAATAGCCATTGTGTAAATTTAGCCCGGTGCTCCCCCTGACATGGCCCGTAGATGTTTACCAAGTTCCATCTATGAGCATTTTGGGTGGATATAATATTGATGCCTAATGCAAATTGTTCTTCAATAACAACAGTGCCAGTGAATATGCTACTATTCCAGATCGTCACTAAACCCCCGAGGCGCCTGTGGAAGGAATGAAAGCATATGGCGTTTAGGGCAGAGGGACTTAAGCGTTGTGGCATCAGAAGTTGTCATTTTTGTTTCCTGCAATCATATGATGACGCACCCACTACTTTGGATAGCATTCGAAAGCGCTAGCTGTTCTTTGGAGGAATTAAGTCCACGAATATTCTAGCATAAAACATTCTAGTCCTGAAAGAGTGCCATTAACTGAAAATAAAGTAAAGTGAATCATCACTTAGGTAGAGGTAGCAGAACCGGACTTGTCTTCAGTGAGAGTGGCAGTGGAAAGCTCCTCTTCAGGAATGGCACAAAGTTGTGTGCCGATGGCTTGCATAGTGGTGATGGCAGTAGGTGGAGGAACTGCGTCAGATTGTGCCTTCAAAGATGAAGCAACATTTGTGGCAGCAACAGAGGGTATGACATGCGGCTTCACTTCGGTCTTGCATGGACAAGCATCAGAGAGAGAAGTGGTGCGACAACCATCATATTTGTTGGAGCGAGTGCTGCGCCTGAGAGTGGAAGTGTCAATAGGAGCAGAAGTTTGCCCTTCCGCTTGCGAGCCACTGAACTGTTAGAGGGCTGATGATCAGTTATCACCCCAGTCGTGAGCTGCAAAAGACATGTTTGAGTTTCAGAGTGATGAGCCACCAGACCATTGAGAGATGATTCGGTTTCATTATTAGTAGGAATAGTAAGAGTGTCATCTATCTCATGGTGAGGATCAGATGTTGTAGCATCAGTAGTAGTCATCCTGTCATCCACCTCTTCAATTATCACTGAAGATTCCATCCCATAAGTCTGAGTAAACTATAGTCCATCAGAAATAGCCGAGACATGAACCTCATTGTGATAAACCTGTTGATGAAAGCCATAACCAGCAGCCCAAGGGCCCCTCAAAGCAATCCAGGGACAGACAACATGCAACAAGGTGATGTTGAGCTTTTAATGAGGAATAGGGTCTGACAGCATAATGGCAAGCAGATCATTGCCCTGGGAAGATAAGCCAAATCGCATACCTTGGCCATGAATATCCACAGAGACAATGAGCACATTTTCACTGTCTTGAACTTTAGCTAACTGGTTGGGCTATGGTGCAGAAGTGTTTCCATCAACACATGTTGGGATAATGATCATGTCTGACTGCGCAGAGGAGCTATCATCAGAAACAGTAGCTGAATCATGCCAAGCTTGCATTGGGTTGTCAGAAATATTGTTCTCAGGAACCACTCCATGCATAACCGTGAGCCCCTGGGAGGCAAGCCAAGCTTGATAGTTCATGAGGTGAGGTGGCATAGGAGTGGCAGGGGGTTCAGGCCAGGCACCCCAGCCCCCATTGTGAGCCTGTCCAGCATGGGGAGCAACATTGTTGTGTGGAGCACCATTGGGGGGTGCCGCGTTTTTGAACCAGCTAGTTATGAACTTGCTTTTGATACAATTGTTCCGCGGTAAGCTCCAGACCGAATTGAGGGTGTGGGTTGCCGTTAGGTGGGGGTGGTTCCTCACCGGTCGAAAGCACTTTAGGGAGCAATCCATTCCAATCATTACTACGAGGGATAGTGATCTGAATTGTCCAACAGTTGCCTGCAACTCCCAACTGCCAAACCATGAAGCTTTTGGGAATCAAATCCAGATGAATCACTCGTGCTTTGATAAGGATGAAGCGCCTATCCTGACAGGGGTTATACCAAGAAACCAGAGAACCATATCCCCCCAAAGCCATGTTGATGTAATAATCGGGTGATAATCATAGGGAAAACTAAAAACATGAGCCAAATCTCTAGACCGAAGGAAGTGGTGCGCCTATTGAAGGCTTAATTGTGAGGCACAAAGGAGATTAACAGACCTTCATCTTCCAGTTCAAGGGGAGTGGCAACAGCAGTATCACGCATAAAGGAATCCACAAAGCCGAAAACCCCTATTCCGAACGGATGGTCGCTGGATTCAGTAGTAAAAAGTTGGGCTTCATGAAGCAAACCTTCGACCATCATGCGAATGGCGGCCTGTCAGTGAAGAGGAACATAATGACTAGCCTCTACCGCCAAGAAGTCATGGTTGAGTGGTGCGATTGGACCGACCACCATTCCCGACCACACCAATCGGTCAGCAGGGCCAGGTTCCACCACGAAGCCCGGTGGCAGGAAGGGAACGAGGTTCAGAGGGTAGTTTGACATGACCGATGGGATGTAGCTGGCGGTGTCAATGGTGGTGGTTGCAAAGTGGTGGCAAGGAGGGTTGGAGTGGAGCAGAGGGGTGGCGTTTGGGCAATTGAGGTGGAAGACGGAGCGTGAGGGGTAGAATCGACAGTAGGAGTTGATTTCGGGACCCATATCCATTTTTGGGCTCTGATTCTATGAAAGCACTGCCGATCCTCATGCCTGTAAAAACCACACGATCTGCATCGCACGGTTGACCTCCTTTTCTGGTTACAGCGAGGGGGAACCAAAGGTGCTTAAATGTCGTGGTGATTGAGATGATTCCCGGGGTTAACAGATACTTGACCAGAGGTGGGATGATGTTGTGTAATCAGGGGACAGTTAATAGCCTTGTGGTCAGGTGCAGAGCATTTAAGATAGATTATCATAGCTTGGCAAGAAGTATTTTTATGGCCCCATTGGAGGCATCTCGAGCAGAGGAAGCCCTATTAGAGGGTATTTCCATAATGTCCTCCTCCCGAGTATTGGGCTTGGGCCATATCGGCCTTGTGGCATTTTCCGAGCGTGGGAGGCTAGCTCGCATGCGGAGGGGCATATTTGAATACTGAGTTGAGAAAACATTATGGCGGTGATGGATATTGTGCCTTAAGAGAGCATTTAAAGCTGCCCAAATAAATGTATGCCACTGATTGAGCATCCTCAAATTTCTCCTGCCTGAGAAACTACTGCATTAACGAAAGATGTGAATGATCCGCCTGGGAAGAATGTGAATTCAAATCCGAATGAACGAAAGGATGAACAATAGCATTGGTGCTATTCTCGATTGGACAGGAGGATGAGGCTTTAGTAGAATGGTTATTCGAGAAAACCATGTGATCAATTGGAGCCAGCTTGAACTTGCTAAGAGGATGAGCTGAATTGGAGCCCAAACTAGCATTCTTCGTAGGTGAACATAGATGAGTTTTGATCGTAATGGGATTACTCTTAGAGATGTCTAGCAAGTCCTCATCAGCATGCCAGGAAAGCTCAGAAGTGGGAACTCCACTAAAACGGCCATTATAGAGATGAAAATGGCAAACAAAATCCGGCCAAATACGATCTTTCAAACCATGCCCCACCTTGTTATTGGCAACAAAAAAATGGAATGATCGGGAATTGATCTGAACAACCTTAAAACCAGTGCATAAACCACCAAGGCAGCATTGTAAAGCAATTCCAACTGATTCCTTGGAGATAAGGAAGGAGGCTGAAAAAAATGTGACCACCAGAAAGAACTCCTTGGGGTACCGAGAGGGAGAAAATGAACTGTTGATCCAAACCTATGTCTCACCTGATCTGCAAGGGCCAGGCCCGAAGCAAAATCCCAGTGTAGGAGACCTTCCATTAGGGGTAAAGCTAGAGATCTCCAGTATCGGAGGTGAGGAGGTGGGGGGGAGAGGCAGGGTGGGGTGGGGTGGGGTGGGGAGGGAGCCATTTGGTCAATAGGACATGCTACAGTTGCGGCAATGTGAGTCACTTTGTGGTGGATTGTCTTTATGAGAAGAGGGAAGACAACGGTGGCAAACTCATTCGCAAAGACAAAGCCAAGTCCTTCCCAAACAAGAACAACTTCACCAAGAACATGCCTCCAAAGTGTTTGGTGGCACATGAAGAACACCCCTCGGATGATGATGATGAAGATACAAGTGGTGAAGGAATGGCAACGGCAACCGTGGACATTGCCACCTCTTCCCCCTCCAAGGTGTCTCTCATCGGTGCCCCCATAGGGAACCTCGTTGCTAAGCGCCTAATGGCCAAAGGTATCAACAAGGTAACCCCCAACATCAAAACCACCATCACTACTATTCGTTCATTGTTAGATTGTGTACATGATAGTGAGGTGGAGAAATTTGATGGGAATGGGTTTGACAAATTCTTGAGAAAGCTCAAGGGTGAATCCAAGAAGCACTTTGTTGCTCTCTTGGAACAACTTGGTGAGGCCAATGATATCATTTAGTCTCATGAGGATACGATCTCCAAGTTTGAAGGGCATAGTCATGATTATGCCGATGAGATTGCGTATCTTTCCATTGCTCTAGAGGAAGATCGTGGTCTTCGGTTGATCATGCTAAACTGGAAAAGGATCTTGATCATGCTATTGTTCTTACTCGTGTGCTTAAATCCGAGAAAGTTGCACTTGGGGTTGGCTGTTGGTGTCAAAACCGGCGGATCTCCGGTAGGGGTCCCGAACTATGCGTCTGAGGATCAAAGGTAACATGAGACAGGGACACGATGTTTACCCAGGTTCCAGCCCTCTTGATGGAGGTAATACCCTACTTCCTACTTGATTATCTTGGATGAATATGGGGTTACAAGAGTTGATCTACCTCGAGATCGTAATGGCTAAACCCTAGATGTCTAGCCTGTATGATTATGATTGCCTCTACGGACTAAACCTCTAGTTTATATAGACACCGGAGGGACCTAGGGTTGTACAGAGTCGATTTACAGAGAAAGGAATCTTCATATCCGAACGCCAAGCTTTCCTTCCACGCAAGGGAGAGTCCCATCCGGACATGGGAGGAAGTCTTATGTCTTGTATGTTCACGGCCCATTAGTCCGGCCCATGTCCTATAGCCCGGTCGCTCGAGGACCCCTTAATCCAGGACTCCCTCAGTAGCCCGTGAACCAGGCTTCAATGATGATGTGTTCGGCGCGCAGATTGTCTTCGGCATTGCAAGGCGGGTTCCTCCTCTGAACACTTCAAAGTAGTCCTCGAACACAGAAAACGTGTCCGGCTCTGCGAAACAGACACCACATACAACCATAACATGATACAATTTTTAACAAGTACCATCTACTGACAACTCTCGTGGTGATACGTTAGGTCCCTTGCTTGGTTATTATTTCCAGCCGTCTTTCAGCCTCTTGCTCCACATTACGAGACGCGGTTTTTATTGGCACATCTTGTGAAAGCAGGGATCGTGCCCCCTTATCATGGGATTCATATTAATATGGGCGTGGGTAATCCAACTGTGTCGTTTGCACGATCCCTTGGGAATAGGCGAGCTTTAAGGCCCGTGTCGGATTTCGGGTTCCGGCAGACCCTCTAGGTTCGAACTCTGGGGTGCACGCGGAGATCTCACCTCCTACCTACCTACACCTCGTCGCCTCGCAAGGATCTAACTACACAAAGAGCAACACAAGGGACACAAGGTTTATACTGGTTTAGGCCACCATTGTGGTGTAATACCCTACTCCAGTGTGTGGTGTGGTGGATTGCCTCAGGGGCTGATGATGAACAGTACAAGGTAGAACAACCTCGCGAGGGCATTCTTGGCGGTCTGACGAACTGCTAGGGGAGTTCGATCGCTTCTCTCTCTCTCTCTCTCTCTCTCCTGGATTCAAGATGCCCCTCTACCCAATGCGTGGCTAGTCCTATTTATAGGCGGAGGCCTGGGCCTCTTCCCAAATATTAAGCGGGAAGGGCGCCAACAATTGGCCATTTTGAAGGGAACATCTAGTACACTTATCTGACTAAAGTTGGTCCTCGCTTTGTCAAAGGCTCGACGATGGCCGGCTTGGGCTCCACGATGACCTCCTTCCTGCCGTTGTGTTGGTCTTGGCCTTGTTGCAGCGAAATGGTTGCCTTTGCTTGATGCTCTCGCCTGCGCTTGCCTCCTTTGCACCAAAGAGGAAACAAGGACATCTGCGGGCTAAGCGCCATATGGCGCCCTTGGTCGTCATGGCTGCGTCATGGGCACCTCGTGAGGTACCCCGCTTGATCTCTCCGCCTCCTCACGAGCCAGCCCGACGAGGCCGTGCACGAGGAAGCTTCCTGTAAATCCGCCCAGCAGGCTTGGCCCCTCGCGAGGTCTTGAGCTTGTCTTGATGAAGATGGGCCATCTGGGCCACCCTTGAGCCATGCCGCGGGCATGAGCGAGCAAGTCTGGGTACCCCCGTCCCCAGAACGCCGGCAGTAGCCCCCGGGCCCAAGGTGCGGCTGGACTTGGCTTAGCAAAGAAGCGAAGGGGCAAGTGCGAGGCGCCACGGGCCCTAACAGCCTGCAGCCTTGGGCGCCGCGTGGCGGTTGATTGGACGTGGGCGTCTCCACTTCGCCATGATGCCTCAGCGACTGCACGAATTGACAAGTCCCTGCATTCAAAGCGGGTCATGATCACTTGTGATCGTGGAGGTTGACGGTTGGCCTTCCCCGGCTATAAGTACGGAACGGCGTGTTCCCTTCCAGTCCATCTCTTCTTGCTTCTCCTTCTTCTCCATGGCTCCGCCGAAGAGGTTCTCGGCCGCAGAGAAGGGAAAGGCCCGCCAGGTGGAGCATGACTCTCCCCCAGCCAAGCGCGGCCGAGGCCCTCGTCGCAAGCACCCTGTGGCTCCCGTGGAGGCGATCTCCCATGCTGTGACGGGCGTCAGGCCGTTGATGGGGGCGCGCTACGGCCGCATGACCCCCTAGGCCGCGCTTCCACTCGGCAGAGGTGCTGCCGGAGTTTGTCGTGTGGTCGGCGGAGCCGACCAGCACTGGCTCCAGCTTCCCCACTTCCTTTTAGGTGAACTTCCGGCGGCGCCCGGACGGCCTCGCTCAAGCGGGCGGTTGCTGCAGCGGGCCTCCACAGGCTTCGCAGGAGGTCTCCGCCGCGGGAGTGTGGCCACGACCAGCGGTGGCAAGCGTTTGCCAGCGTGGTCTGAGCCGGCGGTGCACCCTGCACTTCAAGTTCGACGGCGATGCCACCCTCTATGTGAGGGTGTTCGGGGAAGACGGTCGCCGCGCTGGGTGCTGCCCCGAGGACGTCGACGATCGGGATGAAGATGACAGCACGCCCGTGGTCGGCGGCGCTCGGGGTTCGTCGAGCTTCGGCGACTCTTCTTCAGACAGCGGCTCCTCCAACGATGGCCATGCCCAGCCTCCGCGCCGCCGCGCTCGCCTGGAGGGAGGTAGCGGGTCTGCCCGCCGTCGCGCCTCGGTGAAGCGCGAGAGGGATTGCGCCTGAGCTCCGGAGGCAGCTCGAGCCTTCGCCGCGAGTTGGTGTCAAGCGAGCCGTGCTTGTTTTGTTCTTTTCCTTTTCCTGCGCAAAGAGACAGTAGTGTAGGGCCCCGCGGGGGCGTGCTTGGACTATTGCTGTTAATTATCGTACTGTTCCCTCTATTTCTGTATTAGGCTTCTGCGTCACACGCCTGCGTGTAGAAATTACTTAGCTTGGGGGCGACCTGTCGCGATCTTCGCCTCCCGAGGCCGAGGCCTCGTCGAACGCTTCATGGCCTGCAAAGATTAGCCAGGAGAGGTAGCTTCCGGCCTCAGTTGCGGAGGCGACTGACCCAGGTCCTGTGTTCGCGTCGCGGTGCCCGTGGGGCACGGACTGGACGGGTTCTCCTGTAGTAGACCCGGTTAGGGAAGCCTTAAACAATAGTGGCAGAAAACACTCGCGAGGGTGCCCGCGTTGCTCCCTTGCGAGACTTGCGCGAGAGAAATCGAGGCAGGAGAGCGAAGAAGGCAAAGAGTCACAAGCCAAAGACGGCAACAACTTCAATAAAACTTTAAATGGGAATGAACAAGCCAACTGCAGAAAGCAAATGAAAAAGCAGCGTCCGGCACCTAATCTAGTCTTGACGTCTTCTCACCAGCATGGAGCTAAGTGCTGCCCTTTGGGCGTGGGAGGGAGCCCAGGGCTGAGACCGGCGCTCCACGAGACTACAGGCGTGTACAGCCCCAACTCATTATTACGTGAGAGTGTCATGGGCGGCGAGCTTCACAGGCATTGGCCTTCTTCACAGGCTCCGGGCCTTTCTTGGGGGAAGCGAACTTCACAGGCATTGGCCTTCTTCACAGGCTCCGAGCCTTTCTCAGAAAGATAAGCTTCACAGGCATTTGCCTTCTTCACATGCTCTGGACCTTTTCCAAAACGCAACAACTTCACAGGCATTCGCCTTCTTCACAGGCACCGGGCCTTTCTCAGAAAGATAAGCTTCACAAGTGTTTGCCTTCTTCACAGGCACCGGGCCTTTTTAGGGGTAAAACCTCCGGAGGTGCTGGATGTTCCACGCGTTCTGGACGGGCACCCCTCCTGAGTCCCCAAGCGCGCGGAGCCGGACCTGGAAACATGAACAACCTTGAACGGGCCCTCCCACATGGGAGAGAGCTTATGCAGTCCCTCCCCGGAGAGAACACATGCGAGCACGAGGTCCCCTACCTCAAGAGTTCTGGGGCGAATGTTGCAGCAGTGATATCGCCACAGTGCTTGTTGGTACCTCGCCGGTCGTAGCGCGGCTTCTCGACGATGCTCCTCCCCCAACACAAGGTCCGTCCCCCGCATGGCGTCCTGCTGCGCCTCGTCGAACTCCAGGACCCGTGCGGAACGACGTCTGACCTCATGAGGGAGGACCGCTTCAGCTCCATAGACCAGGAAGAACAGGGTCTCGCCAGTCGGCTTGGTCGCGGTCATGCGGATGGACCACAACACAGACTGAAGCTCGTCGTACCAGCCTCTGCCGCAGGCCTCCAGCTTCTTCTTGAATGTCCTGGTTTTGAGGCCCCTCAGGACCTCTGCGTTGGCTCGCTCGGCCTGACGTTGCTCCGTGGGTGCGCTACCGAAGCGTAGCATACCCGCGTCCCAAGGTTAGCACAGTATGTTTTGAAGAGGTTACTGGTGAACTGCGAACCATTGTCGGTTATGATGCGGTTCGGCACCCCGAACTGGCTCACGATGCCCTTAATGAACTTGACTGCGGAACCTGCGCGGATGGTGCGGACGGCTTACACTTCAGCCCACTTGGTGAACTTGTCCTGGCGGCGTAGAGTGGCGATAGCCCCTGGCGCCCGAGAAGCGGGCCCAGGATATCAACCCCGGATGCGAATGGCCACGAGAGGGGTATAGTTTGCAGACCTCCTGTCGGCTGATGAATCTGCTTGGCATGGAATTGGCAGGCCTCGCAAGCCTTCACCAGCTCCACGGCATCATTGAGCGCAGTGGGCCAATAGAACCCGCTGCAGAACACCTTGCCAACGAGGGTCCGTGATGATGAATGATGCCCATAGTCTCCACCGTGTATGTCTGCCAGCAGCTCCTTCCCTTGCTCCCTGGAAATGCAATGTAGGGACACATCATTTGGTCGCTTCCGCTAGAGCTCTCCATCCCTGATACAGTACGCCATGGCTTGCCGCGCCACACACTCCGCTTCCTCCTCCTTTTCCGGCAAGGTCCCTTAAGTCAGGTAGCTCCTGAGCTCTGTGATCCAGCACCCCTCCTGAGGCTCCAGCGTCGGGGCGAGCGCCTCTGAGGCAGACCCACGCCAGGGGCTCCGAGGCAAGTGGCTGGGAGCTCTTCCCGAGGCTGCACCGTGCTTGACAGCGATGGCGTTGCCGAGGGCTTGAAGAGCTGCTCCTCGAAGACGCCAGGTTCCTGAGGTAGCCGCCTGGATGCCCGTTTGGTGATGTCGTCAGCCTCTTGATTGGTGCCACGAGGCACATGCTGCAACTCCAGTCCCAGAACTGCTTCTCCATCCTGCGGACCTCCGCGAGGTAGGCTTCCATGTGCTCATCCCTCGGCTCGTATACTTTGTTGGAGAAGTTGACGAGGAGTTGTGAATCACCCTTGATGGTAAGGCGCTTCCTCCCAGGGCAACATGGCCTTGAGCCTGCTATCAGGCCTTCATATTCTGCTATGTTGTTGGAGACCTTTTCTCCGTGCTGGAAACAGAGCTGCACGGCGTAGTAGAGCTTGTCTTGAGTAGGAGATATAAGCACTGCGCCAGCTCCCGCGCCGTGTCTGGAGAACGCCCCGTCGAAGTACATGAGCCAACCGTCCGGTGCCTCGCTTCCGGGGGAGAGGGATCGATCCTCATTAGCCTTGAGGCCCAGCACCTCCGTCCATTCCGCCACGATGTCCGCTAGCGCGGCTCCCTTGATGACTCTGGTGGTGCTGAATTTGAGCTGAAATGCTTGCAACTCGATGATCCACTCGGCGACTCTTCCAGCCGAGTTGGGGCTCCTGAGCACCCTTTCCAAGGGGTACGCTGAGACAACCTTGATGGGATGGCCCTGAAAATAGTGTCGCAGCTTGCGCGAGGCCACCAAGAGCGCGAGGAGGAGTTTCTGGGGCATGGGGTACTGCGCCCTCGCGTCCCGCAACACAGTGCTGACGAAGTACACAGGGTGTTCGACGAGGTTGGGAGTGCTGGTGTTGTTGGCGTCCTCCGGAGGCCGTGGCGCCTCCTGAGACAGTGGAGCCCCCAGCGGCTGGTCGCCAGGGGGAGGGGTCTCTTCTGTTCCGAGTGTGCTTCCCTGCGGCAGCTGATCCTTCTCGGCTGTGGTAGTGGTCTCTGTGAGGCCCCCTTGATCCTGCTTCGCCTTGACCCGGGCAGCTGCCGCGGCTTTGGTCCAACGCTCCTCCCTAACCGCCACCAGGGCTGCGCTGGCAGAGTAGGGAGTGGCTGCAAGGTAGAGCACCAGGGGCTCTTGAGGGCGCGGAGCCACCATTACCAGAGGGCTGGTTAAGTACCTTTTGAGATCTTGGAACGCCTTGTCGGCCTCTTCAGTCCATTCAAAGGGGCCCTTTTTCTTCATTAGCTTGAAGAAGGGTGGCGCTCATTCCCCAACTTGGAGATGAAGCGTCCAGTGCAGTCACGCACCAGTGAGCTTATGCATTTCTCGAGGGTCTTGGCGGGCTCATGTCCTCGACTGCCTTGACCTTTTCTGGGTTAGCCTCGATGCCCCGATGGGACACGAGGAAGCCCAAGAGCTTGCCCGAGGGGACCCCAAACACACACTTCTCTGGGTTGAGCCGCAGGTTCACTGCGTTGAGGCACGCGAAGGTTTCCTCCAGGTCTTGTATCAAGGTTCTGGCCTCCCAAGACTTCACCACAATGTCATCAACGTAAGCCTCAACATTCCTCCCGAGCTGCGGACCCAAGGTGATGTGCATCAGCCGCTGAAAGGTCGCTCCTGCGTTGCGCAGCCCGAATGGCATGCATGTGTAGCAGTACACTCCACACGGGGTCAGGAAAGCCTTTTTTTCCATGTCTTCTACCGCCATCTTGATCCGGTGATAGCCAGAGAAGGCATCCAGGAAACATAACAGGTCACACTCGGCGGTGGAATCGATGATCTGATCGTACGAGGGAGCGGGAATGGATCCTGCGGGCAGGCTTTGTTGAGGTTGGTGAAGTCGACACACATGCGTTCCTTCCCCCCTTTCTTTGGCTCGACAACCGGGTTAGCCAACCAATCTGGGTATCGGACCTCGTGAATGACCCCTGCCGCTTCTAGCTTGCGGGTCTCTTGGATGATGAAAGCTTGCTTCTCAGTGGACTGCCGTCTCACTTTCTGCTTCACGGGGCGTACGTTGGGGCACACGTTGAGGTGGTGCTCGATTACGCCTCTCGGGATCCCTGCCAACTGATCTGGTTCCCATGCGAATACCTTCTTATTCGCGAGTAGGAACTTGAACAGGGCCTCCTCCTGCTCGGGCTCGAGGTTGGCGCCTACGGTGAAGGTGGCGTTAGTGGATCCGTCCTCGTCGACCAGTATCTGCTTGGTTTCTGCCTTGTCTTGGGTGAACAGCTGCTTCTTCTTGGCCGGCGCAGCCCCCTTGGGCTCAAGGGCGTCTGAGTCGGCGGGCTGTGTCGCCGCCGCAGTCTTGAAGACGAGCTTGAGCACTTGCAACGCATCCCCGGCGTCTCCGGACACGGTGAGGACGTCGTTGATCCCGGGTGTCACAGCCCTAGATTAGCCTTGTTCTCCTTGCTTGATATTCATGTCATCACGTCTAAATTCAAATGAAATTTGAATCGAGGAATTTTCAAAGCCTCAGAAACCTTTTAAAAATGATCAACATTAAAATCTTCTCAAAGAAGTCCAAGAAAATGTTCCTCATAGTCTCGAAAATATTGCAAGAGGTAAAACTCAAAACAATATTTTTGGTATCTCGTAGATAATTATTTTGGGCCTTTGAATTAAATAAATAACTATTTGCATTGGATATATATTTGTTAATTAATTAATATATGTCCAATAATTCTAATCTTGATGAAGGGCTTTGGAATAATCCAACTAGTCCCTACAATAATTATCGAAGCAATAAAAATGATTTAGTGTCTAAAACTAAATCAAAACAAATTACGAAAATGCAAAATGCAAGAAAAAGAGAGAGAGAACTACAGGGCCCCTTACAGGCGGCCCATCTACTCTAACCCAGCTGATGGTGGCGCGCGATCGTCGTCTCCACGCGCGAAGGGCCGATTGCATGCTCGCCGTCGCACACAGCGCCCATGCCACCTCCGCTGCTAGCTTTGCATGGCGCCAGCGGACAGACCATGAGAGCCGTCTGGATCGCTCCGACCGCCCCGCATTCTCCCCCTCGTCTCCCTCTCGCCCTCTCCACCATGGCCGAGACGCCCGCCGCCGACATGCACCACCGCAGCCACCGCCTCCCCCTCGCTACTCTGACCGGCCCAGAGGCTCCGCCCCGAACCCCTCTCTCTTCCACCCCGAGCCACGCCACCGCGAGAGCCCCACATCGCCACCACGAGTCGTCTTCCCCGAGCACGGCCGCCGGACTCCATCGACGGATTTGCCGCCTTCCGGTCATCCCCGAGCCAGCTGAGCCGTCGTCGGTCTCACCGTGAGCTCCCGGTTCTTTTACCCTTCTCCCCGTGCTCTACTTCACTCTCTATCCGCCACGTCCCTCTCGCCCGACGCGCCACCGCCTGCGCTCGTCATCGGTGCTGCTCCGGTGACCATTTGGTCCCGGGCATGCGCCCATCGAACTCACCGCACCACGTAGACGCCGTAGGTGCTAAACGCACATCGCCACGGCCACCGCAACGCGTCCCTTTCGCGCCCGAACTCCGCGCCGCAACCGAAGCTTCGCCGCCCGTTGACTCCGCCACCCAGGCCGATCCACGGCCACCAGCAGACGCGCGTTGCGCCCGGCTACCGTAAAGCCAGGCGCCTCGAGCAGTGCCACAGGTGAAATCCGAGGTGCCCCGCCGCGTCTGGCCTTGCCGGCGGCTAAACGCCGGCGATTTGACTCCGTTTGACCCCGGTTGACTCTGTGTGGGCCCAGGTTGACTTCCCCTGACTCCATGACAGGTGGGGCCCGTCTTCTAATTAAATTGGTTAGTGCTAACTAAAAACTACTTAGGCTAATTACACTGACATGCGGGACCCAAAGGTCAGGGTTTGACCTGGACCGCCGCAGTTGACCCGCTGACGTCATAGTGACGCAATGTTGACGCAGTAATGCCTTTTCTGGATTTATTCTTTTCAGGAAATTCCAGAAAATAGACAAAACTTCTAAAAATCATATAAAATCAACCGTAGCTCAGAATGAAATAATTTATATATGAAAAATGATCAGAAAAATCCAATCTATCCATCTGCACAATTTCCATGCATGTTAGAACAACTTATAGCTGATGTTTAGCAAAAAGCATATAAATGGCAATTTAATATCCATATATGGAGTTTGAATTTGAATCTTGGATTCAAACCAACTTCAGTTAATCTGCTGCTAGTTGCATTTGCTCAAATCACAGCATTCTGACATGTCATGATCATGCATCATATTGTGCACTGCATTGATTGTGTTCTTCCTTGTTTGCCGGTATTTATCCCCTCTCAGTAGACGATGTACCGACGATGAGTTCGATGACACCGATGAAGAGCTATAATATTTTCAGGAGTGCCAGGCAAGCAAGACCCCCTTGTTCATTTCGATACAATCCCACTCTCTCGCTCCTGCTCTCTTTTCTGCATTAGGACAACAACGATTCATCTTACTTGCTGCGGTAGCTGAACCCTTTATCCTCTGCATGACTGTCGCTCCACAAGTAAATAGATGAAACCCACTAGCATGAGTAGGAGTTGTTTGAGCCCTGTTGTGCCTACTCATTCATGCTTGTTTGTCATGCCTGCTACTGCTTAGAGTTGAGTCAGGTCTGATTCATCGGGGATGAATCAGAGGTGTGTGAACATTTCCTACTGTGTGTGAGCTAAGTGTGTGAACACGATTTGGTAAAGGTAGCGGTGAGAGGCCATGTAGGAGTACATGGTGGGTTGTCTCATTGAAGCCATCCTCAGGAACTGAGTTATGTGTTTGTGATCCATGAAACAGTTACTACCACACATTGGGATCCTTAATTGACTCTCTCGGCTTCTTAACCACCCTTGTCCTCTGTCCAAGAGTTGCCACTAGTTTCTGGTTTTTGTAGGATATGTGTTGGAGGCCGTGCGTAGCGCTGACCCTAGGGGTGGGCTATGATGCGGTAGATACACCGTGGCCCGGTGTACCGATTCGCCCGTTTGGTGTCTCGGAACCCTGCACATCGTTCGGGGCCGTTAGTGGAAACCTCGGCGGACTCCTGCGGATGGAACCCGAATAGGCGATAAACCTGGACTAGGGACTTGAGTGTTTAGGTAGGCCGTGGCCGACACCCTCGTTGGGCTTCCGCTTGAAGGGTGCAGAGTACATGTCGTAAACGGCGATAAGTGGTGAGCGTGTGTGAATAAGTACACCCTGGAGGTTAATATGATCTATTGAATAGCCGTGTCCGCGGTAAAGGACTTCGGGTTGCCTATAACAGTTCATAGACAAGTGAAAGTGGATACTCTAAAATCGCAAGATAAGCGTGAGTGCTATGGATGGCGTTCTCGTAGGGAGACGGGAGCGGGTCCATAGTGGTGTATTGATATGGTGAATATGTGGACTCGTGTGCGCTACCTCAAAAGAGTTACTTGCAGTCGTAGTTTAGGATAGCCACGGAGTCAAAGCTGGCTTGCTGCAGTCAAACTCCACCACCCCCTTTGTTGATACTGATGCATATGTAGTTAGTTCTGATGTAAGTCTTGCTGAGTACGTTTGTACTCACGTTTGCTTATTTTATGTTTTGCAGAGAGACGTCAGTCTCGCTAGTAGTTCCGCGTGGACTTCGACGTTTAGCTTGTTACCTCAGCTACGATCTTGTGCCCTCGGCAGGATCTGGTAGATAGTCGGGCTTCTCAGTCTTTTCCATTTGTAGATGTCTGTAGTCAGACATGTTAAGCTTCCGCTTGTGCTTGATGCTTGTATGCTCTGTATATTGGGTCATGAGACCCATGTTTGTAATATCTCGCTCCTCGGAGCCTAATTAATAAATATTTGAGTCGTAGAGTTATGTTGTGATGCCATGTTGTATTTACACATATTGAGCATATTGTGTGTATGTTTGAAATGCTTGGTATGTGTGGGATCCGACAATCTAGTTGTTTATCCTTGGCAGCCTCTCTTATGGGCAAATGTAGTCTAGTGCTTCCTGAGCGATAGTAGTCCGCTACAGCCTGGTTCACCGGAGTCCTGCTAGCCCAGCACTACTTCTTTGGACACTTGACTGTCCGGCATGTGTTTCACTTCGTTCCTATGTCTGTCCCTTCGGGGAAATGTCACGCGGTGATATCCGGAGTCCTGCCTAGCCTGCTACAGCCCGGGTTACCGGAGTCCTGTTAGCCCAGTGCTACAGCCCGGATTCATACGTTGATGACCGGCATGCTCGATGTGATTCATGTATGCCTGTCCCCATGGGTTAGCGCCGCTTTGGGTTCACGACTAGCCATGTCGGCACGGGTTCTTTGTCATGTGGATGCTAGCGGCACTATCATATATGTGAGCCAAAAGGCGCAAACGGTCCCGGGCCATGGTAAGGCGACACCCGTGGGAATACCGTGCGTGAGGCCGCAAAGTGATATGAGGTGTTACCGGCTAGGTCAATGTGACTTGGAATCGTGGTCCTGACACCGGGCATCTTCATGAGGTTGTACGCTGGGTGAGTCGCGGTCATGAATCGGGCTAGTGCTGGTGATGGCGTTGTATGGGAGGCCGATGGGGGCGATGTCGAAGTCAATTAGCTCCGTGCGGAAGTTGTCATAGGTGCCAAAGGTCACCGGAAGACGGATCTGCCCCAGGGAGCCGGCTGAACCGCCTCCGACTCCCAAGAAGGGCCTGCTGGGCTGAAGCCGCTCCGGCGGTATGTGGAGGAGACTGAAGGCTTCAACCGAGAGCACGCTGAGGCCCGCGCCGCCGTCGATGAGAGTCCTGGTGACGACCACCTGGCAGATGGTGGGGGTGCACAGCATTGGGAGCGCGCCCGAGCAGGCTGAGTTGGAGGGTGATAGAGGCAAAGGTGTCCCGATGTTTCGATGAGATGGTGGCTATCGTTTCTGTGGGAGTCGACCTTGACGATCCGACTACGTACGTGCGAGACGTCGCGCCTTAGCAATCGCTAAACCAACTTCCGAGGGTTATTGACCACGCGGAGCTCGATCAACGACCACGAGGGCCTGTTTCCTGCGAGCAAGCGAAGAACAAGCAAGAAACTAAGATTGCAATCTGGATATTGCGAATATAAGAGGAAAGCTTTATTAATGAAGGTGGGGTTACTGTGGCCTTGGTCAGTCGTTGAACACAAGCGAAACTGTGAAGTTGCTGCTATGGCGAACTTTTGATCTAAACAAAACCCAAGGTCTAAGCGGTGCCCTAAGGGCTGTATATATGGAGGAAGAGGGGGAATTTCGTGGCCCTTGGTGGAGGGTCGAAATCAACCCTAACTCTTGTTTCCCCACACATACGGACTCTAAAACAGCCTATACTTAAGTATTTCGAAATTACATGGGCCTGGCCCAATAATAAGGTGACGAGCACCTAGAATAGCCTATGGACGAATATTATGAAGTGGCATCTTGTATATTTCGTCCAAGGCCTCATGCACTCATTAGGGTGGCTTCAAAGTCCTGGAATCATCACTTGTAACTCCGTTCTTGTTCTCCTTGCGCATGCCAACATCTCCATGCTTGAACTTGCTCCAAGGTTCATCTTTCTTGTCCATGGTAGGCCCTTCATTTGTAAGCAAAACAAATGTATCCAATTTAGGCAGCATCATATTCTCATGAACATTGGAATCGTTACCAAGAAACGAAAGTATCGATAATTCAATTGGCGTCTTGTGAGCTCTAGTAATTGGTCCAATATGTATAGCAGAGGGGCTGTGGGTGTAACAATGGTATTGATGTCCTCATCATCCTCCCTTCTTGAAATGAAGTCGTCCTCGACGGAGCTCATCTTCCTCACCAAAATAAGGCTTCAAATCTGCAATGTTAAAAGTGGGACTAACCCCAAAATGTGCAGCAGCTCAAGTTTATATGCATTATCATTTATTTTCTCTAACACCTTAAATGGACCATCAAGACGTGGCATTAGCTTTGATTTGCGCAAATTAGGAAACCTATCCTTACGCAAATGTAACCAAACAAGATCTCCGGTGCAAAGACAACATGTTTTCTACCCTTATCTCCAGCAAGTTTATATTTAGCATTCATCGCTCAATGTTTTCCTTAGTTAACTCATGCATTTTAAAATCAATTCAGCACGTTCTTTAGCATCAAAATTAACCTTCTCCGAAGATGGAAGAGGCAACAAATCAATAGGTGCACGAGGTAGGAAGCCATACACAATTTCAAAAGGGCACATCTTAGTCGTAGAATGCAATGAACGATTATAAGCAAATTCAATATGAGGCAAGCATTCTTCCCACATTTTCTTATTATTCTTCAAAACAGCCCTAAGCATAGTAGACAATGTTCTATTGACTACTTCAGTTTGTCCATCAGTTTGGGGGTGACAAGTAGTACTAAAAAGCAGTTTAATCCCCAACTTAGCCCATAAACATCTCCAAAAGTGGCTAAGAAATTTAGTATCACGATCTGAAACAATAGTATTTGGCACACCATGCAAGCGAATAATTTCACGAAAGAACAAATCAGCAACATTAACAGCATCATCGCTTTTATGACATGGTATAAAGTGTGCCATTTTAGAGAATCTATCCACGACAACAAATATGCTATCCCTCCTTCTTTGTTCGAGGTAAACCTAAAACAAAGTCCATAGATATATCCTCCCAAGGAACACTAGGCACGAGCAAAGGCATATATAAACCATGAGGATTGAGTCGTGACTTAGCTTTTTGACATGTAGTGCAGCGAGCCACAAAGCGCTCAACATCCGTCTTATCTTTGGCCAAAAGAAATGTGTAGCAAGTATATCCTCCGTCTTCTTGGCGCCAAAGTGTCCCATTAATCCTCCTCCATCGCCTCCTGCAACAACAAAAGACGAACAGAGCTAGCAGGAATGCATAGCTTGTTAGCACGGAACACAAAACCATCATTAATAACGAACTTGTTCCATGTTCTTCCTTCTTTACAATTCTGCATTACATCTTTAAAATCAGCATCATGCACATATTGATCTTTGATGGTCTCCAAACCAAATATTTTGAAGTCAAGTTGTGAAAGCATAGTATAGCGACGAGACAAAGCATCAGCAATAACATTTTCTTTACCCTTCTTGTGTTTAATGACATAAGGAAAGTCTCAATGAATTCAACCCATTTAGCATGTCTACGATTCAGTTTAGCTTGACTTTTAATATGTTTCAAAGATTCATGATCAGAATGTATAACAAATTCTTTGGGCCATAAATAATGTTGCCATGTCTCTAAAGTCCGAACAAGAGCATATAATTCTTTGTCATAAGTAGAATAGTTCAGACTAGGCCCTCAATTTTTCAGAAAAGTATGCAACAGGTTTGCCATCTTGTAATAACACACCTCTAATCCAATTCCACTAGCATCACATTCAAGCTCAATAGTCTTATTAAAGTCGGGAAGTTGGAGTAAAGGAGCATGTGTCAACTTATCTTTCAATACCGTGAAGGCTTCTTCACATGCGGTACCCCAAACAAAAGGCACATCCTTCTTTGTAAGCTCATTGAGAGGTGCAGCAATGGTGCTAAAGTCTCTCACAAAACGCCTATAGAAACCAGCGAGTCCAAGAAAACTCCTCACTTGTGTGACCGTTTTGGGTTGCGCCAACTCTCAATAGCTTCAATCTTGGCTTTATCTTCAATTCCTGTGGAGTAACAACATAGCCAAGAAAAGATACTCGATCGGTGCAAAAGGTGCACTTCCCAAGGTTACCAAACAAGCGTGCATCACGTAGAGCATTAAAAACAGCACGTAAATGTTCCAAATGTTCTTCCAAAGATTTGCTATAAATCAGTATATCATCAAAGTAAACTACCACAAATCGTCCAATGAAAGCACGTAAAACTTCGTTCATTAATCTCATGAAAGTACTAGGTGCATTAGTTAACCCAAAAGGCATGACTAACCACTCATATAATCCAAACTTAGTTTTAAATGCTGTTTTCCATTCATCTCCCAATTTCATACGAATTTGATGGTATCCACTCATAAATCAACTTTGGAGAATATTGTAGAGACACTCAATTCATCAAGCATATCATCTAGCCTAGGAATAGGATGGCGATAACGAATAGTAATATTATTAATGCCTCTACAATCAACACACATACGCGACGTACCATCCTTTTTAGGCACTAGTATAATAGGAACAGCACAAGGACTAAGAGATTGGCGTATATAACCTTTGTCGAGCAGCTCCATGTACTTGGCGCATAATCTCCTTCGTCTCCTCTGGATTGATGCGGTATGGTGCACGGTTGGGTAGCGATGCACGGGAATTAAGTCAATTTGATGCTCAATCCCTCGAATAGGTGGTAATCCGGTGGCACGTCTTGTGGGAAGGCGTCGTGAACTCCTGCAAAATGTTAGTGACAGCGAGGGGCAAAGAGGAAAACACGTCCTCGAATGAAAATAATGCCTCTTTGCACACAAAAGCATAGCAAACAGATTTGCTAGAATCTAGCTCATCAATATCAGATTTGGTGGCAAATAAACATGCACTTTTCAGTTTAATTTCATAAGCAACATTAGATGGTTTATTATTAGGCTTCATTTGTTGCTCAAATTCTTTTGCCACAATCTGATTTTCACTCTTATTTTTCTCCTGTTTTGCTTTATTAGCTCTATTAATATCATCTTTCAAAATGGAATCAGGAGTCATAGGAAGCAAAGTAATATTTTATCCTTGTGAACAAGAGTATCTTGATTGTTTCTACCATGGTGTACAGAATTTTTATCAAATTGCCATGGTCTACCAAGTAATAAGGAACATGCTTGCATAGGTACCACATCACAATCAACATAATCAGCATATGTAGAGATACTAAAATACACACGAACAGATCGTGTTACCTTAACCTTGCCGCTGTTGTTGAACCATTGGATGTAGTAAGGATGTGGATGTGGTCTTGTGGTGAGAGAAAGCTTCTCCACCATATCCATGCTAGCCAAGTTGTTGCAGCTCCCTCCATCTATGATGGCCTTGAATAGAGCGTTCCTTCACAACTCCTTTGTATGGAACAAGTTATGCCTCTGATTTTGCTCAGCTTGTGTAACCTGCACACTCAAAACACGTTGAGCAACTAAACATTCATACCTGTCGGCATCTTGGCAGCCATGTATTGCGTCTCATGATCAGAATCATCTCCACCGTGTTCTTCATGTGTAATAAGAGCCAAAGTCTCTTCATCATAGTCACTAGCAGACTCATACCCACCATCCTCGGTAGCAATCATCACCGCTGAGATTGGCATTCTCTCATAAAATGTCCTCTTCCCTTACAACGACGACAAATAATATCACTTGTGTGCCTGTTGGCGCCATGGAAGAAGAAGAGCTCTGTGTAGGCCCAGCAGGTGTGCTCTTGGCAGATAGTGGTGGTTGTGCCTGCTTTCTTGTATCACGGTTGGAGGTGGCAGCCGACGGAGGTGCCGGTGTAGTAGAACATGTGGAAGTAGATGATGCACGTGGTGTCCATGATGAAGGTCGACCTGCAGAAAAGTTAGTTCGCCGCCAGCACATCGATCCTGCACTTCACGTTCAGCTTTACAAGCAAGATGGAATAATCGAGTGATATTATTATAATCCTTGTAGTCTAGAATGGTCTGAATCTCTCTATTTAATCCACCCAGAAAACGTGCAAGCATAGCTTCATTCTCCTCAACAATACCACATCTAATCAAGCCAGTTTGTAATTCACGATAATATTCTTCTACGAATTTTTCCTTGTCTTAAGCGCTGCAATTTTTGAAGTAATTCACGCTGATAATATGGTGGAACCCAACGATACGCATAGCAGTTTTCAAAGCAGCCCAAGTAGCTGGAACAGGATATAATCTACAATGTTCAAACCACCAAACACATGCAAAGCTAGTGAAAGCACAAACAGCAGCGAAACACGTCTCTCCTCGGGATATTGTAAACATGTAAATCGTTGTTCAGTTTCTAACTCCCAAGTAAGATATATATCAGGAACATATCTACCCTCAAATGGTGGAATATTCAATTTCAGTTTAGGAGATGGTCATGATCTCGTACTTAAGGGAGCCGAACATTGCCATTATTTGCATGTGGACGACCTGGTGGTTGTGGTGCTGGTGGTTGCACGTAGTTCGATGTTGATCAACCTCATCCTCGTAATCTCTCACATAATCATCCTCCCCACCGCGGCAGCAGAGCCACGAAGTATCAGCAGCAGCACCAGCAGCTTGGCGGTGAAGAGGGACACGGGAAGCTTCGGCGGAGGGCTGTTTAGCGATGTGGAGGTAGTCCTTGTTGTTGTAGGAGAGGTGCGTTAGGTGCCGCCGGTGGTGGTGGTGGTAGATCTTGAGCAATTCATTAAACTTGTTATCGAGCTTTGTTTGACGCCTTCTCAATGCCATCTATCTTCTCCATGGCCTCTTCAAATCTATTTAGCACATCTTCCACCTGCCCACTCATCATTTGTTGAAACTTATCATGTAGCGCTTTGTTTGTCATGTTCTCCCGGTCAGTCAAGTCGACTTGTGATCCTGCCATGGTTAGCAGCAATAGAAACACACAAGAATATGATTGACGGACTACTAGGAAGTGGTGGTGGTGGTGTGGTGGACGATCACAAATCCGTCAAGCAAATCTCAAATTCTTACCAGTTCTTACCCAGCAGCGGTGATCGGCAACCGATGTAATCAAAACTCTCAAAGCTTGGATAGAAGCGATTACGGGGAGAGTCAAGCGCCGATGTAGATGTATGTGGAGCTGGGAAGGCTTATAATATGGTAGCAAAAGGGTCAGCAATAATCAATTCAGAGATGCAAAGTTGAATAAGCGCTCAACGATGGTCTTGCTGGTCCTAGGCTGAACCGTGCTAGAGGCGAGCCTAGAACACTAACAAAATCACGGCGCTGCGTAAACAAGGGAAAAGCACACTCTGGAAAAAAATTCGCTCTTTTTTTTCGCTGCTTTTTTAGCTGCTCTTTTTTTTTGCGAAAAATCACTATAATGGCGAGTGTCTCAAAACTCTTCCCAGGTCAAACTGACAGGATGGGCACGAAATTTTTTCGACCAAATTTTTTTTTTTTGACTGCCCGGACCCAAAAACTGGAAACGGGTCAAAAAAACTTTCTATAACGGCGACTGTCTCAATACACTTAGAAACACCTAAAAATAGGATAGCCAGAAATTTTTTCGACAAGTGCGTTTTCGGAAAATTTTGGGCCTAAACGGAGGGTGGTTTCCAGAATATTTTTTTTTTCCGAAACCTACTCCGGCAAGGAAACACGAATCGGAAACTAGATGGATCTCGAAACAAACCTAATATGCAAGGAACTCGGATTGGTGGTGGATATATGGTGGTGGTATATGGCAGCGGTGGTGGTAGCGGTGGTAGTATATGGATATGGATCAGTGGTGGTATATGGACACGGATTGGTGGTGGTCTATGGATATGGATTCGGAGCGGTGATGGTAGGTGGCAGGGGCGATGATGATGGTGCGCTGGCGACGTGACAACTTATGACCAGAACTCGAAACTCTAAACGACTAGACTCTAAGACCAGCAACTAGACACGACGATGCACCCGCAAATTCAACAAAGCAAAACCCTAAAAAGATTATGCAAAGGCTCAGATTGGTTCGGATATGATGAACTAACCCTAATTTTTTTGTGGCTTTTTCGTGGACAATAGGTATGAAAAACAGACTCGATCTAAACTACGAAAAACTGTAAAATCTCGCGAGCAACACGGAAATCTGATACCACTTGATAGAGGCAAAGGTGTCCCGATGTTTCGATGAGATGGTGGCTATCGTTTACGTGAGAGTCGACCTTGGCGATCCGACTACGTGCGTGCGAGGCGTCGCGCCTTAGCAATCGCTAAACCAACTTCGAGGGTTATTGACCACGTCGGAGCTCGATCAACGACCACGAGGGCCTGTTTCCTGCGAGCAAGCGAAGAACAAGCAAGAAACTAAGATTGCAATCTGGATATTGCGAATATAAGAGGAAAGCTTTATTAATGAAGGTGGGGTTACGTGGCGCCTTAGTGCAGTCGTTGAACACAAGCGAAATCTGCGAAGTTGCTGCTATGGCGAACTTTTGATCTAAACAAAACCCAAGGTCTAAGCGGTGCCCTAAGGGTTGTATATATGGAGGAAGAGGGGGGTTTCGTGGCCCTTGGTGGAGGGTCGAAATCAACCCTAACTCTTGTTTCCCCACACATCGGACTCTAAAAACAACCTATACTTAAGTATTTCGAAATTACATGGGCTGGCCCAATAATAAGGTGATGCAGCACCTAAAATAGCCTATGGGCGAATATTATGAAGTGGCATCTTGTATATTTCGTCCAAGGCCTCATGCACTCATTAGGGTGGCTTCAAAGTCCTGGAATCATCACTTGTAACTCCGTTCTTGTTCTCCTTGCGCATGCCAACATCTCCATGCTTGAACTTGCTCCAAGGTTCATCTTTCTTGTCCATGGTAGGCCCTTCATTTGTAAGCAAAACAAATATATCCAATTTAGGCAGCATCATATTCTCATGAACATTGGAATCGTTACCAAAAGCGAGCGTACGATAATTCAATTGGCGTCTTGTGAGCTCTAGTAATTGGTCCAGTATGTATAGCAGTAGGGGTTGTGGGTGTAACAATGGTATTGATGTCCTCATCAGAGGGTTGGTCCTACGAGCTGAAGGCCAGATCGGCCTTGGGTGCTGACCGACCCGGAGGAGCCTCATGCTGCGCGGAGGCGGCGCCGATCTGGCGGACGGATGGCTTGATGTGGCGGCCTGAAGGTGGCGCTGCGAGCCGCCAGGAGAGCTCTGACGACCGGGCGCCCGGCCAGCGTCTTTGGCGAGAAGAAATGCGCAGCTCCTCCCAAGAGGCCACGGAAGCCGCTGGCAGGTGGAGCAGCCACATGCGCGGGGCGCCGGTGAGGGCCATGGAAAGCCAGTTAGCCATGACCCTATCGTCGCCTCCTGCTTCGATGACGGCCTCCTCGTACGCCAGCAGGAAGGCCAGTGGATCAGTCGTGTCGTTGTAGTGCAGTGGCGTCTCTGGCCTGAACTTGTTCGGCCACTGCACCTGTCGTAGGGCTGGGGCCAAGGCTCGGAGCCCCCTGGCCCCTGCGCCGGCACTGGCGACCGGAGTGGGCGGCGCGCTGCTCATCATAGGGCGAATCGCGATGTTGGCGGAGAGCGGGTCGGCGGAAGGGAAAGCTCTGGCGCACCCCTACCTGGCGCGCCAAATGTCGGATTTCGGGTTTCGGCAGACCCTCTAGGTTCGAACTCTGGGGTGCATGCGGAGATCTCACCTCCTACCTACCTACACCTCGTCACCTCGCAAGGATCTAACTACACAAAGAGCAACACAAGGGACACAAGGTTTATACTGGTTCGGGCCACCATTGTGGTGTAATACCCTACTCCAGTGTGTGGTGTGGTGGATTGCCTCAGGGGCTGATGATGAACAGTACAAGGTAGAACAGCCTCGCGAGATGCATTCTTGGCGATCTGACGAACTGCTAGTGGGAGTTCGGTCGCTTCTCTCTCTCTCTCTCTCTCTCTCTCTCTCTCTCTCTCTCTCTCCCTGGATTCAAGATGCCCCCTCTACCCTGTGGGTGGCTAGACCTATTTATAGGCAAAGGCCCTGGGCCTCTTCCCAAATATTAGCGGGAAGGCGCCAACAATTAGCCATTTTGAAGGGAACATCTAGTACCTTATCTGACTAAAGTTGGTCCTCGCTTTGTCAAAGGCTCACGGCGATGGCCGGCTTGGGCTCCACGATGATCTCCTTCCTGCCGTTGTGTTGGTCTTGGTCTTGTTGCACGAAATGGTTGCCTTTGCTTGATGCTCTAAATCTGCGCTTGCCTCCTTTGCACCAAGAGGAAGCGAGGACCTTGTCTTGAGCTGGCGCCCGCTGGCATATGGTCATCATGGCTTGCGTCATGGGCACCTCGTGAGTACCCGCCTTGATCTCTCCGCCTCCTCGCGAGCCAGCTGTGAGGCCGTGCACGAGGAAGCTTCACGTAAATCCGCCCAGCAATCTGGCCCCTCGCGAGGGTCTTGAGCTTGTGCTGATGAAGATGGGATGTGCTGGGCCACCCCTTGAGCCACGCCGCAGGCTGCAGGCAGGCAAGTCTTGGTACCCCCGTCCCCAAAACGCCGACAGCCCGTGAGGAGGCGTTCGATATTCCTCGTCTTTATAAAAGGGTACAAACCCGTCTTTCTCCCCCACTCCTTTCTCTTCCTCGGCCTTTCCAGCCCGAAGCTCCCACGCCCAGGTCTCGATTTCTTTCATTGCTACCAAACCTTCTAGTTATGTCCGGATCAAGCTCCCAAGGCAGGTGGATGGCCTCCTCGGTCATCGAGGAAGATATCATGAAGCTCCGAGAGGCGAGGTACCTGACTGCGGAAATCCCCCAAAGGCTCCCTTCGAAGGGGCAGGTTATCCCCGCACCAAAATCCGGTGAGAGGGTTGTATTCATCTCTCACCTCCTCTGCGGGCTAGGTTTGCTCTCCACCCCTTCGTTCGTGGCCTTATGTTCTATTATGGACTATATTTTCACGATCTAGCTCCAGACTCCTTTCTTCACATCTCGGCGTTTATCGTCGTGTGTGAGGCTTTTCTCTGCATCCCCACACACTTCGGCCTATGGCTCAAGACCTTTAATGTGAAGTCAAAGATAGTCGGCGGGGAGCAGGCAGAGTGTGGCAATGCTATGGTAAGCAAGTTCGCCAACACTATCTGGCCAAAAGGCACCTTCACGGAAACCTCCAACTTATGGCAGCGGGAGTGGTTCTATATCACCGAACCCCGCGGTACCAAATGGGTGGCCACACCGGCGTTCCGATCTGGCTCTCCATCGCAATTCGCATCATGGATTAATAAATGGCTAGATTGGGGATCAACTGATGACGTGCAGATGCTGTAAAGTCGTATCCAGAACATCCTCGACAAGGACACCGGCCTCATTAACATGATCCAGGTGATGCTAGTTCGCCGGATTCTCCCGTGCCAGCGATGGCCTCTCCGCATGTGGGAGTTCAATCCGGAAGGACCGCGGACCCTTCAGTAATTCTTCGGCACAACGCATCGAGGGATGTGGAAACTATTCTTCAAGACTCGAAAGTAGTGGCCGTACACATCCGAGGACATCGGCCTCTACTGCAACCATCCAGATACCCCGGTAAGCACCCAACTTCTGAATGCAACTTGGTTGATTATCCCACAGCGATGTACTAAGAAACCTACCTTCGACAAGGGCTGGATAAAGAAGGTGGAATGAATTAGGTGTTCGGCTCCACTTCCCGAAGACTCAGCTGATCCTGTGTTAATGAGGATGCTGACCCCGGCGCCGTATCAAATGCCGGCTAAGGAGGACAAAAAGAAGAACAAAAGGGTTAATGGTGGCCTCTGCTCAAAAGGTGTATTGGACGCTACGTCCGGGGATACTGAAGCTCCCTCATCTGAAGATGAAGATGAAGGGGAAGGAGAAGGTGATATCCCTTCTCACCACGGAAGAAAAGGACTGCCTCCGAAGACTTGGAGGTGGAGGCACCCAAGAGAGGGAAGATGTCCCTATCAGATGGTTCGGGTTCGGAAGCCAATGTTGACGCGAAGCTCCTCTCTAGGGACAAGCCCTTTGTCGAATCGTAAGTGAACAAGAATGCTCTAGACATGTCCCTTTCTTTTTTGATTTGCCATGGTAACATTTAAGCTATATGTTTGCAGCCCGGCCCACTATTTGCCTCAACGGTCCTCCTCATCAGGGGACTTGCCTCCGGAGATGATGCAAAGCGAGATGCCTCCACCAGCTTCCTCGCCCCTAAGGGCGGATGACTCTAAGGTGTCGTCCCGGAGAATCTCCCCTGACCATCTAGCGGCGCGGGGGACAATGAAGACAGCGTCTGAAGATGATACTTCGACCGTCAAGGGTCTAGGGGAGGCAGCCCCCATGGGGACCAACCATGAGGGCCCCGAACTATCCGGTTTACAACCAAAGATGCCTCTAGGGTCGAGTAAGCGTGCCCCTTTGAAGGGAGTCCGTACTCCAGCAGCAGCCTCCAGGAATCCGGAGGTTCCGGATACACAGATGGACACATTGCAAACTGCATCCATCTCAGAGGAACATCGTACCATAATGGGTATGGTAGTTGAGAGGATTCTGTCCGTGAGAAGCGGATTGAATGAAGCCTTTACAGGCGTGCTGAGAGGCTTCGAGGTATGCAATGTAATATCTTTAACCGCTCTTTACATGCGAGAATGTGCCTGTATATAGATAGTAGCCCCTGAGACTCTGGTCGGTTTCCACAGGGAGGCGATCAGAGGATCAAAAAGATATGCTCAGGAAGTACCATAATTTAATTTGAAAAAAGGCTGTTATGTCAATGGCGACTTCCCAAGCTACGGAAGTTGCAGATTTAAAGCAGAAACTTGAGTTAGCTGATGAAGACATTACTCTTATTAACAGGCGGCTCGATGAGGCACAAGGTATGTTTTTGGGACATCCCGCTTATGCATGTGTAATAGTATGAGTGCAAAGCTGGAAATTATACATTGTGACATGCAAAACTGTAGACGGTGCTACCGCGGTTGAGACCCTTCGGGCCGAGCTTGCACAGGGCCAAGGCAGGCAGTGGCGGGCGTGCGCCAAGAAAAGGCGGCTGCTGATTTAAAGGCCGAACAGGCCACTCGGCGCCAGTGCGAGGATAGAACATCTACCATGGAGCGAGAGCTAAAGGATGCCACTGGCAAATGCAAATCACTCGAGGAGGATAACAAAGCCAAGGTAGCCGAACTCCACAAGGCCTTACTAGAGGTGAGAGAAGCACGGTCCGAGTCTAGAGCGGCTTGGGAGGAGATCCGGCAAGCTGGGGAGATAGCGGAGTATGCTTTGCTTAATCAATTGTGGAGTTCTCCAAACGCGTTCTTGGACCTGCCGAAGAGTGTCTCCGACGCGACGCAGTTCTTCCAAGCACAGGAAGGACGTGCTGCGGAGAAGCTTTTCTGGTCACAGTTCAGCGTGCCACGGCGTCCGGCGTTGCTGAATGAATAGATGGTCCAGAGGGCCGAGCTCCACAAGATGTTCGGAGTTGCCATGAAGGACATCGTGGCCCAGCTATGGCCGGCTGAACCCATTCCGAACAGCTATTTCAGTTTGGTGCAAAGACTTGTCGATGCAATGTCGCGTATCGGCATCGTCAAGCGGTTGGCGTGCATAGAAGGTTCCTGGATGGCCTTCGCTCGCGTCAAGAAGTAAAGAGCAAATATGAAGGCCACCGATGTTGCGGTTAAGGGCCCGCCCGGAGGCAAGGACCATCGCACGTTGGAGCATTATTTGGAGGACGTCCTGGAGGGCGCCCGCTTGATAGAGGGTCATTGCTCGAAGGACATTATGTTCGAATAATTGTATCGGAATTATGAGAACAATATTATGATACATTAAGGCTGTGTTATATTTATGCCTTTGTCTAAAAGTCATTTCCTCCTATGCCGCCGTTTTTATAATCTGAAAGTTTGCCAGTCGTCGGCTTCGGCCCCCTCGCATATAATACGGGTGTGTTCGGAATAGCACTTGATCAGTCTTGACCCAACATCTTGGTCCATAATGGAGGTGTCAGTGCGGCGAACTAGGCAATCGGACTATAGGGATTTAACACTTTCACTTAGCCATAGGAGTTTTACGGTGGGTCTACGATGTAGCCCCTGGTATGTACGCGGTTACCCGAATATGGTTGCGTTACATAGGTAACCGGAAAACGGTCCTTCGTGTTATATGGGAGAAATCACAAAAGATTCTAATAAGTTGTCGAGTGGCTGACCAGCTCTCGCCGCATCATGACAGTCAGTTTTCGGCTTTCTCTACTGAGGTGTTTAACCAGGTGAACCGGAAACACAATCGCAGTAGTTCTCCCTTTACTACCCTAGCCGATAAGACGGAACGTAAGATAGTAAGCACAGGAACAGGGCAACCCAACTGTTGACCAAAGACATGATTCGGAGCTGATGCACATAATGACAAACTAGTGACGCCGAAGTGTGTTGTAGAGCTGTTCGGACTTTTCGGCAACCAATATGTTGCTACATCGAGCCCCTGGCGATTAGTGCCGAGGTGTGTGTGTGAAACAACCGAAGAAGCAAAATACAGTCCTATGAGGAAAAACAAGTACTGAAGATGGATTATGTTCACTAGAATCTGATAGATACGTCGAACGCAATCTTACCGATTATAACACCACCACCCACACCATTTTACATGCCAGGGGTCGAAGGCTGAGGAAAAAAGGCTCTATACAGGTTTTAAATAGAGTGTATGGTCTACAAAAAATCTTTTGGACCTCCTGTCGCATGTCTGCGCTGCCTTTGCCTCAGCAAAAAGGATTCCTTAAAAGGAGTCATCTTTGGTTTTTTTATATTGGACGAAACCGGGCTCCGAAAGAGTCCTTGTAGGTCCGTAGGATGAACAAGTTTTGATTCACCTATGGCAAAAGGTAAGAAATAGTTAGACAAGAAAAGATAAAAAGGTTGTAGGAGGGCGAACCGTATTGTAGGCCTGTCCATATTGTGCCTCCGCCGATGACCAAGGTATTTTAAGTGCATAATTATGCATGGGTGATACAAACTTCACGGGTATCTGTGGCGAACGACAGAGGCAGAACTGCTAATCCAGCTCTAAGATTGACCGGTCCTGCGTAATAGAGGCCGGCGGCTTAATAGCCAATGAGATATGCGGCTTGACGAGGCCGCTTTGTATTTCGGCTGTGATGGCCACGGTATGCTCCTCGGTAGGGAGGGAGAGTTTCTCGTGTTTCCGTTGATCATGATGATGCCGCGTGGACTGGCATCTTAAGCTTTAGATAGGAGTAGTGTGGGACCGCATTGAAACAAGCAAAAGCAGTCGATCCAAGCAGTGCATGGTAACCACTGCGGAACGGGACAATATTAAAGACCAAGTTTTCGATTCAAAAGTTGTCCGGCGAACCAAAGACGACTTCCAATGTGATATAGCCCGTGCAGTGAGCGTCGACACCGGGTATTACTCCCTTGAAGGTAGTTGTGGTGGGCTTGACCCTTGAGGGGTGAATGCCCATCTTGCGGACAGTGTCTTGGTAGAGTAAATTAAGACTACTATCGCCGTCCATAAGGACTCGCATGAGATGGAATCCATTGATGATTGGATCAAGGACCAGAGCTGCCGAACTTCCGTGACGGATACTGGTTGGGTGGTCCCTGCGATCAAAAGTGATCGAGCAGGCCGCCCATGGGTTAAATTTTGGGACGACCGGCTTTATGGTGTAGGCATCTCGTAGTGCGTGCTTGCGCTCCCGAGTAGGGATATGCGTCGCATATATCATGTTTATTGTTTTTACTTCGGGGGGAAATTGCTTCTGTCCACCTGTGTTCGGTTGGCGAGTCTGTTCGTCTTTGCTGTCACTAGGCGGCCCCTTCCCTTTGTGTTCGGCATTGAGCTTGCCGGCTTGTTTAAAAACCCAGCAATTTCTGTTGGTATGGTTGGTGGGTTTGTCGGGGCTGCCATGAATCTGACAAGGCCGCGAGGGCTTCGGCGTCCGGAGAGTCGACAATTTGTTTCTTTTTAATTAGAAACCTAGTCCAGAGTTTCCTAGCTGACTCTCCGGGCTGCTGGATGATGTGACTTAGGTCATCAGCGTCCGGAGGTCGGACATATGTACCTTGGAAGTTGTCACGAAAGGCATCTTCCAAGTCTTCCCAGTTGCCAAAGGAGTTCTCTGGGAGGCTGTTTAGCACGTGTCGGGCTGGTCCCTTTAATTTTAGTGGGAGGTATTTGATGGCATGGAGGTCATCACCGCGGGCCATGTGGATATTATCGGTGTCCTGGGAACGGGGATCCCCAGATGTTCCTGCCTGCAGCCCACAGCGTGGCTCCACCAGCGGCCCTGTACAGCCCATCTTCACTAGCAAACACTCAAGACCCTCGCGAGGGGCCAAGCCTCGCGAGACGGGCGACACAAGACCTCCTCGGGGACGGCCTCACCAGGCCGGCTCGCGATGGCGGAAGATCAAGCGAGGACACCTCATGAGATTCTGTGGCATAAGCCATGGCCAGTTGGAGCAGGCGGGCGCCCAGGCCGAGGCGCCCGGCTGTGTGATGTCCTCTTTGGTGCTAAAGAGGCAAGCGCAGGCGTGGAGTCTTGAGCCATCAGGCAAAGGTTTCCATATCCGTGCAACAAGACCAAGACCATCTAGACGGTAGGACGGAGGTCACCTGGAGCCCAAGACGACGTCACCACCAGAGCCTTTGGTAGGCGAAGACCACCTTTAGCCTGGATAACTTGTACTAGTTGTCTCCCTTCGAATTTGGCCGTTGTTGGATCCCTTCCCGCTCAATATTTGGGGAGAGGACCAGGGCCTCTATAAATAGGACTAGCCACCACCATTCAGATCATCCTCAACCACACAAGTTCACCAAGCACAAGAACACCTCTCCTCAAGACGCTATTCTTCCCTCATAACTGTTCATCCTCAGCCCAAGAGGCAATCCACCACACCACACTGGAGTAGGGCATTACACCAGATCGATGGCCGAACCAGTATAAACTCTTGTGTCTCTCGTTCTTTGGGTTCATCGACCTAGGCCTTGTGATTGTTGTGAGAGCGATCTAGGGAGAGAGAGAGAGATCTTCGTGCGCACCCTAGTGTTCGAACCTCAAGGGTTTTGCCGGAACCCGAAATCCGACATTTGGCGCGCCAGGTAGGGGTGCACCGAAGCTTTCCTCCCACCGATCTACGACCCGTCGCTTCGTCGCATCCATGGCGGATGCTCATCGAGCCCAAGTTGAGCGTCGGGCCGCCCTCATCGCCCGCGTCACTCGAGCGCCCTGTCGTGAACCTCCCCGCCGTTCCCGTCACCCGCCATGCCGCCACGGCCCGGCGAAGCGAGCAGCAAGCATCCTCGCTGCACCCCTCGGTGCGGCGGGACGGCCACACCGCCACTCCGTCGCTAACCCCATCCGGCTCGTTGTCTCACGCTTGTCACGCTCCCACGGATGTGCAGGCCGCGCTGCTCATGGCACGCGAGCTCCTGCGCTACCGCCCAGTCGACGACCTCTACGAGGACTGGCTGGACAGCATCGCCAAGCTCGTCAGTGCCGCGGGGGCTCCCCCGCGCTGTCCCTCTCACTGCCTCGCCCTCTGTCAGCTACGGGTGACGTGGCTTACGGAGCGCCTCCACCACCTCTGAACCAAGACGGCGCTCTGGCGCCAAGGCGCGCGGCCCCCCAGCGCAACCCACTGCGTCGGGCACCCGCGCGAGAATTAGGAAGCTGCCAAGAAGTTCCTCGGCCGCAAGAGAATGCGCCCGCGCTCCCAGCGCCACCGCGACAAGACCGTGTGCTGCTGCTGGCCCAGTGGTGCTTGTGGGCATCAAGGCGAGGCTCCGTGTCGACAAAGGGCCACGGTGGCCCGCTTTGCAGGCTGCCGCGCCTTCACTCCTGAGCGAGCTGCGTAGCGTCGCCTTGCCGGGCAAGTTCAAGCTAGACCCGCCTCCTTGCTATGACGGCACCCCCGACCCAGCGTAGTCCTTGCAGCTCTACGAGCTGAGCATCGAGGCAGCCAACGGCGACGAAAAAGTCATGGCGAACTGGTTCCCCATGGCTCTCAAGGATGGCGCTCGCTCATGGCTCCTGAACCTGCCCCCAGGCTCGATCTCCTCCTGGGACGAGATGCGCGACCGCTTCGTCGCCAACTCTCAGGGCACTCGCGACCGCCCTCCGGCCACGGGTGACCTGCGCCGCATCAAGCAGCAGTTAGGAGAGACCCTACAGAAGTACATCCAGCGCTTCAACAGCGTTCGCCTCAAGATCCCCAAGGTGACAGACGAGGCCATAATTTCAGCGTCTTCCGATGGCGTCCACGATGTCAAGATGAAGGAGGAGCTCGCCATCCACGAGGAGCTATGCACGGCTATGGAGTTGTTCAACCTGGCGACCAAGTGCGTAAGAGCTGAGGAGGGGCGCCTTTCCCTCCTCGAGCTCCCGGCAACCGACCTGGAGGAGAAGAAAGCCAAGGCCAAGGGCGTGAAGTGCAAGGGTAGCCATGCTGCATAGCGGGCGAATCTGAAGTCGGCGGGACCATCGAGTCGTCCAAGAGCAGCCGGCCGTTCTGCGCCTTCCTAGCGTACCACAGACACAACACCAGCGACTATCAAGAGCTCGGGGCCATTGAGATGGATGCCTCGATTGGCCTTGGCGCTTGCGACCGGAGACTACGGCTGAGGAGGAGGACGAGGCGGAGGACGCTAGGATGATCGCGGCCCCCAGCAGGAGTGGCGCGACCGGCCTCGGGAGGACCGCTGGCAGGAACAGCCTCATGAGGGCACCTGGAGGGACCAGCCTCGCGAGGACCGCCCTCAAGGAAATGCAGGTCTTCCTCCGCTGCCGCCACCGCCAAGAAGGAACGACGACTACCATCAGGACGAGGGGGCTGGAGCTTCCAGGAACCGCGTGTTATCGCCTGCATCTTGGGCGGAGCTCAGGCCCCAGCCTCTCAGCGTATCTTCAAGCAGTTTGCTCGCGAGGTGAATGCAGCCCTTCCCAGGCTTGAGGCCACACGCCCGCTCAGGTGGTCCAAGTGCGCCATCACTTTCAGCTCGGCGGACCACCTCAAGTGTGCGGCCACTGCTGGCGCCCTCCCGATGCTCATCTCACCCATCATCAGCAATGTATAAGTCACCAAGACCCTCATCGACGGCGGCGCAGGGCTGAACGTCCTGTCCGTCGAGACGTTCGACAGCTTCCAAGTGCCATACGATCAGCTTTAGCCTACCAAGCCCTTCTCAGGAATGACCGACGGCTCCACCACCCCGATAGGGCAGGTCCGCCTCCCTGTCACCTTCGGACAGCGCGACAACTACCGCACCGAGCTCATCGACTTTGACGTTGCTCACATTCGTCTGTCGTACAATGCCATCCTAGGGTATCCGGCCCTAGCCAAGTTCATGGCGGTGACCCGCCATGGCTACAACATCCTCAAGATGCAAGGAAGCGGCAGGATCATCACCGTCCCCTGCGAAGAAAGAGATGCAGTGTGCTCCCTCGAGCGCGCCTTCCAAGCCGCAGCGATCGAAGACCCCGACAACAATGGAAAGTAGTACCCTCGTGAGGCCGTCCCCAAGAAGAAGAAGAAGAAGCTACTCCGCACAGGGCCTTAGGGGAGCGGCGTCTCTGGCGGTGCAACATCAGGATCGGCACCCGCGCCTGGGGCGCCTCCCTCCCTTGCATAGGAAGGCGCGACATGCGCCCTCCTCGGGCAATGCTCGGGGGTTCTCTTCTAGAGGGCCTCGGACCTAGCCAACAACACAAGGGAGGCACTCGGGCACCACATGGAGGCATGCTTTGTGGCACGTTTCCCTCAGAAGGACACCGGGCAAGGAGCGCCCGGCGCTCAGGAGTTTATCACCAAGGCCACTCAGGAGCTGCAGGATGCAAGAGCCATGCGCGGCGACCGCCGCCCACCTGGCGCTGCTCTCCATCCAGGCGAGATGGCGGGATGCGCCTCTGTGTCGGCATCCCAGGGCTCAACAGGGCCGCATCTCAGGAGCTCTTCTAGCCTTCACACGTGGGACGTTGCGAGGGCCCACCTCATAGCTATGTTCGCATGTCATTCGGCCTGCCGAGTGTGGCAGCCGCCTTCCAGCGCAACCTGTGGAGCATCCTGGTGGTTCAGGAGGCCTGACATCACGCTGTCCTGGCGGAGATGGAGACAGTCCTTGAGGAGCCGCCTGGACACCCAGAGCCTCCCTAGGCTCAGGGCCCCGGTGGCCATCGAACCTTCTGGCGATGACACAACGGAACTCTCAATGAAAGCACCAATGTCAGTGTCAAAACCGGCTGATCTCGGGTAGGGGTCCCGAGCATGCGTCCCGAGATTGAAGGTAACGAGGAAGCAGGGGACGATGTTTACAGGTTTGGGCCCTCTTGATAGAGTAATACCCTACTTCACTTCATTATCTTGGATGAATATGGGGTTACAGAGTTGATCTACCTCGAGATCGTAATGGCTAAACCCTAGATGTACGCTTTGTATGATTATGATTGCCTCTCGGACTAAACCCTCCGGTTTATATAGACACGGAGGGACCTAGGGTTGTATAGAGTCGGTTTACAGAGAAAGGAATCTTCATATCCGAGCGCAAGTTTGCCTTCCACATGAAGAGAGTCCCATCACAGACACATGAGAAGTCTTACATCTTGTGTCTTCACGGCCCATTAGTTAGGCCCACGTCCTATAGCCGGGCCCCAAGGACCCATTAATTCAGGACTCCCTCATTGGCCACGATGAGGGAGTCCTAGATTAGGTCCTCGAGTGTCGGATTATTGATATGGGCGGACTGATGAGCGTGGTCATGAAGACTTTCCCCGTGTCCAGGTAGGACTCGATATGCATGAATGGCAAGTTTGGTATCCGGATATGTTATTTCCTTCCCCACAAGCCGACTCTGTGCTACCTAGGCCTCTCCGGTGTGTATATAAATCGGGGAGTTTAGTCCGTAGAAGGCTATCGAAAATATCATAGGCTGAACAACTAGGGTTTAGCCATTCGATCTCGAGTAGATCAACTCTTGTAACCTACTCATTGAATACAATAAAGTAGGGCGTGGGTTTTACCTCCTTTAAGAGGGAACGAACAAATAAAACATCGTGTCCCCATCGTCCCTTATTACCATTGATCCTCGACACACAGTTCGGGACCCCCTACCCGAGATCTGCCGGTTTTGACACTGACATTGGTGCTTTCATTAAGAGTTATGTTGTGTTGTCGACAGAAGGATCGATGGCTCGCCTTGTCAACAATTATGACGCTGTTTTTGGGGAGACCTTTCTCCCTGGCCAACTCTTTGTGTTTGGCGGCTTCGTACTGTGTGTCAACTCGACCGGTCGCCTCGAGCAGGTTGACAACTACGCTCCTGGTCATCCTAATAGGTTTGGAAGCTTGAACTACATAGCTGACATCCGAGGAGATCTGATCTTCAAGGGGTTCACAGCCTTGGCTGCCGCTCCCCACCCATACGAAGAAGACCCTTCCGATCCATCATCAAATCCCGTTCTGGGATCGACTCTCACGCCTGCCCTGGCCTTAGATCCGGAGTGGACCGCTCTATCCGAAGACGGGAGGATAAACCCCACCGGACTCTCTCCCATTACGGAGCTTCCTGCCAGAGACCCATATGTGACCATGTTGTCAGCGGGCCCGGAGTCGAAAATGACTCTACCTGTCATCGGGAAGCCGGAGTCATCTCTGGACGTCAACTCCAAACTCTCGAGGTCTACGTCCATCGAGCTCGGTCAAGTGGTTATTACCAGACCAAGCTCTGCAGGTCCTCAGACGCCCATCCAACTTTCGCTCTTAAACGAAACACTAGACCTAATGCGATCTCTCACCATCGCGGAAGTATCACCTCCGAACTATGCCCAGCTTCGGATGGGGGCTAAGGGTAGGGAATTCTACGTCCCACCCACCACCCACATAATAGCGACTATCGAAGACTTAATCGACATGCTAGACTATGCCTCCGAAGAGATTGATGGCATGGATGACGAAGTCGTGGCTGAACCAGGCCAAAATCTGCCCGTCATTGGGCGTTGGACGGCCACTTCTACTTATGATGTATACATGGTGGACTCACCTGTGAAGAAGGACGACGATGGCACTCAAAACCCAGACGAGGATAAGCCCGTCAATGAAGCACCAAAGCATCAATGTCAGCGGCGCCGCTCACAATCACATCGAGCAAGGGAAAGCAATACGGACACCGGAGATAATAACACTCCGGACAACGCCGAAGATCCCGATCACCCTGTCGAGACTGTGTTTGACCAGGATGAAAGGGAAGAAGGTCAATACAGCCCCGAACACACCGATCACGAGGATTCAGAAGACAGTAACTACTTACCTACCTCCGAAGAGGATGTTAGCCTCGGCAATGAAGATTTCATCGTCCCAAAGGAACCCCTCGAACAAGAACGCTTCAAGCGACAGCTCATCGCCACCGTGCGAAGCCTAAAAAAAACAGCAACAACTTCAAGCCGAACAATATACTCTCAACGACAGATGGACCAAGGTCCTGGCTGCCGAAGAATATGGCCTCGAGCGCCCGACAAGGAGTTGCCCAAAACGCAGGCTACTACCACAATTCGATGACGAGGCCTTTGAGCCAGTATCATCAAAATACGATCACGCCAATCAACCAGACTGACCACCATGTAGACGGGACAAAATGGCTAATTATGCTGAATACCAGCCCGCGCCCCCTCGCCGTAAAGGCGAGGAGACAGCGGCTCTGGGCTACATGTACGACCTACGTTAGGACCTGAACAATAGAGCCGATCAGACCCGATCAATCTATGGATCAAGAGGACGTGCTCCAGCAAGAGATGATGGCCATCAGGCCTAGCACGACAAACATAACCTAGTCCGGGGTCAGCCCCGAACACAGATGTCATCCGAACTCCGTCGCGATGTCGCCCGGTATAGAGGTGCCGCACACCCCATGTGCTTTACTGATGAGGTAATGCAGCGCCAGTTTCCAGAAGGGTTTAAACTCGTAAACATTGAGCCTTACGATGGCACGATAGACCCCGCTGTATGGATTGAAGATTTTCTTCTCCACATTCACATGGATTGCGGAGATGATCTCCATGACATCAAATACCTCCCCTAAAGCTAAAAGGACCAGCACGGCACTGGTTGAATAGCCTCCCAGAGAACAGTTGGGAGGACTTAGAGGACGCTTTTCGGGACAACTTTCAGGGCACTTATGTCCGACCACCGGACGCTGATGACCTGAGTCACATAGTCTAGCAGCTCGGAGAGTCAGCCCGCAAACTTTGGGCTCGGTTCATAATTAAAAAGAACCAAATTGTCGACTATCCGGACGCTGAAGCCTTAGCGGCATTTAAACACAGTGTCCGTGACGAATGGCTCGCCCGACACCTTGGTCAGGAAAAGCCGAAGACTATGGCAGCTCTTATTTCACTTATGACCCGCTTTTGCACGGGCAAAGATAGCTGGTTGGCTCGTAGAAGCAACAGTACCAACGACCCCGGCACCTCTGAGGCCAGGGATGGCAATGGAAGGCTCGGCGCGGCAAAAATAAGCGTCGGAACAACAACGAAGAAACCAAGGACACAAGGGTAAATGCCGGATTCAGCGGCTCTAAACCTGGTCAGCGGAAGAAGCCGTTCAAAGGAAATACGGATGGTCCATCCAATCTGGATAAAAAACTGGATAGGCCTTGCCAGATTCTGTTGGAGATATGCCCTAGAGGCAATCATGTATGATGATATTTCCTATGTGTTTATGAACAAAGATAGTCCTTTGACATTATCAATGATGTGTATTAGCAAGTACGTGACTTGTTTGTGGGACTATCCATTGTATGATGACTGTCCTAAAATGTCCCTGGTCCAAAGGGGTGTGTGGACGTGCAGCCAACTAGACTAGCATATGACACGGTTGATGGCTTGGTCTCACTAGCCATGGGGCATTGGATGCTAACCGGATAATATGGACTTGGAAGGATCTGGTCGGATTCGATGTAGTCGGATTCAAGTCGAGATAAGGTCCAAGTCAGACAGACCCAACTATGAGAGGCAGTGATATGTCATATGTGGGTCTCTAGTACAACATACGTTCTATGTCCTAAGACCTGAGCTGGCACATGTACTCGGGATGGTGACAGACTTGCTTTGGGCCGACCAAACGCTACTCCGTGACTGGGTAGTTACAAAGGGTAGGTTTCAGGCTTGTCCAGACCCATGTTGCGAGACATGGTCAAGCAAGATGGGATTTGCCCCTCCGATCAAGAGAGATATACTCTGTGCCCCTCGTGTGATCCAAGCAGGATAGCATGGCCATGCGACAAGGATTATGAGATAATCCGGTTTGTGGTCAGTATCAATGGAACGAGAAAGATGTCGGGCTAGCACAGGGATGACAAACTCGCCTTGAGCCTGACAACATATATCGTGTGGCAAAAGGAATGGAACGATGATGTACAGGTTGTCCTAACCAGCTTCATAGTCTGCTTGGTGGTCGGCATGCCTTGCTAGAGGCCGCTACCAACCGTGCAGTTCGAAGGTGATCCGAACTGCGACCAAGCCGTCTTGAACCTAAGGGGTCGCGCGCTTAAGGGAAGGAACCTACAAGGTCGTATTCGAGGACACTAGTTGGATGTGATCCGAGCTGTATTCGGATTGTGGCCGAGTAGACTTATGGGCTTTAGGGTCCGTGCGAGGCACAAGTGTCGAGCCCGCGATGGACGCCTATATAAAGTGGAGGTGCCGCACACTCATGCGGTTGATCACTTCAGCGCTGTCACGAGGGTTTGCATGTGTTGCGAATAGCCACGTCCACTCGACGCCGAATGTGTGATCAGACCTAGCAGTCCACCGCACGGTGTTCCTCCTACATGCGCGGATACCGTTAGAGGCGGTGCATCTGTGCCGCTTCGGCGAACCTATATGTGGGAACCGACGACCGGCTGTTTGAGGGAGATCGGACGAGGAGGAGACGATCCACGCAGACGCGCTGCCCCAACTCTTCTTCCGCTGCACGGCACTGCGCATCTAGTGGTAACGAACTGTGATCCATCTCCCTTAGCATGTTCTTGGTTGTTCTGTGCGTAGAAAATTTTAATTTGCAGTCGAAGCACCCTACCATAGAATCCAACAGTGGTATCAGAGCCTCTGCTATAGGATTTGAATTCGGATCGTGTCATATCCTAGTTAGTCCATGCATTAGAGTGTTGCATCATGTTTACCTTTCATCAGAAACTTGAATTGGGGAAGACAGAACCCCCAGAACCCCCCACAGATCCAACTAGGGTTTACTAAAATATTTTCAATGAACCTGAAATGCCCTTCTAAAAGTTCACCCTCTTTGTCTTGGGTTAGAACCTCACGGCAAAATAGGTGCACAATTTTCTAGGTCAACGAGAAGGTCAGAATTAAATCATATGTAATTTGCATTTGGGCATTTAAATGCTAGTAAATATTTTGGATGCTCAAATAATTCTGAAAATAAGTGTGGGCTGTTGGAGATATTCTAAACAGAGCCTCTGATTATTTCCAGGATTTTTTGGAAGTGTCTAACTATTTTAAATAAGTCCACAAACTTACAGAATAATAGAAAAAGGAAAAACAGAAAGCAAAAGGCTTACCTGGCGCTCACCTGGCAAGCCCACTTGCCGGCCCAGCCCAGCCACCGCTACAGCGAGCTGCTTGGCTTGGCCAGGCAGGCAGCCAGGTGCTCGACAGCGGCACCCGAGCACGCCACGCAGCTTCTCGCCGCCCTGCCTCCTCCCTTTGTCCTGCCGCCCGGTTGATCGACCCTCCTCCCCGAGCTCGCTGACACTCTTTCTCCTCCCCAACTCCTCTCCCTCGCTCGCCCGCACCATGGCCGACGGCGTCGCGCCCGCGCCACCGTGAAGCTCGTGTCCTCCGTCGTCTCCGTGCTGCACCACAGTGTCCGTTCGCTCCGCCATTGTCAACTACATCGAGCAGGTCGAGCCCCGAGCGCTCGTACGCTCTGCAACACCTTCACCGACTCCGTCTTCGTCGATCATCGCCGGAGATCCCCATCACCGTCGCCACCGCATCACCTCGTCCCCGACCTCGCCCGACTTGCCGCCCGTATTCGCCGTGAGCGATTACCTCCCATCCTCTTTGTTTGCCTTCTCGTGCACCGTAGCTGCCGCCCGCGGCATCACCGCCGCAGCGCCACCGTCGAGCTCGTCGCCGACGTGTCTCCGGCCACCCACTGGCCACGCCACCTTGTCCACTAACTTCACCACATCCCCAGGAACCCGTAGCACCACTCCACGCACCTCGTCGTGTCCCGAAGCCTTGGGTTCACTTTCACCCGACTCCGGCGACCGCCTAGCTCGTCGCCGGCGATGTTTCCGGCCACCCCGAGCTCAAACACCGCCACCAAACGCTGCGGCTTGTACCCGGCTACACGTAGATGGTCTCCGCCGTCCATTTGGTCACCGAAACGCACAAACACACTCTCGCCGCCCGCGTCACAAGCCGCCCGGCGGCTAAACGTCGGCGGGTTTGACCCCGTTGACGGAGTTGACTAAGTGGGGCCCCTCTGCTAACTAACCCAGTTTAGTTTAACTAAAATTAGTTAGTTAAATTAACTACTGAAATGCGGGACCCACTGGTCAGGTTGACCTGGACGCCCCGTTGACCACTGACGTCACCCTGACGCACTGATGACGCAATAACTAATTTCTGGATTTATTTGTATTCAGGAAATTCCAGAAATTGTTGCGAACTTCAAAAATTCATAGAAGCTAATATGTAACTCCAAATGCAAAGTTTTATATATGAATTTTGATCAGAAAAATTCAATCTATCCATTGGTAATGGTTTCATGCATGACAGAACAAATTAACCTTGCTGTTTAAGCAGAATAAGATAATGCACTAATATGGCTATGTTGAATGAGCTAACATTTGAATCCTTGATTCAAATGAGTTCATTCCTTTCTGTTCTAGCTTGCATTAGGCCAACACACATTCATATTGCCATGTCATAGCATGCATCATATTGTTGCATATCGTCATGTGTTGATTATGTTGGTTGTGTCTTTAAGTGGTAGGTTACTGTCTCCGAGGATAACCCCGATTATCCATCTGAAGGGCAGTACCCTACTACCACTACATCAGGCAAGCAACCCATTGATCATTCCGATACAAACCCATGATCTTGCTTCTACTCTTGTTTACTGCATTAAGACAACGCGATTCAAACTGTTGTGTGTTGCGGTAGTTGAACCCACTTCCTTTGCATGACCTGTCATTGCCACAGTAACTAGATGAAACCCACTAGTATGTGTAGGAGTTGATTGAGCCATATTTGTGTTTCCTACCATGCTATGCTTGCTATGCTTAGAGTTGTGTCAGGTCTGGCTCATCGGGATGATGAACTAGAGTGAAAGGTTGTGTTGGTAACGAGAGTGAAGTGTTGAACACGATTTGGTAAAGTTATCGATGAGAGGCCATGTAGGAGTACGTGGTGGGTTGTTTCATTGAAGCCGTCCCTAAGAACTAAGATCTGTGTGTGTGATTTAAGACTTAGCTACTACCATGCATTGGGATCCTTAATTGACCCTCTCGACTTATTAACCACTCTTGTCCTCTCTCCGGGAGTTGCAAAGTAGTTTCTAGTGTTTGTAGCATGCTGGGGGCCGCACGCAGCGCTTACCTTAGGGGTGGGCTGTGTTGCGGTAGGCATGTGGCCCGGTGTACCGATTCGCCCGTTTGGTGTCTCGGGAACCCTGCACACATCGTTCGGGGCCGTTAGTGGAAACCTCGGCGGACTCCTGCGATGGAACCGAATAGGCGATAAACCTGGACTAGGGACTCGTGTGTTTAGTCGGTCGTGGCCGACACCCTCGCTGGGCTTCCGCTTGAAGGTTGCCGAGTACATGTCGTGTAGCGGCGATAAGTGGTGAGCGTGTGTGAAGAAGTACACCCTGCGGGGTATGAAACTATTCGAATAGTCGTGTCATGATAAGGACTACTTGGTCACCTATACAGTTCATAGACAAGTAAATGGATACTACTAAAAGCCTCAAGATAAGTGTGAGTACATGGATGGCCCTCTCGTGGGTTGTGAGAGAGGATCCACGGTGGAGTATTGTGATGGTGACTAGTGGACTCGTGTGCGACAAATGCTTTTCAAGTGGTGTCACATAGGATAGCTTAGCCAAGAGTCAAAGCTGGCTTGCTGCAATAACTCCACTACCTTCTTGAGAATGTGCATGTATAGTAGGATTCTGTTGTAAGACTTGATGAGTACCTCCGTACTCATGTTTGCTTAATTAATGTTTTCAGACGACAACACCGCCCCCTCCGGTGGGTTCTATGTAGACCTTGACGTCGACGAGTGACTAGCCACCCAGGTGGTGATCCAAGGCTTGTGAAGCGCCACTGTAGATAGAAGGGCTTCGTCAAGCTTTCTTTCTTTTTAGCGTCTGTACTCAGACTAGTTTGCTTTCGCATGTGCTTGTATGTTTGTATGACTTGAGTGTCGGGTCATGTGACCCCTATCTGTATGAACATGTTATGTATGGCTCCTCGGAGCCTCTTAAATAAAGTACTTTGAGTTGTAGAGTTTTGTTGTGATGCCATGTTGTATGTACTCATATCGGGCATATTGTGTGTATGATTGAAATGCTTGATATGAGTGGGATCCGACAATCTAGTTGTTTATCCTTGGCAGCCTCTCATATGGGGAAATGTAGTCTAGTGCTTCTGGCGATAGTAGTCCGCTACTGCTCGGTTCACGGAGTCCTGCTAGCCCAAGCACTCTGCTCTGGACACTTGGTAGCGACATGTGTTTCACTTTGTTCTGTATACATCCCTTGGGAAATGTGACGCGGTGACATCCGGAGTCTGCCTAGCTCGCTACAGCCGGGTTACGGAGTCTGTTAGCCAGTGCTACAGCCCGGATTCATACGTTGATGACCGACATGCTCGATGTGATTCATGTATGCATGTCCCCATGGGTTAGCGCGCTTTGGGTTCACGACTAGCCATGTCGGCCCGGGTTCTCTGTCATGTGGATGCTAGCGACACTATCATATCGTGAGCCAAAAGCATAAGCGGTCCGGGCCATGGTAAGGCGACACCCGTGGGAATACCGTGCGTGAGGCCGTAAAGTGATATGAGGTGTTACCGGCTAGGTCGATGTGACTTGGAATCGCGGTCCTGACAGATCGTATGCATATTAGATATGTGGAGGCAGCAGATGAGATCTGTTGTCGTTGATGAGATCGACGGTGTGCATGGTTTATGAGATCAATTGCACATGGGGATCGATGTGGCTATGTTTTCTGATAATTGGAGTTGATGAGGTCGTGACACAACCTATACCCCTACCGGTCAGTATCCGCCATCGGGGTTAACAGTGAAACATAAACCCGAATCGGACTCGCGATGATCGATGAGATCGGTCAGATTGGAAAATTCGGCGTGATCGGTGTTCAGTTGTGATCTGTGATTTCCAAAAACGTCGGGCGCTGCCCGCACCCGCGAGGGGTGTTGCCTCTTCGACCATGAATAACTTGCCATTTCACTCAAACCGGTAGAATGCAATTCTATGCATAACTTTGTTTTGCAGGTTTGATGAGAATAGTATGGCTCATGTGTATGTGTGTAAATTATACATGGCCTGCGTGTCATGTTTGTTAGCCGGCAGGAGCCAAAGTGTTGTCATTATAATGTATAACGACCTGCGTGTCGACTTGTGACTATATGTAAAATTCATTACTAGTTGTAGTAGTTGGATAATAGATGGCTTGGCGTCCCGGCATGACAAACAAGATGGAGTTCCTAGATGTTCATCGGAGTTGGAGCTGACCTGGAAGAACAGCCATGAAGGAGCCATACTTTTTCACAATATGTGTTTATTTGTGATTGTTATGCTTCTTTGTTTCTATGCATGTTAGAATGGTAGAGAGATCCCTCATGAATATCAAGCGAATTGCCATCCCCAATGTTGCACCTTCGCACGTCAAGTACGTCTAGTAGTGGGCTCATAAAATTGGGGTGCTCTTTGGGTGTCCTTGAATCAAGGGTTAAATGTCGGACACGGACATGCACTGCATCAGGTTAACTTGACAAGGCTATCAAAACGGTTTTGGGCCTTGTGGCAAAGAAGGTTGGGAGCCGGGGTATAAGATACCTACACGACCGACAGGAGTCGTATAGGGATACGATTAGCAAGGAGTTGCTTACCGGATAGGCATGTTGTCTAGCAGTGATGCTAAAGCCCACTACTCGCATGTGCTAGCTGGATTCTGAATCACTAAGAGTTTGCAGAGGGATGCTGACTTCAGTGGGAGTATTTCTGTTTAAGGATAGAATTACTCTACATAAACACATTTCTTAGTGATTGCATATTTTTCTGTTGTAGATCAATGGCATCACCTGCTCAACCCAACTTTGCATTGAAATCAAATCTAGAAAAGGATAAACTGAATGGAACAAACTTTACCACCTGGTATAGAAATCTGAGAATTGTTCTCAATCATGATAAAAAGGAACATGTTCTAGATGATCCACTTCCAGAGGAACCTGCCGATAATGCTAATACCACAACTAAGAATGCCTACCAGAAACTCCTTGATGAATCAACAGAGTTCAGCTGTCTAATGCTGGCTTGTATGGAGCCCGATTTGCAACAACATTTCGAAAATGTTGAGGCTTACGATATGATCTGAACGAGAGTCTCAAGAGCATGTTTCAAACACAGGCTAGGACCGAAAGGTTCAACGTCTGGTGATCCTTGATGGATTGCAAGCTGAAGGCAAATGATCCACTGAGCCCACATGTGATCAAGATGATCAGATATGTGCAAGCTTTGGATCGGTTGGGCTTCCCGCTCTTGGATGAGCTGGCTACTGATGCAATTCTGGGTTCTCTTCCGCCCAGCTATGGGACGTTCATCTCAAACTATCATATGCATGGAATGGATAAGAAGCTCACTGAATTGCATGGGATGCTTAAGGTGGTAGAGCAAGATATCAAGAAAGGCACGCATCAAGTGTTGATGGTGCAGAAATCGGCTAAGTTCAAGAAGAGTTGGTCCAAGAAAAAGGCTAAGGAAAAGGGCACGAAGACGGTAACCTCTGCCGCTGCGCCGAAGTCTGGACCGGACTTGAAGACCATTTGCTATCATTGCAAGGAGACCGATCACTGGAAGAGGAACTATAGTAAGTGGATTGCAGAGCATGGCAAGAAGGCTGGAAATGCTTCTTCAGGCAAAGGTACACTTGTTGCATATGTTATAGATATTTACCTTGCTGACATACCTAGTAGCTCTTGGTTATTTGATACCGGATCGGTTGTTCATATTTGCAACTCGATGCAGGGGCTGGTAAGAACTAGGTGTGAGGCACAAGGGGAGATTGACATCAGGGTCGGCAACAAAGCAAGAGTTGCTGCGTTGGAGGTCAGCACGATGTAGCTCCAGCTTCCTTCTGGATTTATTTTAGAATTAAATAATTGTTATTACATTCCTGCACTTAGTCGGAACATTATTTATGCATCATGCTTGATGGGTCAGGGTTACGAATTCAATTTAAAGGACAATGGTTGTTCGTTTTATGTGAACGGAATGTTCCACGGCTATGCACCCATTGTTGATGTGCTATTTATATTAAATCTGGAACAAGAACCAGTCTATAACGTGAATGTCAAGAGGCATAAGCCTAATGAGATAAATCCGACATACTTCTGGCATTACCGGCTTGGACACATTAGTCTGGAACGCATGAAGAAGCTCCATGATGATGGGCTCCTAACTTCATCTGAGTTCGGGTCGTTTAAGACATGTGAATCATGCTTTCTTGTCAAGATGACTAAGTCTCCTTTCGCAAAGAGTTGCAAGAGGGCGTCTAAGCTGTTGGAACTTGTACATAGTGATGTGTGTGGACCAATGAGCACAACTGCCAGAGGTGGCTATCAGTACTTCGTGACTTTTACCGACGACTTGAGTAGATTTGAATATATCTATTTTATGAGGCACAAGTCGGTAACTTTTGAAAAGTTCACAGAGTTTCATAACGAGGTTGAGAATCAGCTCGGCAAGACTATAAAGCTTCTACGATCTAATCGTGGAGGTGAGTACATGAGCTAGGAATTTGATGATCATCTGAAATGCTGAGGTATAGTACCACAGCTCACACCTCCGGTACGCCACAGAGAAACATCATATCAGAATGGAGGAATCATACCTTGTTGGAGATGGTTCGATCTATGATTAGCAAATCGGATTTACTCTTGTCATTCTAGGGATATGCTCTAGAAACTGCAGCTTTCACACTTAACAGGGTACCATCAAAATCCGTAGACAAGACACCACATGAGATGTTGACCGGGAAGAGTCCCATTTTGTCTTTTCTAAAGATTTGGGGTTGTGAAGCATTTGTCAAGCGACTTATGTCAGACAAGCTTACACCCAAGTCAGATAAATGCATATTCATGGGATATCTAAGGGAAACCTTGGGATATAGCTTCTACAACTGGGAAGAGAACAAAGTGTTTGTTGCTAGGAATGGGGTTTTCCTTGAGAAAGAGTTTCTCAGTCGGGAGGCCAGTGGGAGGACGGTTCGACTTGAAGAAATTCGAGTACCACTCAGGGACGACTCGGCTGGTGATGAGATCATACCGGAGTCAGTCAGGGAACCCGTAGTGGAAGCGGCACCGGAACCACGGAGGTCGAAAAGATTGCGCAGAGTGTGTGATGTATTGTTGCTAGAAAGCGACGAGCCGGCCACATATGCGGAAGCGATGGTGAGCCCAGATTCCGAGGTATGGCTGGAGGCCATGAGATCCGAGTTAAAGTCCATGGATGAGAATCAAGTCTGGGACTTGGTAGATCCGCCGCCTGGCGTAACAACCATTGGTTGGAAATGGGTCTTTAAGAAGAAACCTATGTGGATGGAAATGTTCAGATCCACAAAGCTCGGCTTGTCGCTAAAGGTTATGGACATGTTCAAGGAATTGACTATGACGAGAATTACTCGCTGATAGCGATGCTAAAGTTGGTGATTATCATACCAGCTATAGTTGCATATTTTGATTACGAGATATGGAAGATGGATGTCAAAATGGCTTTCCTTCATGGAAATTTAACCAAGGACGCGTACATGATACAGCCTGAGGGTTTTGTCGATCCGACTAGCACTAGTAAGGTATGCAAGCTCAAGAGATCCATTTATGGGTTGAGGCAAGCATCTCGGAGTTGGAACATTCATTTTGATGAGGTCGTCACTGGTCTCGGGTTCATCAAAAGCGAAGAGGACGCTTGTTTATACAAGAAGTTAAGTGGGAGCTCGATAGTGTTTTTGATATTGTATGTGTATGACATATTGTTGATCTGGAACGATGTTTCGATGCTGAACTCGGTCAAGGAGTCATTGAATGGCAAGTTTTCGATGAAGGACCTTGTTGAGGTAGTGTATATTTTAGGCATTAAGATCTATAGAGATAGATCAAGGAGGCTGCTCGGCTTAAGCCAGAGCACGTACATAGATAAAGTGTTGAAGCAGTTCAACATGAGTGAGGCGAAGAAAGGGTTCTTGCCACTCTCACATGGTATGAGGCTAAGCGAGACTCAGATTCCATCGACATCTTATGAGCGAAGAAAGATGAGTAGGACTCCGTATGCCTCGGCAATCGGATCCATCGTGTATGCCATGATATGTACAAGGCATGATGTCGCTTTTGCAATAAGCCTACCAAGCAGATACCAGGCTAACCCCGGTGAGACTCACTGGGCAGCAGTAAAGACTATTTTGAAGTACTTGAAAAGGACTAAAGAGATGTTCCTATTTTATGAAGGTGAGGAAGAGCTCGTCGTAAGGGGTTACGCCGATGCTAGTTTCCAAACCGACAGAGATGATTGTCGATTGCAGTCAAGATTCGTGTATGTCATGAACGGAGGAGCAGTGAGCTAGATGAGTTCCAAGCAAGATACGGTGGCTAATTCTACCACAGAAGCCGAATACATTGCGGCTTGTGAAGCTGGAAAGGAAGGTATTTGGATCCGGGACTTTCTGGATGATCTTGGTATTTTCCCAGCCTCGGTAAAATCGTTGGACCTTTATTGTGATAATTCTGGTGCCATCGCACAAGCCAAGGAGCCTAGGAATCACCACAAGGTCAGACACATAGATTGGAAATATCACCTCATACGCAAGATCGTAAAGAAAGGTGATGTAGATTTATGCAAAATTCACACGGATGCAAATGTTGCAGATCCGTTGACTAAGCCGCTTCCACAACCCAAGCATGAGGGGCACGTTAGAGCTATGGGCATTCGATGTCTATTTGATTGACTCTAGTGCAAGTGGGAGACTGTTGGAGATATGCCCTAGAGGCAATCATGTATGATGATATTTCCTATGTGTTTATGAATAAAGATAGTCCTTGGACATTATCAATGATGTGTATTAGAAAGTACGTGACTTTTTTGTGGGAATATGCATTGTATGATGACTGTCCTAAAAGGTCCCTAGTCGAAAGGGGTGTGTGGACGCGCAGCCAACTAGACTAGCATATGACACGGTTGATGGCTTGGTCTCACTAGCCATGGGGCATTGGATGCTAACCGGATAATATGGACTTGGAAGGATCTGGTCAGATTCGACATAGTCGTATTCGAGTCGAGATAAGGTCCAAGTCGGACAGACCCAACTATGAGACGCGGCAGTATGTCATCTGTGAGTCTCTAGTACAACATACGTTCTATGTCCTAAGGCCTGAGCTGGAACATGTACTCAGGATGGTGACAAACTTGCTTTGGGCCGACAAAACGCTACTCTGTGACTGGGTAGTTACAAAGGTAGGTTTCAGGCTTGTCCAGATCCATGCTACGAGACATGGTCGAGCAAGATGGGGTTTGCCCCTCCGATCAGGAGAGATATACTCTGGGCCCCTCGTTTGATCCGATCAGGATAAGCATGGCCATGTGACAAGGAATATGACATAATCCGGTTTGTGGTCGGCATCACTGGAACGAGAAAGAGATCCGGCTAGCACAAGGATGACAGACTCGCCTTGAGCCTGACAACAAATATCGTGTGGCAAAAGGAATGGAAGTGTGATGTACAGGTTCGCCTAACCAGCTTCATAGTCTGCTTGGTGGTCGGCACGCCTTGCTAGAGGCCGCTACCAACCATGCAGTTCGGAGGTGATCCGAACTGCGACCAAGCTGGCTTGAACTTAACGGGTCGCACACTGAAGGGAAGGAACATACGAGGTCGGATCCGAGGACACTGGTCGGATGTGATCCGAGCTGTATTCGGATTGTGGCCGACTAGACATATGGGCTTTAGTGTCCGTGCGAGGCCCAAGTTTTGAGCATGCTACGGTTGCCTATATAAAGTGGAGGTGCCGCACACTCATGAGGTTGATCGCTTCCGCGCTTTCACTAGCGTTTGCATGTGTTGCGAATAGCCACCTCCACTCGCGCCGACTATGTGATCGGACCTAGCAGTTCGCCGCACGGTGTTCCTCTACACACGCGGATACCGTTAGAACCTGTACGTGGGAACCGACGACCAGCTGTTCGAGGGAGATCGTTCGAGGAGGAGACGATCCACACGGACGCGCTTCCCCAACTCTTCTTCCGCTGTGCGACACTGCGCGTCTAGTGGTAACAAATTGTGATCCATCTCCCGTAGCATGTTCTTGGTTGTTCTGCGCGTAGGAAATTTTATTTCGCAGTCTACTCACCCTACCGATGAATCCAACAGATTCATGGAACCCTGACAAGCCTGCTGACCACACCAACAGAAAATGTTGGGTTTTTAAACAGGCTGGTAAATTAAATACCGAACATAAAGGGAAAGGACCTCAAAGTGAGGACGATGATGAGCCCCGCCCTCCAAACACAGGGGGACAGAAGAAGTTTCCCCCCGAGGTGAAAACTGTAAACATGATATATGTCACCCACATCCCCAAGAAGAAGCGCAAGCGCGCATTAAGGGACGTCTATGCCGTAGAGCTTGTCGCCCCAAAATTCAACCCATGGTCGGGTTGTTCGATCACCTTTGATCGCAGGGACCACAAAGCCAGTATCCGTCACGGAGGTTCGGTGGCCCTGGTCCTCGATCCCATCATCGATGGATACCATCTCACCAGAGTCCTTATGGACGGCGGCAGCAGTCTCAACTTGATTTACCAAGACAATGTCCATAAGATGTGTATCGATTCGTCAAGAAGCAAGCCTAGTAACATGTCACGCCCAATATGCGACCCTATCCAAAAGGAACTCGAAGGTCCCACCAAGGATAGACCCGCATATTGGAAACGCTTTTGCAAGGTGGATATCATTACCTCAACATTACATAATACATAGGTATACATACATAAGGCACAAATGCCACAAGAATACATCAACATCATATACAAGAACAACATCCGACTACGGATGAAACATAAACAGAAACTCAAACGACATCCACCCTGCTAGCCCAGGCTGCCGACCTGGAACCTATCCCCTGATCGAAGAAGAAGCAGAAGAAGAACTCCAACACAAGCAAAACATCGCTCTCACGTCATGATCATCGCAAACCTGTACCTGCAACTGGTGGTGTAGTAATCTGTGAGCCACGAGGACTCAGCAATCCCATTACCATGGGTATCAAGACTAGCAAAGCTTAAAGGGAGAGGAAGGGGTAAAGTGGTGAGGTTGCAGCAGCGACTAAGCATATATGGTGGCTAACTTACGCAAATGAGAGCGAGAAGAGAAACAAAGGAACGGTCGTCAACTAGTAATGATCAAGAAGTGATCCTGAACTCCTACTTACGTCAAACATAACCCGAAACCGTGTTCTCCTTCGATCACCCGAAAAGAGACACTCACGATTACGCACACGGTTGGTGTATTTTAATTAAGATCAACTTCGGTTTTCTACAACCGGACATTAACAAATTCCCATCTGCCACATAACCGCTGGCACGGCTTTGAAAGTTCAAACCCTGCAGGGTGTCCCAACTTAGCCCATGATAAGCTCTCGCGATCAACGAAGAATAGACCTTCTCCCGGAAGCCCGATCAGTCTCGGAATCCGGCTACAAGACATTTCACAGCAATAAAACAAGACCAGCAAGACCTCCGGCGGGCCGACACCCCGATAGTAGCCGCCCCGATCTCGGCTCCAGCCACGACCGGATAAGCTAAGCGTACAGGTACCGACGTAACCCAAGTTGCCAAGGGATGGTCCCGCACGGTGCTCTAGTTTGGACCAACGCTTAGACAAGCACTGGCCCGGGGGGGTAAATAAAGATGACCCTTGAGAGCGCGACTCCCAAGGGAAAAAGGCTAGGTGAGGCAAATGGTAAAACCAATGTTGGGCCTTGCTGGAAAAGTCTTATTCAAAGCGATCTGTCAAGGGGGGTCCCATAAATCACCCGACCGCGTTAGGGACGCAAAAATCCGGGAACATAAAACCGATATGACGGAAACTAGGGCGGCAAGAGTGGAACAAAACACCAGGCATAAGGCCGAGCCTTCCACCCTTTACCAAGTATATAGATGCATTAATTAAATAAGATAATATTGTGATATCCCAACAAGTAAACATGTTCCAACAAGGAACAACATCTCCATGTTCAACAAGGAACAAACTTCATCTTCACCTGCAACTAACAACGCTATAAGAGGGCTGAGCAAAGCGGTAACATAGCCAAACAACGGTTTGCTAGGAAGGGTGCAAAAGGTTAGAGGCTGACATGGCAATTAGGTAGGCTTGAGCAACAGGTGATAGGTAGCGCAGCATAGCGAAAGAACGAAGCAACTAGCATAGCAATGATAGTAGTGAGATCCAGGGTAGCGGTCATCTTGCCTGAAATCCCGCAAGGAAGAAGAACGAGTCCATGAAGAAGATGAACGAGTCCATGAAGGAGATGAACGGATGAAGCCGAACCAAGCGTAGACGAACGAATCCTCACGATCGCAACGACATAGGAACTAACAAGAAGAAGCACACAACATAGTAAACACACCACACATGAACAAGACATGATGCACAACCAAGCATGATGCATGACAAAGCTACATGAAGCTACTCATGGCAAGGGATGAAGCAAACAAGAGCAACACATCAAAGCAAGTTTAAATGAGGCCGGGAACAACATATAACAATTCCGGTAAGTCCTCATATGCAAATTTCGAAATTGGTCCAGATCTGAATAAACATTATGTTCAAGTTGTTAAACAGCAATTTAATATGCACCACGATGATCTACACGAAATTCTAGTCAAGTTACATATAAAGTTCATTAGATTCGGAGCTACGGCCTAGAAGATATGAGCAAAACAAGATAAACATGGCATTGGTGCAAAATGCATATAAACATCAAGCAAACACCCCCAAAACAAGGATCCAACATGTTAATATGAAACTACATGCAAAATCAAGCAAGTTTCATATAGAGCACACTCAAAACGGAGCAACGGATCAACACATACACTCTATACAAGATATGACAACAAACTGTCCAAAACAGCAACTAGGCATAATGCAAGCATCAAAACAACATGCTACAGGACCTCAACACAATAACAAAAGGCATGGGCATGATCTACAGGTAAAGCATTACAAAACATGAGAACTGAGCTACCTCCAGAAATGACTAGAACATGCTCAAAATGACATGGCAAGATTGCAACTATTAACAGTTTCAGGCATTGGCAGAAATAACATCAGGTTGCAATGTTTAGAGCTATGAAACAACATGCTACAGGAACTTATCATGGCAAACAAAGGCATGGCATGAATCTACTCAAAGCATAAAACAAAAGTCCTTTAGTGACCATAAGCCAAAAAGGATCAGAAAATATAGTAACACCCATGTCAATATTGAAAGTCTCGTTAACAGATTCAGCAACATGGCATGTCAAAAACTGATAACGAGAAGGCATGTTTACAAGCTCAATGCACTCACTACAGAGACTTATATGATAAACTAAGCATACGTACATCAAGAAGACATGGCATAGAAGACATACATGGCAAGAACAATAACATAGCATAAATGGATCAACCACAACAACTTAGGCAAAATTGAATAACATGTAAACAATCTGCCAGGAAACATTTGATAGCAAAAGTAGAGCTCGATTGACTCAAGCTAGACTACTCCATAATTGCAAACAAAGGCATGAATGGATAGAGCAAGACATGTTTTACAAAACATCCTTACTGAAGTATCTCAAAATATGCATAGATCTCTCGGTATCATCAAATTAACATGGCATCAAAATAACAGCAAACAGGGCTGAAATCAGCAACAACAAGACACCTAGTTTGCATGCTTGTGCTAGTCACCACATAGATCACAAAAATACATAGCAAGCACCACTGGAAAGAAGACATGGCATATTTCAAAACACATGTAGAACTCAAGTCCATAGGATGCACACATCAATCATGGCAAAAATGACAAAAGTGCAAGTTCTGATAAAAATCATAAACTAACATCACATAGCACTCTTGCAACAGCATTTCGGGCATCAAGATGAGCTCAAATGAAAATAATGCAATGAAATGAAATGATCTACTCTTCGAGACGAACATTTTGACATATTATACGCACAAAACGGAGCTACATGCACAGAGATACGATGCAACGAAAATGCAACAAAATGTTGGAAATCTGGGGACTTAGACGATTTTCACCTCCGGGAAAAGTCAACCCGGGACGAGGAAATCCCGGGACGGACGGATCCGGGTCGCGGGAGGGTGTTTGGTTCGGTGGCCTGGTGGATCTGGTCCACCTCCAGATCCGGCGAGGGCGGCGGCTCCGGCGAGCTCCTCCGGCGAGGTGGCGCGCCGGCCGGAGCGGAGGAGGACAACGAGGTCCGGCCAGCGGAGGACGCCGGCATGGGCGGCGCTGGCTCGGCGAGGCGCGGAGGAGGAGGCGGCGGACGAGGGCAGCGCGCCGGTGGCGGAAGGCCATGGCCGGCGGCTCAGCGAGGCGGGCGCGGCCGGTGAGGCGAGGCGGCACCGCGACGGCCGGCAGGCGTCGGAGAGGGAGGCGGCGCCCGGCGGAGACGGGCGGCCGACGGCGACGTGGAGGCGAGGCGGCGGGCACGGCGGTGGAGTCGGCCGGCGAGGGCGACGACCGCGGAGGCGGCGAAGCGCCGCGCGCGGCGGCGCAGCGCCGGCGGGCGGCGGGCTCGGGCGAGGCGCGACCGACGGGGTGGCGGCGGCGCTCGCTCGCTGGCCCGCGATGGGCTCCAGCGGGCAGCGGCGGCGGAGGTGGCAGTGCCACGTGGCGCGACCTGGCTGGAGGAGAGAGGCGGCGGGCGACGTGGCACGCCCTGATTGGGCCGGGCGACGTGGCGGCTGGACATGTCCGGCGGGGCTGGACATGTCCGTATGAGGAGGAGCGGGCTAGGGTTAGGGGCGAAATCATCTGCGAATTTCGGGGGAGAGAACTGATTTATAGGTAGAGGGAGCTAGGAGAGTCCAAATGAGGTGCGGTTTTCGCCCACGCGATCGTAATCGAACGACCGAGAGCATGGAAGGGAGTTTGGTGGGTTTTGGGCCACTTAGAAAGGGGTGTTGGGCTGCAAACAAAGAGGCTTTTGCGGTTACCGGTTAACTGTTGGAGTACCAAACGACCTCCAAATGATCCGAAACTTGACAGCGGTCTCACGGTGCTATACCAAGGCCGCTTGACAAACCTCGGCCATTCCGAGACCGTTTAACACCCGCACACGAAAAGAGGTACAAGGGGGCGCCGGGAGACATAGGAGTGCCGGATTGGAAAACGGACAACGGGGAAAAAGCTCGGATGCATGAGACGAACACGTATGCAAAATGAAATGCACATGACGACATGATATGAAATGCAGATGATGACATGGCAAAGTGCAACACGCAAGCAAATGACATGGCAAAGACGGCGAATAACTGGCAGACACCTGGCGCATCGAAACCGGGGCGTTACATAACACTACCTTTAAAGGAGTGATACCCGGCGTGGAGACCCGCTGCACGGACTCCTTAACACTGGAAGTAGTATTCGGCTCTCCATACAACTTTCAAAGCAAAGAATTGATCTTCAACATCGCCCCTTTCCGCAGTGGTTATCATGCACTGCTTGGACGAACTGCTTTCGCCCACTTTAATGCAGTCCCACATTATACCTATTTGAAGCTCGAAATGCCCGGACCGCGTGGCATTGATACGTCTCCAACGTATCTATAATTTTTTATTGCTCCATGCTACTTTATCTACTGTTTTGGACTATATTGGGCTTTATTTTCCACTTTTATATTATTTTGGGACTAACCTATTAACCGGAGGCCCAGCCTGAATTGTTGTTTTTGCCTATTTGGTGTTTCAAGAAACGGAATATCAAACGGAGTCCAAACGGAATGAAACCTTCGAACGTGATTTTCTCACCGAACGCGATCCAGAGACTTGGACCCTACTCCAAGGAACAAAGAGGCAGTCACGAGGGTGGGCCCCCAAAGGCGCGCCCGCCTCGTGGGCCCCTTGTTGCTCCACCGCCGTACTCCTTCCTCCTATATATACCTACGTAGCCCCAAACGACCAGAACAGGAGCCAAAAACCTAATTCCACCGCCGCAACTTCCTGTATCCACGAGATCCCATCTTGGGGCCTGTTAGGAGCTCCACGGAGGGGCATCCACCACGGAGGACTTCTACATCATCACCATAGCCCCTCCGGTGAAGTGTGAGTAGTTTACTTCAGACCTTCGGGTCCATAGCTAGTAGCTAGATGGGTTCTTATCTCTTTTTGGATCTCAATAGAATGTTCTCCCCCTCTCTCGTGGAGATCTATACGATGTAATATACTTTTTGCAGTGTGTTTGTTGAGACCGATGAATTGTGGGTTTATGATCCAGATTATCTATGAATAATATTTGAATCTTCTCTGAATTCTTTTATGTATGATTGGTTATATTTGCAAGTCTCTTCGAATTATCCGTTTGGTTTGGCCAACTAGATTGGTAGTTCTTGCAATGGGAGAAGTGCTTAGCTTTGGGTTCAATCTTGCGGTCTCCTTTCCCAAAGGATGAAGGGGCAGCAAGGCACGTATTGTATTGTTGCCATCGAGGATAACAAGATGGGGTTTTTATCATATTGCATGAATTTATCCCTCTACATCATGTCATCTTGCTTAAGGTGTTACTCTGTTTTTAACTTAATACTCTAGATGCATGCTGGATAGCGGTCGATGAGTGGAGTAATAGTAGTAGATGCAGGCAGGAGTCGGTCTACTTGTCTCGGATGTGATGCCTATATACATGATCATACCTAGATATACTCATAATTATGCTCAATTCTGTCAATTGCTCAACAGTAATTTGTTCACCCACCGTAGAATACTTATGCTCTTGAGAGAAGCCACTAGTGAAACCTATGGCCCCCGGGTCTATTCTCATCATATCAATCTCCATCACTTTAATACTTGCTTTGTTTTTACTTTGCCTTTTACTTTTCACTTTGCATCTCTATATCAAAAATACCAAAAATATTATTTATCATCTCTATCAGATCTCACTCTCGTAAGTGACCGTGAAGGAATTGACAACCCCTAATCGCGTTGGTTGTGAGGAGCTATTGTTTTGTGCAGGTACGAGGGACTTGTGCGTGGTCCCCTACTGGATTGATACCTTGGTTCTCAAAAATTGAGGGAAATACTTACGCTACTTTGCTGCATCATCCTCTCCTCTTTGGGGAAATCCAACGCAGTGCTCAAGAGGTAGCAAGAAGAATTTCTGGCGCCGTTGTTGGGAGGCTCACGCAAGAGCAAGTCAAGCACCATACCAAGTACCCATCACAATCCCTATCTCCCGCATTACATTATTTGCCATTTGCCTCTCGTTTTCCTCTCCCCCACTTCACCCTTGCCGTTTTATTTGCCCTCTCTTTCCCAATCTCCTCCTCTTTTTCCCGTTGTCTTTTCCTCGTCCGCTTGTTTGCTCGTGTGTTAGTTTTCTTGCTTGTCGTTATGTCTGAAATTGGGGAAATTATTGCCGATATGGGCGATAATAATATCATGGGAAATTCTGAAGCTCCTGCTGAAGAATCCCCTACCTATCATACAAAAAGATTTCGAATCGGTTGGTAATATTATTGGAAAAGGAGTTATTCAAGATTTCTTTACTTGTGCTGGTGCTTTACCCTCTATGGGTGGTTCTATTCTCCATAGAACTAGTAGCCTTGCGGATGCTATTGCCATGCTTATCGTTGAACTTGAAAGGCAATTTATGCATATGCACCCTTCTATACAAAGAATTTTCCTAGAATTTTCTAATATTGAACACTCCTCTGTTAAGCGTGCCGCTACTATCTTTTTGGCTCATGAATTCAGATTTATAATAAAAGAAGCCAAAGAAATCTTTGCACATTATAGGGTGGACGCTGGCCGTCCTCCCATATAATCTATCCTTTTTGATCAAGAAGAAATAATGCGTTTTCAATCTATCGACTATGTTGCTTTCAATGAAAATATTAGAAAAAAGGTTCCTACCAATATTTTAATTGATAGAATCTCTGAGCTTAATGATGATTTGGCTATTCGAAATAATGAGCTAGGATGCTCTCTTGAGTATAGGCTCACCAAGTTCTGCCAAAAGAACGCTTATAATGATGAATTGGTTGTGCAATACGAAGGGCCGAAAGAGGAACCTATACCTCCTAAAATTGATCTTTGGAAATTTTGTCCTATTAAATTTAGCCCTTTTGATTACTTTTGCTTGCCTCAAAGAAAACTTGCTGCCGAACATAGAGAATATGAAATGAGTTACACCGATCTATCTTATTACTACGACACTACCTAGATCTATCATTGCTTTTATGCCTAGCTAGGGGCGTTAAACGATAGCGCTTGTTGGGAGGCAACCCAATTTTATTTTTCGTTTTTTGCTTTTGCTTCTGTTTAGGAATAAATAATCCGTCTAGCTTCTGTTTATATGTGGTTTTATGTTTTAATTAGTGTTTGTGCCAAGCTAGACCTATTGGATCTTCTTGGATGATGGTTATTTGATCTTGCTGTAATTTCCAGAAACTTTGCGCTCAATGACCGAATTATTAAAAATCACCAGAACGTGATAAAATACTGATTCCAATTGCTTATGATCAACAAACAAATTGTCTAGGTCTTCTAATTTTGGTAGATTTTTTGGAGTTCCAGAAGTTTAAGTTAGTTACAGATTACTACAGACTGTTCTGTTTTTGACAGATTCTGTTTATCGTGTGTTGTTTGCTTATTTTGATGAATCTATGGCTAGTAAAATAGATTGTAATCCATAGAGAAGTTGGAATACAGTAGGTTTAACACCAATATAAATAAAGAATGAGTTCATTACAGTATCTTAAAGTAGTCTTTTGTTTTCTTTCTCTAACGGAGCTCACGAGATTTCTATTGAGTTTTGTGTTGTGAAGTTTTCAAGTTTTGGGTAAATTCTTTTGATGGATTATGGAACAAGGAGTGGCAAGAGCCTAAGCTTGGGGATGCCCATGGCACCCCAAGATAATCCAAGGACACCAAAAGTCAAAGCTTGGAGATGCCCGGAAGGCATCCCTCTTTAAATCTACTTCCATCGGTAATTTACTTGGAGCTATATTTTATTCACCACATGATATGTGTTTTGCTTGGAGCGTCTTGTATCATTTATGTCTTTGCTTGTTAGTTTACCACAATCATCCTTGCTGTACACACCTTTTGATAGAGCCATACATAAATTGGAATTTGATAGAATACTCTATATGCTTCACTTATATCTTTTGAGCTTGATAGTTTTGCTCATAGTGCTTCACTTATATATTTTGAGCGTGATAATTTTTGCTCTAGTTCTTCACTTAGATCTTTTAGAGCATGGTGGTGGATTTGTTTTAAATAAACTATTGATCTCTCATGCTTCACTTAGATTATTTTGAGAGTCGTTAATAGCATGGTAATTTTCTTAATATTAATATACTTGGTATTCAAGATATGTGAAACTTTCTTTTGAGTGCGTTGAATACTAAGAAAAGTTTGATGCTTGATAATTGTTTTGAGATATGAAGATGGTGATATTAGATTCATGCTAGTTGAGTAGTTGTGAATTTAAAGAATGCTTGTGTTGAAGTTAGCAAGTTCCATAGCATGCACGTATGGTTAAAGTTGTGTAACAAATTTGAAGCATGAAGTGTACCTGGCTTGTGCATCCTTATGAGTGTGGCGGTCGGGGACGAGCGATGGTCTTTTCCTACCAATCTATCCCCCTAGGAGCATGCGCGTAGTACTTGATTTTTGATGACTTCGAAATTTTTGCAATAAGTATATGAGTTCTTTTGACTAATGTTGAGTCCATGGATTATACGCACTTTTACCTTTCCGCCTTTGCTAGCCTCTTCGGTACCTGCATTGCCCTTTCTCACCTTGAGAGTTGGTGCAAACTTCACGGTGCATCCAAACCCCGTGATATGATCGCCTACCACACATAAACCTCCTTATATCTTCCTCAAAACAGCCACCATACCTACCTATTATGGCATTTCCATAGCCATTCCGAGATATATTGCCATGCAACTTTCCACCGTTCCGTTCATCATCAACATGACATACTTTACTTTTGTCATATTGCCATTGCATGATCATGTAGTTGACATCGTATTTGTGGCAAAGCCACCATGCATTATTTTTCATACATGTCACTCTTGATTCATTGCACCATCCTTACACATCACGGAGGCATTCATATAGAGTCATATCTTGTTCTAGTTTCGAGTAGTAATCCTTATGTTGTAATCAATAGAAGTGTGATGATCATCATTATTAGAGCATTGCCCAATCAAAAAAAAAGAAAGGCCAAAAAGAAAAAAAAAGAAAGCCCAAAAAAAAGAAAATAAATAAAAAGAGCAATGTTACTATCTCTTTTTCCACACTTGTGCTTCATAGTAGCACCTTGTTCTTCATGTAGTGAGTCTCATATATTGTGCTTCAAAGTAGCACCATGTTTTTCATATAGTGAGTCTCATAAATTGTCTTTTTATACTAGTGGGAATTTTTCATTATAGAACTTGGCTTGTATATTCCTACGATGGGCTTCCTCAAATGCCCTAGGTCTTCATGAGCAAGCAAGTTGGATGCACACCCACTAGTTTTCTTTTGTTGAGCATTCATAGCTCTAGTGCATCCGTTGCATGGCAATCCCTACTCCTCATGTTGACATAAATTGATGGGCATCTCCATAGCCCATTAATTATCCTCGTCAATGTGAGACTTTCTCCTTTTTGTCTTCTCCACACAGTCCCCATCATCATATTCTATTCCACCCATAGTGCTATATCCATGGCTCACGCTCATGTATTGCGTGAAGGTTGAAAAAGTTTGTGATTATTTAAGTATGAAGCAATTGCTTGGCTTGTCATCGGGGGTATAGAAGTTGGGAACATCTTTGTGTGACGAAAATGAAGCATAACCTAACTATATGATTTTGTAGGGATAAACTTTCTTTTGCCATGCTATTTTGAGAAGACATGATTACTTTGATTAGTATGCTTGAAGTATTACTATTTCTTTTATCAATATGAACTTTTATTTTGTATGCATTCGGATCTGAATATTCATACCACAATTAAGAAGATTTACATTGAAATTATGCCAAAGTATCACTCCGCATCAAAAATTCTCTTTTATCATTTACCTACTCGAGGACGAAAGCAGGAATTAAGATTGGGATGCCCGATACGCCTCCAACGTATCTATAATTTTGATTGCTCCATGCTACTTTATCTACTGTTTTGGACTATATTGGGCTTTATTTTCCACTTTTATATTATTTTTGGGACTAACCTATTAACCGGAGGCCCAGCCTGTAATTGCTGTTTTTGCCTTTTTCAGTGTTTCAAGAAACGGAATATCAAACGGAGTCCAAACGGAATGAAACCTTCGAACGTGATTTTCTCACCTAACGTGATCCAGAGACTTGGAACCTACTCCAAGGAACAAAGAGGCGGTCACGAGGGTGGGGCGCGCCCCTGCCTCGTGGGCCCCTGTTGCTCCACCGACATACTCCTTCCTCCTATATATACCTACGCACCCCCAAACGATCGTAACAGGAGCCAAAACCTAATTCCACCGCCGAACTTCCTCAGATCCCCGAGATCCCATCTTGGGGCCTGTTCCGGAGCTCCACCGGAGGGGGCATCCACCACGGAGGGCTTCTACATCATCACCATAGCCCCTCCGATGAAGTGTGAGTAGTTTACTTCAAACCTTCGGGTCCATAGCTAGTATCTAGATGGCTTCTTCTCCCTTTTTGGATCTCAATACAATGTTCTCCCCCTCTCTCGTGGAGACCTATTCGATGTAATCTTCTTTTTGCGGTGTGTTTGCTGGGACCGATGAATTATGGGTTTATGATCCAGATTATCTATGAATAATATTTGAATCTTCTCTGAATTCTTTTATGTATGATTGGTTATCTTTGCAAGTCTCTTTGAATTATCCGTTTGGTTTGGCCAACTAGATTGGTAGTTCTTGCAATGGGAGAAGTGCTTAGCTTTGGGTTCAATCTTGCGTCTCCTTTCCCAAAGGATGTATGGGCAGCAAGGCACGATTGTATTGTTGCCATCGAGGATAACAAGATGGGGTTTTATCATATTGCATGAATTTATCCTCTACATCATGTCATCTTGCTTAAGGCGCTACTTTGTTTTTAACTTAATACTCTAGATGCATGCTGGATAGAGGTCGATGAGTGGAGTAATAGTAGTAGATGCAGGCAGTGAGTCGGTCTACTTGTCTCGGACGTGATGCCTATATACATGATCATACCTAGATATACTCATAATTATGCTCAATTCATCAATTGCTCAACAGTAATTTGTTCACCCACCGTAGAATACTTATGCTCTTGAGAGAAGCCACTAGTGAAACCTATGGCCCCGGGTCTATTCTCATCATATCAATCTCCATCACTTTAATACTTGCTTTGTTTTTACTTTGCCTTTTACTTTTTACTTTGCATCTCTATATAAAAATACCAAAAATATTATTTATCATCTCTATCGATCTCACTCGTAAGTGACCGTGAAGGATTGACAACCCCTAATCGCGTTGGTTGCGAGGAGCTATTGTTTTGTGCAGGTACGAGGGACTTGTGCGTGGTCTCCTACTGGATTGATACCTTGGTTCTCAAAAACTGAGGAAAATACTTACGCTACTTTGCTGCATCATCCTCTCCTCTTCGGGGAAATCCAACGCAGTGCTCAATACGTAGCAGGCATCATCACAGTTAATGGAAATATGGAGCGCTCCCTCCGTACTGAGGAGCACACCGCTGCCCAAGAAGTCGAGGTACAGGGTGGCCTCATTAAGCCGAATAGCTCATCGGTCATCAAGACCAATGACACTGCCAAGCGAGTCTGATCCGCATTATAGAGCGATAGCTCGGTGGATCCGGAACTTGAATAGCAGTTTAGCCTCCGCCGATCGCCCCATAAGGTTGTGGCATACGTACAACGCGTACATAATTACGCACTTCAAATACCTTGGGAAGCACCGAGGGCACACCGCGGAAAAGGTCTATAGTACGGCTTTACCCTATTCAGACCTTAATATTTTTTCCACTGCAGGTTCGTTAAAAACCTGCCTACTCTACGGTTGTACAAGGCTCTTTTCTAGGTCCTTCTTTCTTGCAGACGACCATCGACTCCTCCTCTCAAAGGATTTATGTCGGAGTAATGGGCCACGGGTAGGCTGACCCGAAGCCCAGAACCTTTCAAGACATCAAGGCTGACTGCGCCCCTCAAGACTCCAAGATGAAGAGCCGCCTTCTAGAAGCCGGCTGGAGGAACAGCCGACTGCCCACTCACGGCCGAGTCCTGGAGGCAAGGTCAAGACAAGCCGACTCCTACCTGGCGGCTTCCAGAGAAGCCGGCCACAGGGAGTCGGCCCATGGCACCAACAACCCCATGCCCTCATCAAGGGGGATGGGACGGGGAGTGGCTATAGTGAAGCCCTCTCCCTCCCCTATCCAGAGGCTGGCGTGGCCACAGTGCGCTATACCCGCGGAGATCTCTGTCCGGCGTGACACTATTGACATGCCATCCCTGACATCAGCACTAGCGGGCGGAGTCCTGCACCCACGACGGCCTGTCTGTACGACCTAAGGACGACGGGCCCCAACAGTCAGCGAGAGTCCCGAAGACGGCAAGAGCGCCACCAGTCGGACCCGATGGGCGTCGGCCCCAAGGAGTCTGCCTGCCCCTCCTACGGGTCCCACGCGCCATTAACCAGACGAGATGGTGAGTGGCTACAGTAATTGCCCGCCAGGCGGCGGGGCTGTAGCCACGACCCCTTGACCAAACCCGCGTCATTATAAGCACTGCTACAGTGATTAGCAGCCGGCAAGACCCACAAGCGGCGGACACGGCATGTCGGCTCCGTACCGGACCAGTCGGTGGGGGCCACCAGTTGGCGGGCCCTAGCAGTCGGCGGAGAAGCCGGCGACCGAAGAGACTGACAGCTGGGCCCCGCGCCCAGCCGGATTACCATTGTACCCCTGGGGGTAGGCCTATATAAACCCCCCAGGGCACCCATGCAAAGGGTTTGAATCCATTAGCACTAGACCAGATCATATAGGAAGGAGAGAGCTAGCCTTGCCTTCTCCTACCTCCAGCATACAGCTCAAGGAGCAACCTTGTACTCACTTTGCCTTAGTGATCATGCGGAGACCCCGCAGAGCAGGACTAGGGGTGTTATCTCCTAGGAGAGCCCCGAACCTGGGTAAAGTACGCCGGCGTTCGTGTCTACGCCTTATCCCGCTTCCGGGCACCGGCGACGTTCTACTCGCTCCCACCATGATAAGCCATCCTTTGGCATATGTCGCACCCAACCCCCGACATTTGGCGCCCACCATGGGGCGAGGTGCACCGTCGTCCGGAGACATGTTCTGGACGGGAACCCTTTTCCTCCCTGGCGAGCACAGCCAGCCCGGTACGCCAGACGGAGTCTGCGCAGACGCGCTGCATGGCGCTGAAATCGCCTGTGCGGCCTGTTGCCTCGCCGATCTTGTCGGTGAGGTTCGCCTCTCAGACGAGCCCACATCCGACGCAGGCACGGGCGGCCCCGAGAGCCTCCTCACGGGCCTCCTCGATCAACTCCACATCGCCAGCAAGCCAGCTATGGACTTGGAGTCCGTAGGCTCCACCGATCTGATGTTGGTCGACTCCGACACCGCGTCGCTCGACGCATTTCCCACCAATGTGGTGATCTACGACGAGCCGCTCCCTCACGTGAAGAGCGTCGGAAGCACCATCACAGAGGTGATAGTCATCGGTCATGGCGAGCACTCCGGCGGAGGAGCTCATGACCCACTTGACGCGGCGCTGCAAGACCTGACCGCGCCCATTCCCGAAGACGCCGATGCCGAGACGCTGGAGGCGCACCGCCTTCATCTCGTCGAAGGCGCCAAGAAGCTGGCCAGCATGAGACAACTATCAGAAGCCTATCAGCGCGAGATGGACCGCGCTGTGGGTGGCACGCCGGCTCCAACTGGGACTAGCCACCTTGGCACGGTCCAGCAGCGCGGTGTAGCCATCGCCAACCTGTTCGGGGCAAATCGCCCCATTTACGCCACGCCTACGGAGAACATCCGAGCCGCCCAGGCAGCGGCGGACGAGCTCGACAATTTTGAGGGCGAAGAACGTCGCCTGATGACGGAGCGCATCTAGCGGCTCCTCGATGCGGCCGCCGAGCAGAACGAGGCCGGCTGCCGCACCGAGGCGTCGCAGCAGCAAATTGACGATCTGCCTCCCCGCCGAGACCAAGGCGCGACATCCCGGAGCCGGCTGCCAGCCGCAGCCGGACTCGCATCACCATAGAGCGCAACCAAGACGGCTCGCCCAAGAGCAGTGGAACGACGAGACGACTGTCCGCCTCCTCCCCCTCGCAGGGAAAGGCGAGTCTCCCCGCCGCCTGCTGATCACCCGACACTCGGCGACCGCCTTGGCCGCCGAGAGGGAGTCGGAGAGAATGACGCCCGTCACCGGATCGACCGTCTCCACCGATCCCTGGCGCTTGAAGAAGAAGACGAGTTGGGTCCGCCATGTTTCGGCCCCCGCATTCGAGATGAGCCCTTTCCCAAAGTGTTCACGCTCCCAAGAGATACACCCAAGTACACCGGCTCCATGAAGCCGGAAGACTGGCTAGTTGACTACTCCACGGCCGTCAACATAGCAAATGGCAACAAGCGCGTTGCCGTGAAGTATGTTCCGCTCATGCTCCAGGGCACGGCCCGGACATGGCTGAACAGCTTGAAGCCCCGCAGCATCAACAGTTGGGTCGACTTCACCGACGCTTTCGTCCGCAACTTCACCAGCACATACAAGCGACCTCCCAAACCTCGCCAGCTTTCCTTGTGCGTGCAAGGCCCCAACGAGTCAACTCGCGACTACCTCACGCGCTGGGCCGAGCTCCGTAACTCCTGCGAGGGCGTGCACGAGGTGCAGGCTATCGAGTACTTCACAGCAGGGTGCCGAGAGGGCACCCTCCTCAAGCACAAGCTTCTCTGCGACGAGCCAGAGACCCTAGACGAGCTACTGATCATAGCAGACAAATATGCCACGGCCGACTCCTCCAGGAAGGCAGAAATTCAAGTTAGTGCGACTGGCAAGGTGGCTCCGCAGGCTCCTCGAACCCCAGCTGGAGACGCCAGTCGACGTCAACAGCAGAACGACCACAAGTGCAAAGCCCCGCAGCCGGTTTCCACCAGCCGGTAGGTAGCAACAGTCGAAGACCAGCAGCCAGAAGGGCAGCCTCCGCCCAAGCGTCAGAAGGGCGGCAAGCCCAACTAGTTGCCGGCTTTCTCATATGAGCAGACTTTGGATGGTCCCTGCAAATTCCATAGTGGCGCGAAGCCTTCCAACCACACCACTCGGAAATGCCACTGGCTCACCATGATCACCAAGGGAGACGGCCTCTTGCCTCCCCCACCTGTTGGGCAACCGCCTCCTCCTTCATCCCAAAGAGTGGCGGTCGCACTACCGGCATAGTACAAGATGAATATCCAGAAGAGCACGGAGCCTACATGGTGTTCACCAGCATAGCCGATGATAGACGCAGCAGGCGGCTGGAGCAGCAAGAAGTGAATGCAGTAGCATCAGAGACACCAGAGTTCATGCACTGGTCTGAGAAGCCCATCAGCTGGAGCAGAGCTGACCACCTAGAGGTGATGCCCAATCCCGGCTCCTACGCCTTGGTTTTGGATGCCACCTTTGCCACGGACAGGCGAGCTGCTCGTTTCTCCCAAGTCCTAATAGACGGCGGCAGCAGCATCAACATCCTGTACAAGGACACCATGGAGAAGTTAGGAATCAAGCAGCGACAGCTTCAGAATAGCCGGACTGTATTCCATGGCATAGTTCCTGGCCTTTCCTGCTCACCAATCGGCAAGATCCTGATAGATGTCCTCTTCAGAGACAAAGATCACTTCCGCCGAGAGTCAGTTTGGTTTGAAGTGGTGGACCTTGAAAGCCCATACCATGCGTTACTAGGCCGGCCTGCCATGGCCAAGTTCATGGCTGTCCCCCACTACGCCTACCTCAAGATGAAGATGCCGAGTTCCAAGGGGATTCTGACCATAGCTGGCGACTACAGAAAGTCGTCCCCCTGCGCAGCTGAGAGCAGTCCGCTGGCCGAGTCCCTCGTGATCATAGCTGAGAAGCAGCTCCTTGACCGGGTTGTGGCGATGGCAAGCAAGCGGCCAGAGATGTCACCCAACCCCAAGGAGTCGGAAGCTGAGGGCGCGTTCAAGCCGGCCAAAGAGAGGAAGAAGATACCCTTGGACCCGAAGCACCCAGAGAGGTACGCTGTCATAGGTACAAACCTCGACAGCAAATAGGAAGGCGAGCTCGTCGATTTCCTCCGTGAGAATCGGGACATCTTTGCATGGTCCCCCAAAGACATGCCAGGTGTTCCGACGGAATTCGCCGAGCACAAGTTACATGTCTGATCTGATGTCAAGCCAGTCAGGCAGCCCTTGCACCGCCTGTCAGAAGAGAAGAGAAGAGTTGTTGGAGAAGAGATAGCCCGGCTTCTAGTTGCCGGCTTCATCATGGAGGTGTTCTTTCCAGAGTGGCTAGCCAACCCGGTCCTAGTGCTGAAGAAGAACAAGCGGTGGCGAATGTGTATTGACTACACTAGCCTCAACAAAGCATGCCCCAAGGACCCGTTCGCTTTGCCAAGGATCGACCAAGTAATAGACTCCACAGCCGGATGCGAGCTGTTGAGTTTCTTAGATACATATTCAGGATATCACCAGATCAAGTTGAACCCGGCCGACAGGCTGAAGACCGCCTTCATCACGCCGTTTGGAGCCTTCTGCTACTTAATTGACCATGACGTTCGGCTTGAGGAATGACGGCGCCACCTTTCAACGTTGCATTCAGAAGTGCCTCCTCAAGCAACTCGGCAGAAACGCCCACGTTTACGTGGATGACGTGGTCGTGAAGACAGAGAAGCGTGGAACACTGCTAGAAGACCTCAAGGAGACCTTTGAGAACCTGCGCTGGTTTCAAATCAAGCTCAACCCAGAGAAATGCGTCTTCGGAGTACCAGCCGGCCAGCTTCTTGGTTTTCTGGTCTCCGAACGTGGCATAGAGTACAACTTCGTGAAGATCAAGGCCATCGAGAGGATGGAAGTGCCCACCCGACTGCTGGACGTACAGAAGTTCACTGGCTGTTTGGCATCATCAGCCGCTTCATCAGTCGGCTGGGAGAGAAGGCTCTTCCCCTGTACCAACTCATGAAGAAAACCACCTTTTTTGAGTGGAACGACAAGGCGGACGAAGCTTTTCTCCAGCTTAAGAAGATGTTGACTACTCCACCTGTCCTGGCGGCTCCGACTCCTAAGGAGCCCATGCTCTTATACATCGCCGCCACCAGCCGAGTGGTCAGCACAGTCATCGTGGTAGAGCACAAGGAGGAAGGCAAGGCACTGCCAGTCCAGAGACTAGTATATTATTTGAGTGAAGTACTGTCGACCTCCAAGCAAAACTACCCCCACTACCAGAAGATGTGCTACAGCGTGCATTTCACCGCCAAGAAATTGAAGCCTTACTTTCAAGAGCACCCAATCACTGTGGTCTGCACAGCTCCATTAGCCGAGATCATTGGAAGCCGAGATGCTTCAGGCCAAGTGGCCAAATGGGCCATAGAGTTGGACCCCTACACCATCTACTACCAGCCTCGCACCGCCATAAAGTCGCAAGCATTGGCCGACTTCCTCGTAGACTGGGCCGAGACCCAGTACCTGCCGCCAGTGCCCGACTCCACCCATTGGCGGATGCATTTTGATGGCTCCAAGATGCGCGCCGGCTTGGGAACCGACATCGTCCTCACCTCTCCCAAAGGCGGCAAGCTCAAATATGTGCTGCAAATCCGTTTTGCCGCCTCCAACAACGTAGCCGAATACGAGGCACTCATTCACGGGCTCCGGCTTGCCAAAGAACTTCGGCATTCATCGGATCCTCGTGCTATGGTGACTCGACTTGGTGGTCCAAAGATGCGTCCGGCGATCGACGCCAAAGATGCAAATATGGCGAGCTACCGCTTCCTCGTGCAGCAACTCAGTGGATATTTTGAGGGGGGCGAGTTTCTCCACGTGCCAAGAAACGACAACGAGCAAGCAGATGCCTTGGCACGAATCGGCTCTACCCGTCAAGCAATACCGTCCAGCGTCGCCCTTCAGCTCCTCCTCAAGCCGTCTGTCAAGCCTTCACTAGAATCAGACTCTATCTTTGTGTCGGCTCCTCCTGAAGCAGTCGGATCCGACTCAAGAGCCCCAGCAGACGGCACGAAAATTCTGGCAGGCGGCTACGGTATCGCGGCAGTCGAAGCCGGCCCGGGGACTACGCGGTCAGCCCGGAGACTTCAGAACTTGGCCCGGGGACTGCGCCAATCGTCCCGGGAACTTCATCGATCCAGCAAGCGGCTGCCGACTCCAACCCGCCGCCTCCCGGCCCAGCCGCCCTCGTCCAAGTCGCAGTTCTGATAGTCGAAGAAATCGCAGCACCTTCATGGGCCCAGCCCATCCTCAAATTCCTGGTGAGCAAAGAGCTGCCAACTGAAGAGATCCTAGCCCGGCAAGTGCAACACCGGGAAGCAGCCTACACCATAGTCAATAGAGAGCTTGTAAGGCGCAGTGTCACTGGCGTCTACCAGCGCTGCATGGAGCCGGAGCAAGGCCAAGCAATTCTCAAAGTGAAAGCACAAGTGCTCCCTAGGTGGTTTTGGTAATTAATGACAACATATCTCTTGTTGGACTAACACTTTTATCTAGTATGTTTCAGATAAGTTCAACAATGGAGTGGCATGGACTAAAGGATGTGGGAACTCCTTCAAGATGCTAAGGACAAAGGATTGGCTCAAGCTTCAAGCTCAAGACTCTTCATTTTACATTTTAGTGATCCAAGATCACATTGAGTCCATAGGAAAAGCCAATACTATCAAGGAGGAATGGGGTGTTGCTTAATGAGCCTCTTGCTTCAAAGTGCTTAGTGATATGCTCCAAATACCCTCAACTACTTTCCCACTTCCACACATTTGTCCTAAACCTAAAGTCAAACTCGCCCCACCGATTCTTTCTATCCGCGCCACCGAGTTTGGATGTCTTAGCCACCGCCACAAACCCTAGGCAAATCGGTCTCACTGATAGGGATCTCGGTCTCACCGAGATGGGATTGTAATCTCTCCGTATGTCCATTATCAAAATCGGTCTCACCGAGTTTGAGCAATCGGTACTACCGAGATTACAATGCAAACTCTCTGTTAACTTATTATCAAAATCGGTCCCACCGAAGTTTGATAATCGGTCAAACCGAGTTTGCTCGACCAACTCTCTCGAAAGCTTATTACCAAAATCGGTCCCACCGAGTTTGTGTAATCGGTCTTACCGAGATCACGTTATGCCCTAACCCTAACCGAATCGGTCCCACCGAGTTGCATTCCGGTCCCACGAAAACCCTAACGGTCACATTATTTGCTAAATCGGTCTGACCGAGTTTAACGATTCGGTCCCACCGAGTTTGGTAGATTTTGTGTAACGGTTAGATTTTGTGTGGAGGCTATATATACCCCTCCACCTCCTCTTCATTCGTGGAGAGAGCCATCAGACTGAACCTACACTTCCAACATCCTATTTCTGAGAAAGAACTACCTACTCATGTGTTGAGGCCAAGATATTCCATTCCTACCATATGAATCTTGATCTCTAGCCTTCCCCAAGTTGCTTTCCACTCAAACCCTCTTTCCACCAGATCCAAATCCTATGATTGAGAGTTGAGTGTTGGGGAGAATATCATTTGAAGCACAAGAGCAAGGAGTTCATCATCAACGCACCATTTGTTACTTCTTGGAGAGTGGTGTCTCCTAGATTGGCTAGGTGTCACTTGGGAGCCTCCGACAAGATTGTGGAATTGAACCAAGGAGTTTGTAACGGCAAGGAGATCGCCTACTTCATGAAGATCTACCGCTAGTGAGGCAAGTACTTTGTGGGCGACGGCCATGGTGGGATAGACAAGGTTGCTTCTTCGTGGACCCTTCGTGGGTGGAGCCCTCCGTGGACTCGCGCAACCGTTACCCTTCGTGGGTTGAAGTCTCCATCAACTGGATGTACGATAGCACCACCTATCAGAACCACGCCAAAAACATCTGTGTCTCCAAATTGTGTTTGAATCCTCCAATCCCTTCCCTTTACATTCTTGCAAGTTGCATGCTTTATTTTCCGCTGCTCATATACTTTTTGCATGCTTGCTTGCTATATGTTGTGAATGTTAAACTTGTGCCTAAACTCCACTCAAACATCAAAGAAACTTAAAAACTGCAACTTTGGTACTTAGTGTCTATTCACCCCCCTCTAGACACCTCTTCTCAAGGTCCTACAAGTGGTATCAGAGCATTGGTCTCCATTGCCTTGGTTTAATCACCATTGGAGGAAGATGGATGAGTCTACTTTGGGGAGTCTTAGACATAGAGTGCCTATTCTTGATGGAGAGTATTTTCGTGAGTGGAAAATGAGATGCTTGTTATTTTCAATCAATATCATTTTAACAAGTACATTGCTAGCCCTTGTGCACCTTATGTTGATCCTATGCATCCAACCCATGATGAGTCAATTGACATGGTTAGGAATCTTAGAACTGCCGAACTTATCATTAGAGGATTGCCTAGAAACTTGATTGGATGTTTGCCTACTTTTAAGTGTGCCTACACCATATGGAAATTTCTTGAGGAATGATTTCCAGATTATTCCTTGAAAAATCTAGATGAAATTCTCCATAAGTCTATTGCTTTGAGCAAAATGAATACTAGTGATCCTATGTTTGGTGATCGTCTATTTGAGCTTACAAACCTTATGCGTGCCAATGGAAATGTTGGTATTATTAGTGACATTATTTCGAAGCTATAAGAATTCATAGACAAGATTATTGTCAAACTCATTCTAATGAATCACCCTCTCTAGGATTTGATCCACCACATGACGATGTTGAACATGGATACTTTGATAAGGATGATGATAGTGACTTCGATCTTGATGATGCAATGAGACATTTTGGTCTTATGGCAAATCTTTGGGGATATATGTCAGGAGGAAAGGAATGGGTTCTTGATAGTGGATGTACCGATCACATGACCGGAGATAAAGACATGTTTTGTGAGCTTGCTGATAATGATAGTCCTCGAAAGTATGTCACTTTCGGTGACAACTCAAAGGGTAAGGTGGTTGGCCTCGGTAAGGTGGCCATATCACATGATAGCTCCATACAAAATGTTATGCTCGTTGAATCTCTTGGTTACAAATTACTTTCAAAGATCTAGACTTGCTGATTTCGGTTTCAATGTTCTATTTATCAAGTAGATTGCCAAGTGTTTCGTCGAGATAATCATAAAATGGTCTTTACTGGTGTGCGAGAGGTGATCTATACATTGTTGATTTCACTAAAAGGCTCAACCTAAAACTTGCTTCATTGCTAAATCCTCAAAAGACTGGTTATGGCATAGACGATTAGGTCATGTTGGTACGAAACCTTGACAAGCTTATTAAGGGAATCATATCCTTGGAGTTAATGATGTCATATTTGATAAGGATAGACTTTGCGTGCTTGTCAAGGTGTAAACAGGTTGGAGGAAGGCATCCGTGAAGAACATCATGACCACGAAGAGGCCACTCGAGCTACTTCACATGGATCTCTTTGGTCCCAACTCTTACAAGAGTCTCGGTGGAAATTATTTTGGTCTAGTTATAGTTGATGATTTTTCCAGATTTACGTGGGTGTTCTTTCTCGATGATAAATCGCAGGTCCAAAAGATCTTCAAAAGCTTTGCTAGGAAGGCCCAAAACCAATTTGAAGTGAAGATCAAGAAGGTTCACAGCGACAACGGAACGAAGTTCAAGAACGCAAATGTGGACACCTTTCTTGACGAAGAAGGGATTTCACACGAGTTCTCGGTTACGCATACACCTCAACAAAATGGAGTTGTTGAGAGGAAGAACCGGACGCCATCGAAATGGCGAGAACGATGCTTGATGAGTACAAGACGCCAAGCACTTTTGGGCGAAGCCGTTGAGACAGCTTGTCATGCAACAAATCGCTTGTATCTTCACAAGCTACTCGGCAAGACGGCATACGAGCTACTCACCGGTAACAAACCCCAAGTTGGATACTTTCGAGTATTCGGCTCAAAGTGCTACATTCTTGATAAGCATCATCGTTCTAAATTTGCTCCTAAGTCTCATGAAGGTTTCCTACTAGGTTATGGCTCAAACTCTCACACTTACCGTGTCTACAACAATTTCAACCGAAAGTTTGAAGAGACGGTAGATGTGAAGTTTGATGAATCTAACGGCTCGCAAGTAGAGCAATTGCCAATTGATGTAGGAGACAAAGATCCTTCGGAAGCAATCCAAGACTTGTCTATTGGCAAGGTCCGTCCAACGGAGGTGAAGGAGAGTACCTCGTCCATCCAAGTGGAAGCTTCTACTTCACGACAAGGTGAACCAAGAGTTGATACGGAAGCATCCACAAGTGGGACACACCAAGATGAAGAAAACGAGGAAGTGCATCAAGATGAACGTCAACAACCTCCTTCTCCACCACGACAAGAGAACGACAATTCCAACAATGAAGAAGGCCAAGAAGAAGAACAAGATGAAGAAGATGTTCAACGAAGACCCAAGCAAAAGCTTTCACGAGTTCGAGCAAGAATTGCTAAAGACCATCCCGTCGAGCAAATCTACAATGATATTCAAACCGGAGAATCACTCGCCTAAAACTCGCTTAGCTAACTTTTGTGAAAACTATTCTTTCATCTCTAGCATTGAACCTATGAAGGTCTAAGAAGCATTGGAAGATCCGGATTGGATAAATGCTATGCATGAAGAGCTACACAACTTTGAGAGGAACCAAGTTTGGACATTGGTTGAGAAGCCCGACAACAACCACAACATCATCGGTACCAAATGGGTGTTTCGCAACAAGCAAGATGAAGATGGACAAGTAGTTCACAACAAAGCACGCCTCGTTGCCCAAGGCTACACACAAGTCGAAGGTATGGACTATGGTGAGACTTACGCCCCGCTGCTAGACTTGAGTCCATTCAGATCTTACTTTCCTATGCTAATCACCATGATATCACCTTGTACCAAATGGACATTAAAAGTGCTTTTCTAAATGGTGAAATAGAGGAGGAAGTTTATGTTAAAGAACCTCCCGGCTTTATCAATCCTAAGAAACCCAATCATGTTTACAAACTTCACAAAGCTCTTTATGGACTTAAACAAGCTCCTAGAGCATGGTATAAATGCTTGACCAAGTTCCTTATTGAAAAAGGCTTTGAAATTGGGAAAATTGATTCTACTCTTTTCACTAAAAGGGTTAATGGTGAACTCTTTGTGTGCCAAATTTATGTTGATGATATTATATTTGGTTCAACTAACCCTCATTTTAGTGAAAAGTTTGGGAAGCTAATGTCGGAGAAGTTTGAGATGTCTATGATGAATGAACTCAAATTCTTTCTTGGTTTGCAAATCAAGCAAACTAAGGAAGGTACTTTTGTCTTGAAAACAAAGTACACCAAGGACTTATTCAAGAAGTTCAATATGCAAGAATGCAAAGGTATGACTACACCCATGCCTACTAGTGGACATCTTGACTTAACCAAAGATGGTGAACCGGTTGATCAAAAGGCTTACCGCTCTATGATTGGTTCATTGTTATATCTATATGCTTCACGTCCCGATATTATGCTAAGTGTGTGCATGTGTGCACGATATCAAGCTGCCCCTAAAGAATGTCATCTTAAGGCCGTGAAAAGGATAGTGAGATACTTAATCCATACACAAAATTTTGGCATTTGGTATCCTAAGAGGGCCTCTTTCGATCTTGTTGGCTATTCCGACTCGGACTATGTCGGAGACAAGGTTGATAGAAAGTCAACTTCGGGTACTTGTCAATTTCTTGGTAAATCTCTTATGTCTTGGTCCTCCAAGAAACAAAACTCGATATCCTTATTGAGGGAGTCCCGGATTAGGGGGTGTCCGGATTGCCGGACTACCATCATCGGCCGGACTATCATCATCAACTGGACTCCAAGACTATGAAGATACAAGATTGAAGACTTCACCCCGTGTCCGGATGGGACTTTCCTTGGCGTGGAAGGCAAGCTTGGCGATACGGATATGTAGATCTCCTACCATTGTAACCGACTCTATGTAACCCTAGCCCTCTCCGTGTCTATATAAACCGGATGGCTTTAGTCCGTGGATCGACAATCACAACAACCCTTACAATCATACCATAGGCTAGCTTCTAGGTTTAGCCTCCTTGATCTCGTGGTAGATCCACTCTTGTAAACATCCACAATATCAATATAAATCAAGCAGGACGTGGGTTTTACCTCCATCAAGAGTGCCCAACCTGGGTAAACATTGTGTCCCTTGTCTCCTGTTACCATCCGACTAGACGCACAGTTCGGGACCCCTACCGAGATCCGCCGGTTTTGACACCGACATTGGTGCTTTCATTGAGAGTTCCTCCGTGCCGCCACCGATAGGAAGGATGCCTCCTCCCGCCTTCAAGGACGGTATTTTCGCCAAAGGAGCCTTGGCCGCCGCCAAACTATCCGCTAGGTGGTTTTCTTATGATCGCCGTCCGCCATCGCTCGACAATGACCTCTCAAGTCATCAAAAGCAATCTTCACGTCAGCTCGAATTCGCCGAAGCGGCTGGATCCAATAGAGCTCTCGTCCAGAACGAGCTCTTGATCGCATCGCCGCCACGGGAGTCGCTATGAGACTACGATCAGATTGGGCTTAAAACCGATCCGAGAGATTAACTCTCCCAGGTCACCCACCACGCTGCAGTGGTAGAGGAGCAATGCGGCGACGCTTCTCCTGTACTGAAAACTAGTCATGTCCGGACCCCTAAATCCCCCATGCCGGATTCCCGCGGAGGGACGGGCTTCGATCAAACACTGAACTTAAAGTCAGGCATCGGACCAGACTCGTTGGACAACGTCCAGAAATTCAAGCTTCCAAAATTGGAAACTTCTCGGCCTTCGAGCCTCGAGATGGGTAGGGTTCCGGACTTAGTTCCACCCACCCGCCCAGACATATGCGATCTATCTCTAATTCGGCAAGAGCCCGCCGAAACAGTACATCACTACTGGGCCAGATTCCTCCTGGTTATGGACAGGATAAAGGACTGCCGAGAGGAAAATGCAATCTCAATCTTCTGCAATAATTGCACGGACAAGGGAATCCTAAACGCCATAAGTCGTCGCAAAATTACACGCTTTGCTGACTTAGAGACCATCGTACAAAAGTACTCATGCGATGGAGAGCGCTCGAAAACCGAAAGTAAATTTTGGGATAATCCGCCCCAATACATCCCTAGTCCGAACCAAAGGGTGCATCATTATCAAGCACCGGCTGAATACCAAAAACCAAAACCCCTAAAGGGTACGGAACTGTCATCGAGGGCTGGCTAAACGGACCTCGCAAAATTCATAGCACGAGGGCGCCACTCCAACTCATAGCCTTCGAGCATGTTGGATACTACGGCAGGTGGCCAAAAGTGGCGAAGAGCTTCTAGCTTCGAATCCCAGCCCAAAGAACACCAAGACGGTGTTAATAGTCTTGAGACTTTCGCATCAAATAACATGCGAAAACGACAACTCCGCAACCTTGCGAAGTCTACCAAGTAGCAACAATAAATCCATGGAGGACACGGCTATTACCTTCAATGCCAAGGATTTAACCTAAATTCGAACTGCCCGGGCACCACCGCATTGGTCCTCAGCCCGATAGTAGATTTGCTTTCGCCTTACTAAGGTACTCATGGATGGCGGCAGCGACTAAACCTCATCTATGAGGAAACCCTCCAAAAATGGAAATAGACTGGAACCGCATTGAGCAAAGCAGCACAACCTTTAGAGGAATAATCCTCACCGGGAAGCATGTGTCTGACAGAAAAATCACGCCGGGCGTAGTGTTCGCTTGCCGGACAATTACAGGTCCGGGAGGTCACATTTCAAGTGGCTCCGCTCAACAGCGGATATCATGCTTTATTAGGACGAGAGGCATTCACAATTTTTCAAGCTATACCCCATTATGGGTACATGAAGCTTAAAATGCCCGGTCCCAACAGAATCATCACTCTCGCTAGTGATCCAACATAGCACTCGCTACCAAAATAAGACAGCCGCACTAGCCCTCGAGGCACTATCCAAGCCCTAGCGGCCGAGGAACTCACCATGATGCGCCCACGGTGAACAGGGACGATGTGATACTTGATAAAAGATCCAAGTCCACCTCTTTTAAACCAGCGGATGAAATAGTCAAATTCCAAGTCCACCCAACGGACCACAAAGACAGCCTCCATCGGGCACAATTAAACCCCGAGGCGACGCCAGACTACGAGAATTTCTACAAGAAAACTGGGACATCTTTGCCTGGCACCCTTCAGACATGCCAGGAATCCCATGTCAACTGGCCGAGCACAGCCTAAATATCCTAAAAGGATTCAAGCCAGTCAAACAGGCTCTTCGATGATTTTCCGAACCCAAAAGACAGGCAATGGGAGAGGAGCTAGCCAAACTATTGGAAGCCGGATTCATCAGAGACATCAAACATCCGGATTGGCTAGCAAATCTGGTAATGGTACCAAAGAAGGACAAATCCTGGCGCCTATGTGTCGATTTCAAAGACCTAAATAAAGCCTGCCCAAAGGATCCTTCTCCCTCCCCGCATCGACCAAATCATCGATGCCATCTGCAGGCACGATTCATTGTGCTTCCCGGACGATACTCCGGCTATCATCAAATCAAGATGGCAGAAGCGGATCAAGCCGCAACGGCATTCATTACTCCATATGGACCATTCTGCTTCAACATGATGCCCTTCGGACTTAAAAACGCCTGCACAACATATCAGCGCATGATTCAGACATGTCTGGCTACCCAGATCAGCAAAACAGTAGAGGCATACATAGACGACGTAGTCGTCAAAACTAAACACGTCGAAACTCTAGTAGACGACTTGAGGCTCACATTCGACAACCTCGAGCATATGACATCAAGCTGAATCTGAAAATGTGTTTTCGCGCATCAAGCGAAAAAGCTGCTGGGCTTCATCGTATCCGTAGAGGAATTGAAGCAAACCCAGCCAAGATCCGAGCTCACACAGCTAGATATCCCAAAAGACCTCAAGCAAATACAAAAATTAATCGATGCGTGGCGGCTCTAAGCCGCTTCATCTCCGCCTAGGAGAAAAGGCATTACCTCTATCGCCTCCTTAGGCGCACCAACACTTCGAGTGGACGGATGCTGCCACCGCCGGACTTGAAGAAATAAAGGCCATATTGGCAACGAATCCGGTCCTGGCTGCGCCCAACCTGGGCGAACCAATGTTGTTATACATCGCAGCTACACATCATGTTGTAAGCGCGGTACTCGTCGTCGAACAAGAAAAAGAAGGGCATAAATTCTCTTCAAAACCGGTATACTACGATCCATCTGTGTTAACCCCTCGCAAGTCCGTTACCCGCACTATCGAAAGATAGCATACGCGTGTTCATGGCATCCCGGAAGCTCGACACTACTTTCAAGAGTGTTCGATAACAAGGGCCTCAAGTACCACTTAACGACATTATAAACAACCGCGATGCGACGGGCAGGATTGCAAATGGGCCATTGAGCTCTTACCATTTGATATATCTTACAAACCTCGGCGAGCTATAAAGTCACAAGTATTGGCTGACTTTGTCGCTGAATGGACCGGGTTTAACTCCCTAAAGAATACGGCGCATACTCCAATTGGATTATGCACTTCGACGGCTCGAAAATGTTAGCCGGATTGGGGGCTGGCATCGTATTGACGTCCCCGACCGGGGACACAGTCCAATATGTACTTCAGATAATGTACACGGACTCCAACAACGCGGCTGAATACGAGGCCCTTTTACATGGTCTCCGGATGGAAATCTACATGGGCATTCAACGCCTAGAGGTGCCCGGGGATTCAAACCTCGCAATATCCCAAATAAACGGAGACTTTGACGCCAATGATCCAAAAATGGCAGCATATCGCAACGCTGTCCTCAAAATGTCAGCCCGGTTCGAAGGACTTGAATTCCATCACGTCGCCCGGGATAATAACCAAGCAGCCGACGTACTGGCACGCATTGGTGCCAAACGCGACGCTGTCCCTCCTCACATATTCCTGGAACGGCTCTTCAAGCCATCCGTACTATGGGAAGAGGAGTCCGGAACTAACAAACCGGAACAAGCCGCACCAACCGGCGATTCAGCCGATGACATAACACCTTCCGCCCACGACATAATGGCAGTAATTGCCCCGTGGACAGAACCATTCCTCGCCTACTTGCTTAGGCAGGAGCTTCCCAAAGACCAAAATGAGGCCCGCTGCATTATCCGGCGATCTAAAGCCTACAAGGTCTATGAGGGAGAACTTTATAAGAAAAGCACAACCGAGTCCTTCAAAGGTGTATCTCCAAGAGGAAGGGCGAACCTCCCGGCTGAAAGTCATGCCGACTAGGCGGACACCACGCCGCAGCTCGGGCCCTTGTAGGAAAGGCATTCCGACAGGATTTTATCGGCCGACGGCCCGAGCAGATGCACAGACCTAGTCCAAAGATGCGCCGGTTGTCGCTCTTTGCTAATCAGAGCCATATGCCACCCACCGCCTCAAAACTATACCCATTACCTGGCCGTCATGGTCAGGGGCTTGACATGGTTGGACCACTTAAAGGGGAACCCACAAGCAAAGGTACCTATTGGTCATGGTGGATAAATTCACCAAATGGGTAGAGGCCAAGCCGCTTAAAACGGCAGAGTCCGGACTAGTGATAGACTTTATATCCGGGTAGTACACCGTTATGGTGTCCCCACAAAGATCATCACCGATAACGGCACGAACTTCACCACCGATGAGGTTAAATCATGGTGCAAAAATATGGGCATCAAGCTCGATTACGCTTCATCTATCATCCTCAAACCAACGGTCAAGTGGAACGAGCAAATGGTCTAATAATGAGCGCATCAAACCCGCACTAGTGCGGTCCTCACGAAATCGACACGCCTTTGGGTAGAGGAGCTCGACTCCGTAGACTGGGGCTGCGGACAACGCCCAACCGTACTACCGGATTCACACCATTTTTATGGTATACGGCGCGAAGCAGTTTTGCCTCGCGACATCATTCATGACTCACCTCGAAAGCGCATGTACGAAGAAAGAGAAGCCGAGTTGGATCGGCAGGACAGCTTGGACACATTGAGGAAGTGCGCGGCGCCGCCAAGGCTCGCTCAGCATTCTATCAACAACAGGCTCAAGATATCAAAGCGAGAAGTACGGGCCAAGACTTACAACGTTGGCGAACTGGTTCGGCGCTTTGCCGGACAAGAAAAGGACAAGCTTAAGCCCAAATGGGAAGGCCCTTCATCATCGATCAAGTCCTGATCAAGCGGAGCGCACCGCTCACTTAAATGCATCGGATAACCGACTCGAGCCGAACCCATGGAACGCAGCCCGCCTCCGACAATTATGCCTAGCGCCGACTAAGAGTTCGCCCCTCTCCCCGTCCAATTTTTTTTTTTTTTTACTTCAGCTGCCTTTCGTTTCTTTTTTCTTCTCAACCCTATTCATCCAAGCCTTAAAGGGCCTCATCATGCAACGTTCACAAGAATTGATGTGCTATCCGCACTCATTATACAGGGGCTTTTTACCGTGCTTAATTATACGGGCTTCATGCCCAGACATGTGTCAAGCCTCCACATGTACCTTTTATTCACCATTATATGCATCGATATGACTTAAGTTTTGGCCAAGCTGGGTTGCTGGCTCATGTGCTTACCCCTATGTTCCCGATTGTTCGCTAGGAGGTAAAGGAGCACCTCTGCGATTGTTATCACTGGGTCACCGGATGTGTACCTCAGACTGGGTGAAGCCGAAAGCTAGCATTCTTAAGGGAATATTCGGTCGGTGACTTAAAAGATGATTTTCTATCCACTTATTTATCTGCCCCCAGATGTTTTCCTGCTTTTTTCGCAGTCCGGACATGCACTTTAGGGCATGCCACCCCCAGAGGAAAGGAACCCTTAATGGAACTATTCTCCCTGGAAGATGTTTCTTACTACCCATGTAATATAACATAACTAGTTGGGCACTTGTATGATAAAGCACTGATGACCCCTACGCCTGGGCTCCATGCATACCCTGGTTGTTTCTTAACCGAGAAGGTATTCGGACACACTCCGGACTCTAGGGTCCCGAGGTCGAAGCGAAAAGGTCGGCAAAGACAAACGATCTACAATCCGGCTAGAAGGCATTTTGTATGTCATTTTATAAATACATTGTCAAATCGACTGATTGTATTCTTCCTCAATCCCGCCTAACAAGGTTGTCTAATTTACATCCTGTTGGGAAAATTTCGCGCCAACTCCACTTGGTCAGATACTAAACTCACAGGATCTCCTTCCCATCGGGCCCCACAGTCCGACTTCGCCATGTGGTTGGGATCCGCCTTGTTGTACCGCTGTCTTTACCATGGCTCGGGCCTCCTCAGCACCTTGGCGGCAGGCAAATCTTCCATAAATGGAAGCTGCCGCCTCCCCTGCAGCTTCTCCGCAAGCTCCCAAGACCCTCGGGTATGGAGAAGGCTGGCCATAACGCTGGATGACGCCGCTCATAGCCCGCCGAACTCGCTCGATCAGTTGCAACAATTCGAAGTTGATCACCCGTTATTACGGCATCTCCTCCAGGCGACCTGTGAGCATACCTACGCATATATTACATCAATCGACTTCCTCGCCGAACTCTTCTTTTCAAAGGAGTTCGCTCAAGCACTTACTATATATGCCGCGACGAAGCCGCTGATTCTCCTTAACGGAGCTGCATAGCTCGCCCGAACGCCTTTCAGCTCTTCTCCAAGCTGGGCATGGGCATCCCGAGCTTGTTCCTTTCATGCTGCACCTTATGCAGCACCTCTCGCCGCCTTTAGTTGGCGCAAGTTCTTGCCTGTCCGGATCTTGTCCGCAGCACCTGCAATGTCGACCCCGATCCTAAGTCACACCGATCTAGCATGTAACACATCATATCACTTTGCGGCCTCACGACGGTATTCCCACAGGTGTCGCCTTACCATGGCCGGACCGTTTGCGTCTTTTGGCTCACGATATGATAGTGTCGCTAGCATCCATATGACAAAGAACCCGGCCGACATGGCTAGTCGTGAACCCAAAGCGCGCTAACCCATGGGGACAGCATACATGAATCATATCGAGCATGTCGGTCATCAACGATGTATTCGGGCTGTAGCACTGGGCTAACAGGACTCCGTAACCCGGCTGTAGCAGGCTAGGCAGACTCGAATAACACCGCGTGACATTTCAAGGGATGTATATAGGAACGGCGTGAAACACATGCCGCCAGTCAAGTGTCCAAGCAGTAGTGCTTGGGCTAGCAGGACTCCGTGAACCGGGCAGAAGCGGACTACTATCGCCGGAGGCACGAGACTACATTTCCCCATATGAGAGGCTGCCAAGGATAAACAACTAGTTTGTCGGATCCCACACATACCAAGCATTTCAAACATACACACAATATGCTCAATATGTGTAAATACGACGTGGCATCACAACATAACTCTACGACTCAGATATTATTCATTAGGCTCAAGAGCGAGATATTACAAACATGGGTCTCATGACCCAACACTCGTGAGCATACAAGTCAAAGCACAAGCGAAGCTAAACATGTCCGGTACGCATAACTATAAATGAAAAAGGCTGGAAAGCCTGACTATCTACCAGATCCTGCCGAGGCACAAGATCGTAGCTGAGGTAACAAGCTAAACGTCGAAGTCCAAGCGGAACCACTAGCGAGACTGACGTCTCTCTGCAAAACATAAAATAAGCAAACGTGAGTACAATTGTACTCAGCAAGACTTACATCGATCTAACTACATATGCATCATTATCAAGGGGGTGGTGGAGTTTGACCGCAGCAAGCCAGCTTTGACTCGGTGGCTATCCCGAACTACGATCGCAAGTAACTCTTTTGAGGTGGCGCACGAGTCCACATATTCACCATATCAATACACCACTATGGATCCGCTCCCGCCTCCCCACGAGAACGCCATCCACAGCACTCACGCTTATCTTGCGATTTTAGAGTATCCACTTTCACTTGTCTATGAACTGATATAGGCAACCCAAGTCCTTCTCCGTGGACACGGCTATTCAATAGATCATATTTAACCCTGCAGGGTGTACTTCTTCACACACGCTCACCACTTACCGCCGTTTACACGACATGTACTCGGCAACCTTCAAGCGGAAGCCCAACGTGGGTGTCGGCCTCAGCCTACCCAAACACTCAAGTCCCTAGTCCAGGTTTATCGCCTATTCGGTTCCATCCGCAGGAGTCCGCCGAGGTTTCCCATACAGCCCGAACGATGTGTGCAGGGTTCCCGAGATACCAAACGGGCACTTTCGGTACATCAACATTTGCCTACCGCAACACAACCCACCCTAAGGTCAGCGCTGCGTGCGGCCCCAAAGATGCTACAAACACCGAAACTACTTGCAACTCCCTTGACCGAGGACAAGGGTGGTCAAGAAGCCGAGAGGGTCCATTGGTTTCGGGCCCAATGCGTGGTAGTAATCAGATCATGGATCACAAACACAGAACTCAGTTCTCGAGGACGGCTGCAATGAGACAACCCACCATGTACTCCTACATGGCCTCTCACCGCTTTTACCAAATCGTGTTCACACACTTAGCTCACACACAATAGGACATGTTCATAATAACTCCAATTCATTCCCGATGAATCAGACCCGACTCAACTCTAAGCAGAGCAGGCATGACAACAAGCATAAATGAGTAGGCACAACATGGGCTCAAACAACTCCTACTCATGCTAGTGGGTTTCATCTAATTCTCGTGGAATGACAGTCATGCAAAGGATCAAGGGGTTCAGCTACCGCAGCAAGTAATAGTTGAATCGTTGTTGTCCTAATGCAATAAAATAGAGCAGGAGCGAGAGAGTGGGATTGTATCGGAATGAACAAGGGGGTTTTGCTTGCACGCACTTCGAAGATAATAGCTCTTCATCGGTGTCATCGAATAATCATCGCTTGGTACATCGCCTATCGAGAGGGACAATTACCGCAATCAAGAGAGAGCACAATCAATGCAATGCGCATTCACATGAATGATATGTCATATTAAGGTACTGAATTCACCTAATGCAATAATAATCCAAGTTAGTTGAGGTGGAATTCAACAAGGTTGAATTCCAACTCAAAATGCTATTTCCTAAATTACCCTAATCATGATTCATCCTATTCAGTGATGTTAACTTGTTCAAACATGCATGATCATGGCATAAACAGATTCTTCATATTTTTCTGATCATTTTCATATATAAATTATTTCCATCCGAAGTTACGGTTGAATTTATATGATTTTTAGAAGTTTAGGACATTTTCTCAATTTTACTGAATTAAATTAAATCTATAAAGGGAATTATCATCGACCGACGTCGAGGTGACGTCACAAGTCAAAGGCGCCGACCAGGTCAAGTCCGACGTGTGGGGCCACACGCCGCTGACTCGTAGCTGGGTTGGGTGGATGATGTGGGACCGTCAACACCGACTTGTCGGGTCAATCTTGACACGTGGGGTCCACCCAGATTAGTACTAATCTTAACGTAAAATAAACAATGATTAGTTAAGGGCGTGGGGCCCATGTGTAAGCGGGTCAGGGTAGTTAAGCCGGGCGGGCCCGTGATGTCGCTGACCCGGTGGTCAAACCCCGGTCAAAGGGTCATCGCCATCGGCGGCTTGACGCCGGCGACGCCGAACGCGGGCGGAAGCGCCGGGGTTGCTCCTCCGGTGGCTAAAAGTGCGGCGGAGGGCACCAGGGGGGAGCCCTTGATCCCGCGCATCTAGGGGGACCAACGGGAGGTGTGGGGGCGGCCGGAATCTCGCCGGCGTCGAGCTTTGGCGGCGGCCGGAGCTCGGGTAAGTGCGGGGTTGGCGCTAGGGGGCACGGTAGGCCGGAAGGGTGGTGCTACGGACTCCTACGGGTACGGTGAAGGCGATGGCGTGCTCGGAATCGATCCATCGTGGCTGTGGCCACGCCGGCGACGTCAGATGGCGGCGCGGGTTTCGATCACGGGGGTGGTAGCTAGAAGGGAAGAATGGGTCTGAGAAGAGGGGATCGACTGGAGCTCACCGTGGTTGCGAGGAGGTCGCCGGTGAGCTGGGTGGGCACCGGGCCGTGAATTTACGGCGGCGACCAAGGGTCCGAGAGGGGAATGGTGGGGCGGCGCCTCGGGGTGCTCCGCGTCGGGGAACTTCGGTGAGGAGGACGGGGGCGTCACGGCGGAGGCCATGGACATGTCGGCGAGGCGAGGGAGGGCCGGTGGCCACGGCGGCGAGCGGCGGCGTTCTCGGTGGCGTTCGGTGAAGAGAGGGAGAGAGAGCTCCAGGGGAAGGGGAGGGACGAGAGAGAGCGAGAGAGGTGCAGGGTGGCTGCGTGGCGTCTCCGGGGCAGCCAGACGAGGAGGGGAGAGGCCAGGCAGGCAGGGAGGGAGGTGGCGTGGCGCGGCGGAGCTGCTGCTGCCGGGCATCGCTACCATCTCCTGCCGGGGAGGAAGACGACAGGGGAGGGAGGCGAGCTGGGCCGGGGCTGGCCAGCTGGGCCGGCCAGGCCGCATAGTGCTGGGCCGGCACAGGAGCTAGGCGCCAGGTAAGCATCCCTTTTTATTTCTGTTTTCTAATTTCTGACATCTGTTTTGATTTAAATAAAATACTAAATCAATTTATTTAATTATGCCAATTTTTGCAGGAGCTAACTATATTATTCCAGAGCTCCTCAACAAAAGGGCACAATTTTGGACAATATTTTATATACATAGTAGTATATATCCAAGGCAAATATTTATCAGATATTCCAAATGCCCAAAATAAATACTTATGAGATCCTAAAAATATTGGTTAGATTGTTAACTCTGTCCAATATTTTCAGAGGGCCGCATGAGCATTTTCTTGGACCTTTTTGGAGCGATTTTTATTTAGGTCATTTCCAAAGGTGATTCTGAGGGTTTCACAAATCCCCATTTCAATTTTCATGGAAATTAACATGATGACATGAATGCCTTAATGCAACTAATGTCAAGCAATTCTAGGGATGTGACATGCAATGTCATTTTTTAGACTTGCGCAAAGGCCAAACGCTACTTATCTTTCTAACATAATGCTACTGTGAGAGGTCCTTATGCTTCCTCCTCGCTTGTAAAATGCGGCCTCAAGTTGGGCCTTGCATTCTTGCAGCTCCCGAGACAGTCGGGTATTCTTCTCGGTAAGATCCTCGTTTTCATATGATCCTTAAATCAGTTAATATAACTACTTTAAGTCTCGGGGGCTACTGGCATATATAACTATTAAATTCTATTACCCGTATGTCTTTCACATACCGCCCGTGGCTCGTAAAACTATCTTGAGCAACACGAAGGTGCGCGTCCCGTGCTAAAGGCATTCAACGCCTCGGGAGAAGCACGCGTCACGAATATCTGTCCGCGGCGCCAGTGATTCGTGGCACTCTCCACCTCGCACTTGGTGGCGGACAGTCTTTCGCATCCTCCATCGGAGGAACGTCCGGCTCGCGCTTTACGCCGCCTCCCCTCCCCGACCAAAAGGGGAGCCCGGCTGGTAGAGGCTGGATTGACAACTTCCACGCCCGCAGTCCGGCGGACGCTTTTTTCCCTATAAAAGTCATGAGCACTCAAACGCTTCCTAGGAACGTTGTTTCTAAATACTGAATTGTGAGCTACACCTTTGCGGCGATGTTTCATCTGCGCGCCCTCTTCCGCCCATCGTCCGAATCGCCCTTGTTGGTCAGCCACCGCTGGCTCGGCTTCTCGCCTAGGGCGCCTCCTTCACAAAGCCATCATATACGGTGGTCAGAAATAAGCAAGGAAAGAATGACGGTGTTAGGGCTTCGGCCGCAATCACCTGGGAAGCCGGATATAGTCCGGGATAGTCGGCCGTGATGGAGACTAAAGCATTGTCCATGCTGAGCTGGTGGAACACCCCGTCGATTAGCTCCACCTTTATGTCCGGATCCTCTTCGGAGGCCGGATCCCGGGATCTCTCTGGATCCTCAGGCTGCGGAGCCGGACTCAGCATTCCCTCCACAGTCCGGCGCAGTTCCTGCGTCGAGAGAAGAACACAATGTAAGAAACTTAAGTTTCGAAAGGCACGGGTCGGACACGCTGAGTGTTCGCTTACCCAAGGCCGGGGATTGTTCATGGAAAACCCATTTAACGGGTTCGTCCGAAGGAAATCCTCCTTCTCCCCCTTATACAGGCCGGACAAGATCGTCACCAGATCTTCGGCCGAATCCGGCCCTTTGCGGCCATGACGGGTGGCATCGTCCTCCCCGTTGAAATCCCACATGGGTGGCCTCAGATTGTAGTGGCTGCACCCCACAGAATGCATGTTGCCATGACTCCAATCATGGTCAACCGGCATGGGCCAAGAACCTTATTCGCCCATCGATAATGGACGCTCTTGTCTTCCTCCAATCGGGGCTCATGGACGCCAACTAAGGCGTTTCTTGAGAGGAGCATTGCTGAACTCCGGAGGCCGATCCGAACAGGTCCGCAAAGTGGAGCGCCTTCTATATAAAACCATTCCAAAGGCCAGTCTTCGGGCGCCTTCTTAGGGGTTCCGGATGGATATCCTGTCCCGGCAATGCGCCATATTTCGGCGCCGCCCACTTGATATATGGACCCCTCGTGAGAGCGGGGTACAAGGCAAAACAACCTCTTCCACAGCGCGAAGTGGGGCTCGACGCCCAGAAAAGCTCAGAAGAGCTACGTAACCCGCAATATGCAGGATTGAGGCGGGCGTGAGGTGATGAAGCTGAGTCCGAGAACTCCGTGAGCCCGCGGAGGAATGGATGTACAGAAATCTGAGCCCCTTATCAGATAGGGGACGAAGCATACCCGCTCCCCTTTGTTGGGATTAGGGGTAACCTCCGCTTGCTTCCCACCTTTGTAGGTGGCTAGCCCGGCTCGAACCGGAACCATGAAGGCCGGAGGGAGATATCCCCCCATTTGGAGCTTCACCAGCTCGTTGTGCGGAACAGAGCATCTCCTCCAATCTCCTGGCAAAGGGCCGGGAGCGCGAGAAGAGGAGCCGCGTTGACGGTCCATGATGGAATGGATTCTTGGTCGAAAGCGCTCCGATGAGTATTTGCGAGAGGAAGATGGTGATTTGGATCTGGATTCTTGCCTCCCTTATAGGCAGATTGTTCGCACAACTAGGGGGTAAAACATAAAAGACACCCTGGCTTTTCACATTCGCACGGCGCGTGGAAGAAGGCCATTATTGGGCGTGAAGCCAATACGCGCAACATTGATGAGGAAGCTGGACACTGCTCGCAGTACATGGAACTTAAAGGAGAACCCGCCTTGCAACGCCAAGACTACACGCATGCCGGACTTATCGCCATTGAAGCCTGGTTCGGGGCTACCGAGGAGTCCCAGATTAGGGGTGTCCGGATTGCGGACTACCATCATCGGCGGACTATCATCGGCGGACTATCATCATCAACCGGACTCCAAGACTATGAAGATACAAGATTGAAGACTTCACCCGTGTCCGGATGGGACTTTCCTTGGTGTGGAAGGCAAGCTTGGCGATACGGATATGTAGATCTCCTACCATTGTAACCGACTCTATGTAACCCTAGCCCTCTCCGGTGTCTATATAAACCGGATGGCTTTAGTCCGTAGGACGACAATCACAACAACCCTTACAATCATACCATAGGCTAGCTTCTAGGGTTTAGCCTCCTTGATCTCGTCGTAGATCCACTCTTGTAAACATCCACAATATCAATATCAATCAAGCAGGACGTAGGGTTTTACCTCCATCAAGAGGGCCCGAACCTGGGTAAACATTGTGTCCCTTGTCTCTTGTTACCATCCGCCTAGTCGCACAGTTCGGGACCCCCTACCCGAGATCCGCCGGTTTTGACACCGACACTTATCCACCGCCGAAGCTGAATATATTGCCGCTGGTTCATGTTGTGCTCAATTACTTTGGATGACCCAAACTCTTAAAGATTATGGGATATGTGTGAGACATGTTCCATTGCTTTGTGATAATGAAAGTGCTATCAAAATTGGTCATAATCCTGTGCAACATTCACGTACTAAGCATATTGAAGTTCGTCATCATTTCATTCGAGATCATGTTGCTAAGGGTGACATTGATCTTTAGCATGTTCGCACCGAAAAGAAATTAGCGGATATATTCACTAAACCTCTTGATAAGAAAGTGTTTTCCAGGTTAAGAGGAGAATTGAACATTATTGATGCTTCAAACTTGGAGTAGAAACTCCATTGGATACATGCAAGACATGAGCTTATGACTAATCCTTGATATTTCTCTTATGATGAAAAACTTATGTCTTGGATATATTTGTATCTTGCATGTTATCTAACCCATGTAGGTAGATGGACACAAATTCCAAGTGGTGCTCCAAATTCTTGATGAGCTACATCAACCTTGAGCAACTCACGCAAGTTCAACTACATGGACAACACCACCAACCAAGGTATGTTATTCCATCTTAGAGAAGCTTTACTCCGAGTCATGAGTTAAAGCAACTCGACAAGATGTGAATACATCAAGATGCTTAAACAAAAAATGGCAAACCCATTTTGAGCCTAAACAATGAGTATGGCCTATGATCAAGTGATCTCACTTGACTCCTAAGTCAATATACTCTAACATAGGTGACTTTGTCGCCGACCATCTCTAGATGAAGTTCTCCTGTGTTCTTTTATGAGTTTTTGCATTTGTCTCATGCATTTGTGGTTCCCCTTTCAAAAAAAACTTCATCTAGATTTCTTTCTGTTTTCTCTGCATTTTATGCATCTAATTCCTTGCATATCTTTCAGTTAATTCCTTGCAAATCTTTGTGAGATCTTACTAGTCTAGTGAGCTGAGGTGACAAGTGTTCTCTCTGCGATGAACTCGGTTACACCAATTTGTTATTTTCGGTCCAACCAAATCTTTTCGGTACAACCGAAGCATACCACTCGGTGCCACCGATTTCATAACAGGAAAAACTCTTTGCCACATATTCTGTGTTTCTTCCGATCCAGCTCCACTCAATGAATCTTGTCCTCTACAAGCATCACATTTTCATCATTGCTTTATTCTCGTCTCAAGGGCCAAACCCATTCGACAGACTCGTAAGACCCTTTTGGAAAATTGATGTCAAAGGGGGAGAGAAAGAACATCAAAGCTTGTCATTTGGAGATAGAGAGAGAGCATCAAAGCTTATCACCTTTCTTCTTAAGGGAGAGAGAGACCTTCTAGGGGGAGAGACCCTCAAAAGACGAGAGAGATCTCCAGGGGAGAGGATACTTAAGTAGAAAGTATTTCTCAAGGATCCCAGATGCTAGGTGTTCAAGAGGAGACATTTCCACATGTCTTCTTGAGGGGAGAGACATGTTCATATGATCTGTTGTGCTCAATTTTGCATTAGCATACATTAGCTCTGAACTTTAGCTCTGATCATCATTCATATCTTTCAGCTCTGTTTTCGTTCAGCTCTGATTTTCTGTTCCTTATCTTCTCCCAGTATCCCATGTTAGATTCAGGGGGAGCAAGACATCTAAGGGAAAGAGATCATTTAAATTCATTGCATATATTTACTCTTGGGGACATGTCTAATCCAATGTGGTACTCAGTACTCACTCTCTACATGTCATCTCAGTCTTGGTATTCTTGTGGTTTCTTCCGCTTGCTCGCTAGTAGATGCATCTGTGTTATCTAACCTTGTTTTCACAGGTTCATTCCATCCTAAGCCAACTCAAGACCACAAGGTAAGTATATGCATCACAATCATGTGTATGAGGAATTCTTGCCGATGTACATACTGCTTGCAAGAAGGACTCATGGGCATGAAGGTATTCTCTTTAATACTTTTTGCTCGATGCATATAGCCAAGATACATGTAACACATTGCCTGCTCTATCATGGTTATGCTATCACATGCTTCTATATTTCATATTCACATGATTGCATACATGTAGGGGAGCCTATGCTTGTTACATGTCTTTCCAAAGCTTTACTTGCTATTCTTTATATCTTTATATAAAGTTTTGATGTATGTTGCCATCAATTACCAAAAAGGGGGAGATTGAAAGCACAAGTGCTCCCTAGGTGGTTTTGGTAATTAATGACAACATATCTCTTGTTGGACTAACACTTTTATCTAGTATGTTTTAGATAAGTTCAACAATGGAGTGGCATGGACTAAAGGATGTGGGAACTCCTTCAAGATGCTAAGGAGAAAGGATTGGCTCAAGCTTCGAGCTCAAGACTCTTCATTTTACATTTTAGTGATCCCAGATCACATTGAGTCTATAGGAAAAGCAAATACTATCAAGGAGGAATGAGGTGTTGCTTAATGAGCCTCTTGCTTCAAAGTGCTTAGTGATATGCTCCAAATACCCTCAACTACTTTCCCACTTCCACACATTTGTCCTAAACCTAAAGTCAAACTCGGCCCCACTGATTCTTTCTATCCGCGCACCGAAGTTTGGATGTCTTAGCCACTGCCACAAACCCTAGGCAAATCGGTCTCACCGATAGGGATCTCGGTCTCACCGAGATGGGATTGTAATCTCTCTGTGTATGTCCATTATCAAAATCGGTCTCACCGAGTTTGAGCAATCGGTACTACCGAGATTATAATGCCAACTCTCTGGTTAACTTATTATCAAAATCGATCCCACCGAGTTTGATAATCGGTCAAACCGAGTTTGCCTGACCAACTCTGGAAAGCTTATTACCAAAATCGGTCCCACCGAGTTTGTGTAATCGGTCTTACCGAGATTACGTTATGCCCTAACCCTAACCGAATCGGTCCCACCGAGTTGCATTCCGGTCCCACCGAAAACCCTAACGGTCACATTATTTGCTAAATCGGTCTGACCGAGTTTAATGATTCGGTCCCACCGAGTTTGGTAGATTGTGTGTAACGGTTAGATTTTGTGTGGAGGCTATATATACCCCTCCACCTCCTCTTTATTCGTGGAGAGAGCCATCGACCGAACCTACACTTCCAAAGATCCTATTTCTGAGAAAGAACTACCTACTCATGTGTTGAGGCCAAGATATTCCATTCCTACCATATGAATCTTGATCTCTAGCCTTCCCCAAGTTGCTTTCCACTCAAACCCTCTTTCCACCAGATCCAAATCCTATGATTGAGAGTTGAGTGTTGGGGAGAATATCATTTGAAGCACAAGAGCAAGGAGTTCATCATCAACGCACCATTTGTTACTTCTTGGAGAGTGGTGTCTCCTAGATTGGCTAGGTGTCACTTGGGAGCCTCCGACAAGATTGTGGAGTTGAACCAAGGAGTTTGTAAGGGCAAGGAGATCGCCTACTTCATGAAGATATACTGCTAGTGAGGCAAGTCCTTCGTGGGTGACGGCCATGGTGGGATAGACAAGGTTGCTTCTTTGTGGACCCTTCGTGGGTGGAGCCCTCCGTGGACTCGCGAAACCGTTACCCTTCGTGGGTTGAAGTCTCCATCAACGTGGATGTACGATAGCACCACCTATCAGAACCACGCCAAAAACATCCGTGTCTCCAAATTGCGTTTGAATCCTCCAATCCCTTCCCTTTACATTCTTGCAAGTTGCATGCTTTATTTTCCGCTGCTCATATACTTTTTGCATGCTTGCTTGCTATATGTTGTGAATGTTAAACTTGTGCCTAAACTCCACTCTAACTTTAAAGAAACTTAAAAACTGCAACTTTGGTACTTAGTGTCTATTCACCACCCTCTAGACACCTCTTCTCAAGGTCCTACAAGTGGTATCAGAGCATTGGTCTCCATTGCCTTGGTTTAATCACCATTGGAGGAAGATGGATGAGTCTACTTTGGGGAGTCTTAGACATAGAGTGCCTATTCTTGATGGAGAGTATTTTCGTGAGTGGAAAAATGAGATGCTTGTTATTTTCAATCAATATCATTTTAACAAGTACATTGCTAGCCCTTGTGCACCTTATGTTGATCCTATGCATCCAACCCATGATGAGTCAATTGACATGCTTAGGAATCTTAGAACTGCCGAACTTATCATTAGAGGATTGCCTAGAAACTTGATTGGATGTTTGCCTACTTTTAAGTGTGCCTACACCATATGGAAATTTCTTGAGGAACAATTTCCAGATTATTCCTTGAAAAATCTAGATGAAATTCTCCATAAGTCTATTGCTTTGAGCAAAATGAATACTAGTGATCCTATGTTTGGTGATCGTCTATTTGAGCTTACAAACCTTATGCGTGCCAATGGAAATGTTGGTATTATTAGTGACATTATTTCCGAAGCTATAAGAATTCATAGACAAGATTATTGTCAAACTCATTCTAATGAATCACCCTCTCTAGGATTTGATCCACCACATGACGATGTTGAACATGGATACTATGATAAGGATGATGATAGTGACTTCGATCTTGATGATGCAATGAGACATTTTGGTCTTATGGCAAATCTTTGGGGATATATGTCAGGAGGAAAGGAATGGATTCTTGATAGTGGATGTACCGATCAAATGACCGGAGATAAAGACATGTTTCGTGAGCTTGCTGATAATGATAGTCCTCGAAAGTATGTCACTTTCGGTGACAACTCAAAGGGTAAGGTGGTTGGCCTCGGTAAGGTGGCCATATCACATGATAGCTCCATACAAAATGTTATGCTCGCTCAATCTCTTGGTTACAACTTACTTTCAGATTCTAGACTTGTTGATTTCGGTTTCATGTTCTATTTATCAAGTAGATTGCCAAGTGTTTCGTCGAGATAATCATAAGATGGTCTTTACTGGTGTGCGTAGAGGTGATCTATACATTGTTTATTTCACTAAAAAGGCTCAACCTAAAACTTGCTTCATTGCTAAATCCTCAAAAGGCTGGTTATGGCATAGACGATTAGGTCATGTTGGTATGCTAAACCTTGACAAGCTTATTAAGGGAATCATATCCTTGGAGTTAATGATGTCATATTTGATAAGGATAGACTTTGCGTTGCTTGTCAAGGTGTAAACAGGTTGGAGGAAGGCATCCTGTGAAGAACATCATGACCACGAAGAGGCCACTCGAGCTACTTCACATGGATCTCTTTGGTGCCGGGCCGTCATCCCAACGGACATAGAGTTCAACTCCCCACGAGTCACCATGTACACCGAGGAGGAAGCGTAAGAAGCCAAGAAGACAGCGATCTGTTGGAAGAGGGCCGGTTGTTAGCACTCAGCCGGTCCAAAGATCTACCAAAGCAGAGCTCATACCGATACTACAACCGGAAGGTCAAGCCAAGATCTTTTCAAGAAGGAGACCTTGTGTCTCCGGCTGATCCAGAGAACAGCCGCCAAGACAAGCTCTCAAAGACCTTGGGAAGGCCCTTTCATCATCAGCAAAGTGTTGGGCAATGACTCCTACTACCTGATCGACGCTCTGAAGCCCCGAGCACGCAAGAGGGACGACTCCGGCAAAGAGACGGAGCGGCCATGGAATGCAAATCTCCTCCGAAGATTTTACAGTTAATGCAGTATGTACCACGCTACCTTTTGTATTAAAGTACGAAGACTTCAGGGGCCCCAAGAAGAGCTCGGGGACTGCCCTCTTTTATCTATATGATAAGAATTATGCCTACGAATATATTATTCTTTGTTATGCTGCTTGGCACCGGGTTCGACTATTCGGCCCGGGGACTTGCCGTCTTGCACTATGAAATGCTTCCTGCAGCCGGACAAGTAGTGTGTGGCACTTAAGCCGTCTCCTGTCAGAAGCCGCAGCTCGCAGAGTGACTATCTGGTGGGCAGGAGTGAGGTAGAATGGGTGTCCACATGAAAAATGGCTAAGGACTCAAAGCATGTACATAGTTTAAGCCGGTTTCCAGCCTTTTACAGCCGACTCTTGAGCAGCCGGCTCGCAGTCTTCTACTCAACTTGCTAATGAACTCTAAACGGCTAAGTACTTGCCTTCCCAAAGTAGCCAAGTACTTGACCCAGCAGCAGTCCGCAGAGCGGCTATCCGGCTGGCAAGACGGCAACCAAGGGAAGGCGGCAAAGGAAAAAGCCAAAAGAGCAATAAGCAAGAAGAGATAGAACTCGGAGAAATATTTACATAGCAAAGGCCCTTGGCCGAATCTTCAAACAGAAGTTCAAGATACACCCAGCGGGTGGAATTGTGCAAATTAACAAGTTCTTCGAGACTATTAAGCAGATAAAACAAAGATAAAGTGGCAGCCTAGGAAGCGGCAGACGGGTTCAGAGGATCGGAGGAGTCGGCGGTGCCAGTTGTTGGGGCGGCCGGCTGGTCGGTCTCGGCTTGATTCCCTCCGGCAGTAGCCGGCTCGGCCGGGCGTGGCTCGTTGCTGGAGGCGCGATCAAGCTGAGGATGGCCCTCCGCTCCATCTTATGGTGCCTCCCCTTCGCCTCCCTCCTCCGCCTCACCTTCCTCCTCGCCACTTGAGCCGATCAACTCCGCCGAGTCCTCGCCGTCGTCTGGATTCCTCCCGAACCACTCTGGCGGCACCTCTTCGCCGTTTTCAGCCCACTCTGGGACGAAGATGCTGGTGTCGGTGTACTCGGCGGTCGACGTCGCGCGCTTGACGAGAGTGTCTTCCACGACTGCCAACTCCGCCTGGGCCTCTAGCCGGAACGTGGCTAGCTGGTCTAGACTCAGCCCAGGATGCCACACCTCGACGAACTCCAAGGCCCGGCACGCTCCGGCCCGGGCCGAGGAGCCCTTCCAGGCCTCAAGACGGCCAGCCGCGACCTCCAGCCAGTCGGCAGTCCGACTGGGAGTGAGCGCACACTGCATATCCGGCCACATGGTGGCGATCGCCTGGGCGCCGACACGCTGAAGCCGGCGCAGCATTCGGTGGGCCGGCCGAAGGCGGGCCTCGATGCTCAGGATCTGCTCGTCGAGAGTTCGGGGGGCGTCGGCAGCAATCTTTGCGCCATCCGCCCTCCGCCCTTCGCGATCAGCCTCGATGGCTTGGTTGGCAGCCTGTGAGTGGCCAGGGAAGAAGTCTGCCAAGACAGAAGAACGCAGAAAGAAGTCAAAAACCAGAAGTCGGCTCGGCCAACAGTCGGCAACTCAAAAAAGGAAAATGAGGAGAAGCTCACCATCGACGAGATCCTCGATCTCATGGAAGCCGGAGGCCAGCATCGCTTCCTTGTCAGTCCAGGAGGAACGCTCGCTCGCGAACTCAGCAAGGAGGGCGGTCTCCTTTTCTTCCGCCTCCTTCTGGGCCTTCGTGAGCAACTCCTTCTGCTCTGCCAGTTGCGCAACCAGCAGATCACGCTCTGCGGCCAGCTTGTTGCACTCCTCCCCCTTGGCATGCAGCGCGGTGTTGGCCTCGCCCAGCTGCTGCTACAGGGTGGCGTTGGCCTCTGAAGAAGAAGAAGAAAAAAGGCGTTAGTCGTCAACAAGGAAGAAGGTCGCCGGGGAGATCCGGCCCGGCTGCTCAGCAGTCGGCCCGAATCTCGGGGACTACAGCCCGCGGGTGCGCCAGCGCGCCCCCGCAAAGAAGGAAGAGGACTCACTCCGGCTGTCCGGCAAGTCGGCGGTCCGCTTGGCCAGTTCGACGTTGCGGTTGAAGGCGGTCACACGAAGATTATGGTAGTCATGTGACAAAAATCTCAGACAAGTGTTAGTGCCTGGAACTCAGCGATTAGAGTTTCGAGCCGCCGCCAAGGCAGCCAGCCCAAACTCGGGATTACCTCAGGAGTGGGCTGGCCTTACAGAGAAGAACAAGAAACAAAAACAAAGAAGGAGGAAACGTACCCGGATGGCTGCTCGTGATGCCAGATGCGCCTTGGTGTAGTTCTGTATGGCGTCGCCCTCGGCTCGGATCTTGGCCTGGACGTCCAGAAGCACCTGGTTCAACGGGCCTGTCCCGCCTCCCCGCACCCACCCAATGGGCGCGGCGCTTGTCGCCTCGGCGTCCGGGATCGTGGAACTCGCGGCGCCGGTTTCCAAAGGGCGCGGCGCCGAGGCCGCCTTCGCAAGACGACGACGCGTCGGCGTGCCGACTTGGAGAATTAGGCCCGCCACGACCTTGTCTTCGGTCGGCGGCACCGGCGGGTCCGCCGGCTGCTCGCCTTGCACGGTTCCAGACGGCGGCGGTAGCGGCACGACCACATCTGGCACGAAGGCGTAGCCGCCATCCTCCTCCATGGCCAGATTCTCACTGCCGGCTTCCCCAGTATGCCCCGTGAACTCCGGAGGCGGCGGTGCGGAGTTCAGCAGGGCGACGAAAACCGCCTATTGGCGGTGCACGGCTTCTTTAGCCTGCTTCCCCGCTACGACGGCGGCCTCGGCCTCTGCTAGCTTCTTCTGGCGGCGGCCTCCGCCTTCTCCAGGCAGGCGGCCTCTTGCTCTGCGCGCTTCTCTTGCGCGTTCCGCTCTGTCGCCTCCCGGAGGTCGGCAGCGGGGTCAATCCGCCGAGTGGTGGCGGAAGTCTCCGCCGACCCCATGACGGAGGCGGCAGCGACCCTCTCAAGAGAGAGGGGAGCCCTAGACCAAGGGAAAACAAGTAAAGACTCAGACAAGATCAACAAGAAAAAATAAAGGCGAACGGCAGGAGCACTCACGCGGAGACCAGCGGCGGCTTCTTCACTTGCTTGCGGAAGCAGTTGGCCTTCGCGACCGCCTCATCCCGTTTGGTTGCCGTGGCCGAGCCCTTGGGCTTCTTCGGTCGGCTTCCGAACAAGCTTGGCACGGCCCTGCACTTCTTCGCGCCGCCTTGAGCGTCCGGCGCGGCAGAATTGCTCGCGCCGGGCTGGCCGACTCCTGGCTGGTGGCGGGGGGCGACCTCCTCATCATCGTCAGGCCAGTCCTCGATACTGGCCCCGAGCCGTGGGCCGCCTCCTCCCTCGGCGTCGTCTTCCAAGGCCGCCGCCCCCAGATCGGGGTCGTCAACGTCGCTCTTCGCCCGGTCGGCGAGGAATTCGCGGGCCGGCCCCGCGGTGCCGGCTGCTAGATGGAGGAGCGGGTTCTGGCCAAAGCAGACTGGTCAGGTCGGACAAGACGAACTTGGCAAGGAAGAAGAGAAGAAAGTTAAAGAAAAAAGAGAAAAAGAAGCAACTCACTATGGGCAGTGGGTTGGCACGCGAATACGGTTCCTTGCCGAACTGCAACTCTTCCAAGAGCTTGCAGTCCGCAAGGTAGTTCACCATAAAGGCTACCTCCTCGTGAGGCATTTCCTTGGTGAACATCCGACTCGGGTCCCGGTGCCCGCTCATTTGGCATATCATGTGGCGGCGACCTTGGAGCGGGAGAACTCGGCGAGCCACGAAGGCGGCCAGCAGATCCGGACCAGTCAGACCCTCCGACAGCGTCAACACTCGGAGTCGCACGACGGCGCCGGCTCCTACGGGCGTCAGCGTCCTGGCCCGATACGACCAGTTGGGCTGCCTCCCAGCCGGCGGGCCGGCCACGTAGGCCGGCAGATTGACCCAGTCGCCTACAGCAAAGACGCTCTTCATGTACAAGTACGACCGCTGCCACATCTTCACCGACTTTATTAGCTTGATGGAGGGAAACGGGTTGTCGGCTCCCGACCTCCGCACGGCGATGAACGCGCCGCACTGAGCCGGCACGCCTGCGTCTTGAGTGCCGAGCTTGGAGTAGAAGAACTCCCCCCCAGAGCTCGATGGTGGGGAGAACGCCGAGGAAGCCTTCGTACAGGGCGACGAAGGCGGACAGCAGCACCACCATGTTGGGGGTGAGATGGTGCGGCTGGAGGCCGTAGAATTCGAGGAAAGCATGGAAGAAGCTGCTCGCCGGCAAGCCGAGGCCCCGCAGGCAGTGCGAGTGGAAGACGACCTGCTCGCCCTCCTGCGGCGCCGGCGAGATTTCTCCCCTCGGCGCGAGGCAGACCCGCATGAAGTCCTTGCCGGGGAGCCGACGCGTCTTGCGGAGGAACTCGACGTGATCGTCGTGGACCTCCGAGCTGTCCCAGGTGCCGGAGTGCACCGACGGGGTGCGGCGGCGGAAGAAGAGCTCATCGCGAACGGATCATCGCAGCGCTCGGTGAAGCTTGGGGCGCGGCGGTGTGAAGAAGAAGAAAAAGATGGAGTAGTGAGGAGGAGGGGCGCGCGTGCTCTGCCGCTCCCCCTCCTCCCCCTACTTATAGACCCATGGGCTGCGAAGCCGAGGGGGTGGTCATGGGATTTACGGCACCCACGACCCCATGACCCCCACGTTTATTGCGCAAAGTTACTGCGCGCAGTAACTCCACGGGAACCCCAACCGTCCGCCATGGCCGTAGAGGATCCGCTCGCGTGCCAAGGTGCGGTGGTGCCGGGCCCCGCCTGTAGACCTGTCCCGTCGTGCGCGTGGGTGGGCAGATTGGCCTGACCGCTTGTTGCCACGTGACGGGCCCGAAACGAGCGGCAGCCTGGAAGCTTAGCTAGCACGCTACTTGGATCCCGCTGAGGCTTTAGAAAACTTTGGACAAGTTAAATTGAGCGAGACCGACTCCTAGCAGTCGGCCCGGTAGAAGTCAAACAAGGTTTTTCACCTCAGGCACTCGGAGAGAGAAACTGCTGAGGCTCCTCGGCTGATCATCCGCGGTGCCTCACCAGCTTCGTGGACTACTGTCGGAGTAATGGGCCACGGGTAGGCTGGCCCGAAGCCCGGAACCTTTCAAGACACCGGGGCCGACTGCGCCCCTCAAGACTCCAAGATGAAGAGCCGCCTTCTGGAAGCCGGCTGGAGGAACAGTCGACTGCCCACTCGCGGCCGAGTCCTGGAGGCGAGGTCAAGACAAGTCGACTCCTACCTGCCGGCTTCTAGAGAAGCCGGCCACAGGGAGTCGGCCCACGGCACCAACAACCCCATGTCCTCATCAAGGGGGATGGGATGGGGAGTGGCTACAGTGAAGCCCTCTCCCTCCCCTATCCAGAGGCTGGCGTGGCCACAGTGCGCTATACCCACGGAGATCTCCGTCCGGCGTGACACTGTTGCCATGCCATCCCTGACATCAGCACTAGCGGGCGGAGTCCTGCACCCACGACGACATGTCTGTACGACCTAAGGACGACGGGCCCCACCAGTCAGCGAGCGTCCCGAAGACGGCAAGAGGGCCACCAATCGGACCCGATGGGCATCGGCCCCCAGCAGTCGGCCTGCCCCTCCTACGGGTCCCATGCGCCATTAACCAGACGAGACGGGGAGTGGCTACAGTAATCGCCCGCCAGGCGGCGGGGCTGTAGCCACGACCCCTTGACCAAACCCGCGTCATTAGAAGCGCGGCTACAGTGATCAGCAGCCGGCAAGACCCGCAAGCAACGAACACGGCATGTCGGCTCCACACCGGACCAATCGGCGGGGGCCACCAGTCGGCGGGCCCCGGCAGTCAGTGGAGAAGCCGGTGACCGAAGAGACTGACAGCTGGGCCCCGCGCCCAGCCGGATTACCATTGTACCCCTGGGGACCCCCCCAGGGCACCCATGCAAAGGGTTCGAATCCATTAGCACTAGACCAGATCATATAGGAAGGAGAGAGCTAGCCTTGCCTTCTCCTACCTCCAGCATACAGCTCAAGGAGCAACCTTGTACTCACTTTGCCTTAGTGATCATGCGGAGACCCTGCAGAGCAGGACTAGGGGTGTTATCTCCTAGGAGAGCCCCGAACCTGGGTAAAGTACGCCGGTGTTCGTGTCTACGCCTTATCCCGCTTCCAGGCACCGGCGACGTTCTACTCGCTCCCACCATGATAAGCCATCCTTTGGCATATGTCTCACCCAACCCCCGACAATTTCTCACCAAGGGGAAATGAAGCACACGTGGGGCAGGGCACCATTGGGATCATCAAACCACTACTTTTAGGCCATGTGTAAAACTTTCCCTTGTGTAAACTCTCGACATGTAAAATGGGCTCGGTATTTATGGCATTATCTGTAAAAACACGGTTCGATGTATTAATCAGGGTATAAAGGAAACAGTTGGTCTCCACTTTTGTTTGGAATTCACTTCATTTTTATCATTTGTATTCCCTACCTGCTTCAGACTGCCACACGTACTTTAGTCGAGCCTCCTCATCGGGGGCTGTATTCGGCCATGTACACTTCAAAGTCCAAACACCTATAGGGAGCTCTTCGGCGTCCCGGATATTGCATTATATACATTGGCTCAGAATCATGTCTTTGGTCTATAGTTGTGTTGCCCGGCTCCTATGCTTACCACCTGACGGTTCGCTAGTTCGGCTAAGGTAGTAAAGGGAGAACTACTGCGATTGTATTTCTGGCTCGTCCGGTCAAATACCTCAGTAGAGAAAGCCAAAAACTGACTGTCATGATAAGCAAGACCTTGTCGGCAATTCGACGACTTAGTATTATACTACAAATCATTAGCAATTAATCCCGTGTTATACAAGGGGCTGGTCCTCGTCCAGCCGTGTGGAAAAGGCACCGTAGTTCAGATTGCCGCACACGCAACAGGGGCTAGTACTTAGCCCCACAGTCAAACTCCTACGGCTAAGTGAAAGTAATAAAGCCGCATAGTCTGATTTCCTGGTTCATCTCGCAGACACATCCTTTATGGACCAAGACGTTGGATAAAGTGTGGTCACGCATTACATCGAACGCCCCTGCAAGCATTCACATGGGGGCTGAAGCCGACGACTGGCAACTTTTAGAAATAAACGGCCACACAGGAGGAAAAATCGCTTGACACAAAAGGCGCAAACATATATATATATATAATTCTGTTATCGGTAACAAAATATTATTCTGTTACCCTCGGTCCCTATAAGGGCGCGACGCGCAGGCCACATGAGAAACTCCCCGACCCGTCCCCAACCTAGCCCGCCTCCTACCGCGGAGGCAGCCGTCATGGCGAAGCGAAGCGACGGCGGCAGCGGAGCGAGGGAGCCCAGCGCGCCGGACGGTCACTCCTCCGACCCACGCTGCTGCCGCGGCCGGCCGTCCGCATGCCTCCCGTCGACGGGCTCGCTGCCCCTCCCTTTGCCTTCCCTCCGACAGGCTCCGCCCCTCACAAGCACCTCCCGTCGACGGTGCCGATCCTCCTGCAGTCGCCCCATGCGACGAGATCGTCGGCCCGTCCCGACCTCCGGCGGCTGCCACGCCCGTCCCGCCTCCGCGGGCTGTCATGCTGCAATCCCAGCCTCCTCCGCCACAGACCGCCATCCCGCCCAAGGCCACCACCCCGAGCCCCTCCGCCAGGCCGCCCCTCTGAGCCCGCCGCCCTGCGCTGTCACCCCCACCTTGCAAGAGATCCTCATCGACCGACCAGCCGCCGGCCAAATCCAGTCTCGCCCCCGAGCTTCATCTTCTTCCTCGCCGAGACACGCGACAGCCACCCCAGTTCGGGCGTAGTAAGTACCTCAGTACGAGTTAAAAACGGTGGTCCGTTCAGGAATAAAACAAATGGCAGAAATTCAAATTGTAAAAGTTCAAGAAAAAAATAAACCCCATGAAAATCCTGCTAAGTACCTCAGTACAAGTCATAAAATGAGAGAAATTCAGAACATCGTTGTCAAAAAAAATGTTGAGTTAAAAAAAACACATTTTCTTTTTGAATAAAATATCATTCAGTTCGATGATACAAACCATACAAGTACAGGGCGATGATACAATAAACCGTTGAAAACTTAGGAGAAAAATATTACCCAAAAAACATAGGAAAGTCTAGTTAGTGAAAACACGCTTAGTACAAACCCATGCAAGCATCAGTACAAGTACCATTTTTCAGAACCATTCAAAATTACTCTACAAAAAATAGCTCAGTACAAACATACACATATATCAGTACGACTACTCTGTTTTTCAAACGAGAAAACAGCAGGATCTGTCATGCCGTATTCAAAATTACTCTTAAACGGTTGCGAAGTAGAGAAAACATTCAACATGACTAAGTTCCGAATTTTCGATAGCTATCCAACGGTATACTATTTTCCATATTTCGACAAACTTTTTAAAAACATCGCGTTCAAAATTAAATTTGACCGTATTCAAATTCGTTTTTAAACCGTAAGAAATTAGAAAAACAATTATATACTAAAAATTTGTGCATTTTCTATATCTTTCCAACGCCGTATCATTTGCGACAATCCGACAAACAGTTTGCAAAAAATCGCGAAAATATGTTTCGCCCAAAATTTCACCGTTTTTCAAATTACTTTTAAATCATATAGAATTAGAAAAAACAATACATATATGGAAGATGCGGATTTTCACTAGCTTTCCAACTCCATCTTATTTGCTCAATTCCGACAAAACGTTTGAAAATTGAGTCCAAAATACGATTCACGTCTTCGGTTTTGAAAAAAACGGTTTTTTCAAAACTGCTCTTAAACCATAATGATTTTGCAAAAACGTTCAATATACTTGAAATATGGTTCTCAAGAGCTTTCCAACGATATATTACATGCCCCGTTCCAAAAAAAAATTACAAAAAGTTTTTGAACTAAAGAAGACGATCTTTTAAACACAACTAAAAGCATCAGTTCAACCGCTTCAAAACATCAAGACAACCACCAAAACGCTTCAAAAGGGTAACAGAATAATATTCTGTTACGCGTAACAGAATAGCCCAGATGTATATATATTACAAGCATGGGTTCATTACATAGTTTTTACAACCCGGACACATCTAATCAAATATTACGTCCTTAGAACATTGGCCCTCTACTATTCGGGCCTCTTCCAGGACATCGTCGAAGTACCTCTCCGGCTTGCGATGATCCTTGCCTTTGGGCGGGCCTGCGGTCGCCACGTCGGTGGCCTTCATCCTCTCCCATTGCATCTTGACACAGGCGAAGGCCATCTGAGCACCCTCTATATAGGCCGAATGCTTTATAGCATCAATTTGGGGTCGCGCATCGACAAGCTGCTTCACCAAACCGAAATAGCTGCTGGGAATAGGTTCGGCCAGCCATATGGACTATTAAGTCCTTCATAGCCAAGACTGCCACCCTATGCAGCTCCATTAGCTGCTTCAGCTGGTCGTTCAGAGGCGTCGGGTGCTCCGACGTGAGAAATTGCGACCAGAACAGCTTCTTGGTTGAGTTCCCCTCATGGGCTCGAAAGAACTGTGCAGCATCAGCGACACTCCTCGGAAGATCTGCAAACGCGTCTAGAGAACTCCACACTCAAGTGAGCAAAGCATACCTCTGACCTTCCAAAATACTCTGAAAAAGAAAGGCCTTACTAGCCGATATCTGCTTTGCCTGATGGATCTCCTCGCGAGTACTGCAGGACTCGATCCGTGCCGCCTTAGCATCATGGAGAGCCTTGGCGATTTCGGTCGACTGGGCCGAAGTCTTCTCCTCCAAAGCCTCGCATTTGCCGATGGAATCCTTCAGCTCCTGCTCAACTTCGACCACCCGAGCTTCGTGTTGGCGGCGGGCGGCCTGCTCACTCTTCAGTTCTGCAGTCGCTTTGTCAGCGGCTGCCTTATTCGCCTCCGCCTCTTTCTTGGCGTAGGCAACGGCGCCTTTGAGGGTCTCGACCTCGGCTGCGCCAACTATGCTCATAATAAAAGCATTAAATGAGTTAATATCTGAATATACACTTGTGATATAAAACTAAACTTCTAACATTATACACATACCTTGCGTCTCATCAAGCCGCTTGTTAATGCGGTCGATTTCTTCATCGGCCACCTTAAGCTTCCGATTGAGTTCGGAAACTTCTGCGGCCTGGGCGGTTGCCGCCAATAGGGAAGCATGTTAGAATAATAGAGCATTATTTTAACTCTCCCGAATACTATGTGTATCCTCTGTCTGGTTTCTTTTAAACTGGACAGAGCATTAGGGGCTGCTATCTGTACATAGGTATATTCCTCTATATGGAAAAGTGTTTAGAGCATTACGTCGCATACCTCAAAGCATGTCAGTAGGCCGGTGAAGGCTCCCTTCGGTCCGCTCTTGGCAGGCTGAACCTTCTCTACCACCACACCCATCAGGGGGCGGTTCTCCACGATGGAAGCACATTGCAGTGCTTCCTCCAGAGCATTGGGCGCCTCCGGATTAGTGGAGGTCGTCGATGGAGCGGATGCTCCTCCCCCTCTTTCAAAGGGGGCTGCACACCCGATCCCGGAGCCAGGTTGGTCTCCGGAATGGTGTCCAGCTGGGGCCGGGCTTGTTGGGGGCCCCACCGTCTTGTCATAGGGGTCGCCTCCCCTAGGTCTTCGGCGACCGAGGTATTAACCTCGAGCGCTTTCTCGACGGCCTCGTCCGCCCCCCGTCGGCCAGGAGAGGTCCTTCGGGACAACACCTCGGTGTCATCCATGGTGATAGGCGAGGGGGCTTGCGGCGGCGTGTCACTCTCTACCATCTCGGGTGGGAGAGAGTTCCCCTCTGACAATGGAGTTTGCGGGAGTTCGCGAGGAGGGCTGAAAGGCAAATAATAAAATAATACATACTATGGAAACAGGTAGCCGAAGATAAACAAATAAGTTTTTGAGTACTTATGACTCGGCAAGGGGCTTAGCCCTGGGAGGTTTTTTGGAGACCAATTCGGACTCTGAGTCCGAACTGTCTGGGAGGGTCACCTTCCCCCTCTTGGGCGCCCCCCCCTTCGGGTCTTCGGAGGCCGCCCTCTCCTTTTTCTTCCCCTTATGGTTGGAGTCGCTCTCCACCTCCTCTTCCTCTTCCTCCTCGTCTCCCTCGTGGGAGGAGAGGGCTTCGGTCTCTCGAGACACTGCGTCTGAAGGACCTCTATGGCGGGGGCCGCTCTTGGCCTCCTTGCCCTTCTTCTTCTTGGCCTTCTTCTCCGACGCCTGATAGGGCATAGGGACCAGCATCTCTATTAGCTGGGGTGTGGCCGGATTCTCATGCAGCAGTGTCAGACAGTTGATCCGCTCCGCCTGACAGGCAATATGATCTTTATTACACTACAAAAAAACCCTTCCGTGATGATACGTGTTTGTCACAGTAGGTCGCGTTTTTTGTCATGCATGTACATCCATGACAATTTTATGACAGAATCAAGATAGTCATACCTATGTTGTCGTAGAAGTGTTCCATGACATTACCAAAATTATCATCACGGAAGTGTCCACTTCCATGACGATAAATCGCGCGTCAAAGAAGTGCTTTCGTCAAGGGTGACCGACACATGGCATCCACCGTAACGGAACACCGTTAAGCTATCGGGTCCGGTTTTGGATCCGATAACCCGTAAACAGCCCAGACCAATGGGGATTTTCCACGTGTAAAATCATCATTGGTCGGAGGAAACACGTGTTGCATCACCGTTGGGACAGATGTCATCCACTCATTGGACAGGAGGCGCCTATGATAGGTTGACACGTGGCACGGTCCAATAGTGGCCCATTCCGATGAAAAAGGTCGGCCCAGTAAAAAATAGCAGGTCAGCCCATATAAGGCCTACTTGTGTCGGGTCAATTTAAGCCCACGACCCATACCAAATGTGCCAATTCGGCCCGTCAATGGCCCGTTAAAGATTTGACACCATTGCAGCCCATCATCAGTTCAAGCCCGTTAACAGCCCGCTATATATTTGGGCTCAATATCGGCCCGATGAGATTTCGACCTGTTAACGGCCCATTCAGTGGATGGGCCAATTTTCACGATGTACATCTTTCGGCCTTTTAACGACCCATTTAAATGTTGGGCTAATTTCCGGCCCGGTGTGTCTTTCAGCCTGTTGACGACCCATAAATCAGTTGGGCCATTTGTAGTCGGACCTGAGTTTCGGTCTTTTAGCGACCCATTTAAGTGTTGGGCCAATTTCCGGCCCGGTGTGTTTTTCAGCCTGGTGACGGCCCATATATCTGTTGGGCCATTTGTAGTCGGACCTGAGTTTTGGCCTTTTAGCGACCCATTTAAGTGTTGGTCGAATTCCCGGCCCTGTGTGCCTTTCATCCTGTTAACGGACCATAAATGAGTTGGGCCATTTGTAATCGGACCTGAGTTTTGTCCTTTTAACGGCCCATGCCCTTCATGGTCCAATACCAGCCCGGTTTCTCTTTCGGCCTGCTAAAGGCCCACAACACAGTTCGGCCATTTACAATACGACGTGACTTTCGGCCTCTTAGCTGCCCATGCTATTCATGGTCCAGTACAAGCCTGCTGTCTCTTTCGGCCTGCTAAAGGCCCAAAGTATAGTTGGGCCATATGTAGCACGAACTTAGTAACGGCCTGTTAACGGCCCGTGAAATCAATTGGGCCCACCTGTTGCCCGCTTCGATGTCGGCCTGTTAACGACCCGGGAGTTAAGAGGTCCGACCATTAACTTTAGGCCTGGTAACGGCCCATTAACTTAATGGGCCCACTAAAGTTTGTACATGTCTTTAGGCCAAATTAGATAATTTGAGCCCATTACGACGAGCAATTATGCACAGGACCAAAACCGATCAAGAAAAGGTGCGGCATATAGGGAAAAATGTTGCACATCCAGCATATATTACAGGAAATTACATCCACAGGGCAATCAAAGATTGATGCCAGTGCAAATAAATGAACAGAACCTAATGATCTACAACGTCACAATCTGCAACCTCAGCATGGATGATGCCCATAAGCATGTGGGCAAGTTCTTGCTGCTTTGCTACACTGTCTCTGAAAACATTGATCAACTATTGTGTCGCACGACTCTGCACCTCTGATTCCTCCACCATTTCTATCATTCCTTCAGTCATCAATTGGTTCACAAACATACATTTTTTCCATTGCATTCGAGATGAGGATACCGAATGATTCAGATGGCGATTTTCGCAGTTTGTATTATTGATAGTGGAGAGTGTCTCACCATCGCATCATAACATAAATTAGAGGGGAACCAAACAGATTAATCATGAGTTATTGGCATATTACCTGGCCTAGATTTATTGGAAAGAAACAATGGGGTTGCCTTGCTGTTTTCAGAGTTTGTCTTCTTATCTTCAGCAGCCTGCACCAAATTAAGACACTAGCATTGCTATGATTGGCCAAGTAAGATAATAGGAAAGCAACAATGGCACAATGAACGTTTGGGCAACTAGCCAACACCAAAATAACACAATATGGCACAGCTATCATCAGCCAGGTAAGGTAATACAAAAGCAACATTGACACAATGAATGAATGGGTAACCAGAGCAGCACTACAATTCAGTAATGTGCATGATATGAGATAGTACACTCATGCAGCTCAGTATGCAAAACTACCAGGCAGTTTTCTTTACAAAAAACAACATTGGCGCCTTTAACATTTTGCTACAACTAATTTCAGATCAGATAAAGGTTGGATTCACGCCGATTAACAAAATACATGCTGATGTAAAAATATAGTGATATACAATAGGTACTTACATCAGCATTGGAGCACAGAGAATTCCCGCAAGATATTTTCCTCGAATACAATCCTAGTGAAAAAAGTCTTCTATCATTTAACCTTATTTTCTAAAAGAGAGATGGGTAAGAAACATGTAGAAAATATGATCAGAATGCTATAAAATTTCATGATGCAAGGATATGCACACGCTTCTTAGAATGGAGTTGACATTCTTTTGTCGGATCGAGCGAACTAGTTCTTTGGCCACCGGAATCTGCTTATTATCGATTGGGAGTTGGGTTTCTATGCCGAGCAAAGATCTATGAAAAATGGAGTTGCTTTATTATCTCCTGGCGTTTGGATCTATTGCAAAGACCTGGTTTGTAACCCTTCAGATTCTAATATAGCCGTCTTCCCCTTGCATGCCTTATATAGAAGAATGGTGCTTCAATTATAAAACATGCTACATCAAACATGGAATAGGTACTGAAGAATAGAAAGGCATGCCATATTGACATGTATTCCCTCCATCCGAAAATAAATGGATGGGTCTAGGCATATTTCAGTTCTAGATACATTCAATTTTATCCATTTCATGACATGTAATCCGGACGGAGGAGTATGATGTAAGAGCTAGGGATACGACAGACAACACAAAGAAAAAACACCGAAAACCCACCGCAGAACCAAAGTAATCAAACCCACCGATATGAGATAGTACACTCATGCAACTCGTGATGCAAAACTACCGTGCAGTTTTCCTTACAAAAATCAACATTGTGGCCTTTAATCATACATTTTGCTACAACTAAATTTAGATCAGATAAAGGTTGGATTCACGCCGATTAACAAAATACATGCTGATGTAAAAATATAGTGATATACAATAGGTACTTACATCTGCATTGGAGCACAGAGAATTCCTGCAAGAATCTTTCCTAACAGACAATACCAGTGCAGAAATTCTTCTATCTCTTAAGCTTATTTTCTAAAAGAGAGATGGGTAAGAAACATGTAGAAAATATGATCAGCATGCTATAAAATTTCATGATGCAAGGATACGCACACACTTCTTAGAATGGAGTTGACATATTTTTGCTGGACTGGAGCGTACTAGTTCTTTGGCAACTGGAATCTGCTTATTATCAGTAGGAGTTGGGTTTCTCTATGCTGGAGCAGTATCTATAAAAACTGGAGTTGGTTTATTATCTCTTGGCGTTTGGATCTTTTGCAAAGACCTGGTTTGTAGCCCTTCAGATTCTGACATAGTCGTCTTCCCCTTGCATGCCTTGTGTAGAAGAATGGTGCTTCAATTATAAAACATGCTACAGCTGTCAGGACCCCGATCCTACGTCACACCGATCCAGCATGTAACACATCATATCACTTTGCGGCCTCACGCACGGTATTCCCACGGGTGTCGCCTTACCATGGCCCGGACCGCTTATGCGTCTTTTGGCTCACGATATGATAGTGTCGCTAGCATCCATATGACAAAGAACCCGGCCGACATGGCTAGTCGTGAACCCAAAGCGGCGCTAACCTATGGGGACAGGCATACATGAATCACATCGAGCATGTCGGTCATCAACGATGTATTCGGCTGTAGCACTGGCTAACAGGACTCCGTATCCCGGCTGTAGCAGGCTAGGCAGGACTCGAATAATACCGCGTGACATTTCAAGGGATGTACATAGGAACGGCGTGAAACACATGCCGCCAGTCAAGTGTCCAAGCAGTAGTGTTTGGCTAGCAGGACTCCGTGAACCGGGCAGAAGCGGACTACTATCGCCGTAATCACGAGACTACATTTCCCCATATGAGAGGCTGCCAAGGATAAACAACTAGTTTGTCGATCCCACACATACCAAGCATTTCAAACATACACACAATATGCTCAATATGTGTAGATACAACATGGCATCACAACATAACTCTACGACTCAAAATATTATTCATTAGGCTCAAGAGCGAGATATTACAAACATGGGTCTCATGACCCAACACTCGAGCATACAAGTCAAAGCACAAGCGAAGCTAAACATGTCCGAGTACGCATAACTATAAATGAAAAGGCGAGAAGCCTCGACTATCTACCAGATCCTGCCAGGCACAAGATCGTAGCTGAGGTAACAAGCTAAACGTCAAGTCCAAGCGGAACTACTAGCGAGACCGACGCCTCTCGCAAAACATAAAATAAGCAAACGTGAGTACAATTGTACTCAGCAAGACTTACATCGAACTAACTACATATGCATCATTATCAAAGGGGTGGTGGAGTTTGACCGCAGCAAGCCAGCTTTGACTCGGTGGCTATCCCGAACTACGATCGCAAGTAACTCTTTGAGGTGGCGCACACGAGTCCACATATTCACCATATCAATACACCACTATGGACCCGCCCCGCCTTCCCACGAGAACGCCATCCATAGCACTCACGCTTATCTTGCGCATTTTAGAGTATCCACTTTCACTTGTCTATGAACTGATATAGGCAACCCGAAGTCCTTTTCCGTGGACACGGCTATTCAATAGATCATATTAAACCTGCAGGGTGTACTTCTTCACACACGCTCACCACTTACCGCCGTTTACACGACATGTACTCGGCAACCTTCAAGCGGAAGCCCAACGTGGGTGTCGGCCACGCCTACCTAAACACTCAAGTCCCTAGTCCAGGTTTATCGCCTATTCGGTTCCATCCGCAGGAGTCCGCCGAGGTTTCCCATACAGCCCGAACGATGTGTGCAGGGTTCCGAGATACCAAACGGGCACTGGTACACGGGCCACGGTGCCTACCGCAACACAACCCACCCCTAAGGTCAGCGCTATGCGTGCGCCCCAAAGATGCTACAAACACCGAAACTACTTGCAACTCCCTGACCGAGGACAAGGGTGGTCAAGAAGCCGAGAGGGTCCATTGGTTTCGGGCCCAATGCGTGGTAGTAATCTGTTCATGGATCACAAACACGTAACTCAGTTCTCGAGGACGGCTGCAATGAGACAACCCACCATGTACTCCTACATGGCCTCTCACCGCTACCTTTACCAAATCGTGTTCACACACTTAGCTCACACACAATAGGACATGTTTATAACAATTCCAATTCATTCCCGATGAATCAGACCCGACTCAACTCTAAGCAGTAGCAGGCATGACAACAAACATAAATGAGTAGGCACAACATGGCTCAAACAATTCCTACTCATGCTAGTGGGTTTCATCTAATTACTGTGGAATGACAGGTCATGCAAAGGATCAAGGGGTTCAGCTACCGCAGCAAGTAACACATGAGTCGTTGTTGTCCTAATGCAGTAAAATAGAGCAGGAGCGAGAGAGTGGGATTGTATCGAATGAACAAGGGGTTTTGCTTGCACGCACTTCAAGATAATATAGTTCTTCATCGGTGTCATCGAACTCATCGCTTGTACATCGCTCACCGAGAGGGGCAATTACCGCAACAAGAGAGAACACAATCAATGCAATGCACATTCACATGAATGACATGTCATATTAAGGTACTGAATTCACCTAATGCAATAATAATCCAAGTTAGTTGAAGTGGAATTCAAACAAGGTTGAACTCCAACTCCAAATGCTATTTCATAATTTACCCTAATCATGATTCATCCTATTCAGTGAGGTTAACTTGTTCAAACATGCATTATCATGGCATAAACAGATTCTTCATATTTTTCTGATCATTTTTCATATATAAATTATTTCCATCCGAGTTACGGTTGAATTTATATGATTTTTAGAAGTTTAGAGTATTTTCTGAATTTCCTGAATTAAATTAAATCTAGAAAAGGGATATTGCGCCAGGATGACATCGGGGTGACGTCAGCAGGTCAAAGGCGCCGGGTCCAGGTCAAACCTGACGCGTGGGACCTGCACGTCAGTGACACAGTTATATAATGGGATTAATTAATTTTAGCTAATCAAATTAGCAGGCCCTGGGCCCACTGTTAGTGTTAGCAGGGGGGTTAGTTAGTCCTAACTAAGCTAGTCAAGGCGCAGGGCCCACATGTCAGACGACCCGGGGTGGTCAAACCCCCGGTCAAAAGGGTCATCGCCACCGGCGGCTTGACGCCGGCGACGTCGAACGCGGCGGAGCGCCACGGGGTTGCTCCTCCGGGGCTAAAAGCGCGGCGGAGGGCACCAGGGGGGAGCCCTTCCTCCTGCGCATCCAACAGAGGCCACAGGGGGGGCGCGGGGTCGCCGGAGTTGGCGACGGCGTTGAGCCGGCGGCTGCCGAAACCACGGCACGACGCAAACGTCGCTGCGGTGCACGGGGAGGCCAACCGAGGGCCTCTACGGCTTCCCAGGGACCCAGGGAACATGCCGGAGCTACGGGGACGAGAAGAAAAGCTCGGGAGCGCGAGGCTCGCCGGCCATGGCGGTGGCCGGATTCGGGTGCTAGCGGGGCGGTGGCTACAGGGCGCGCGCGAGAGAGAGAGATGAGGGGAAACGACGGCGAGCTCAGAGGGAGGTCGAAGGCAAGCTCACCGGCTCGGGGGAGGCCGGATGACGTCGAATTCGTCGATGGAGTCCGGCGGCCGTGCTCGGGGGAAGACGACTCGGGGCGGCGATGTAGGGCCTCTCCGTCGCAGCTGTGACGGCGGGAGATTCAGGGTGGCGAGGCGGGCTCGGGGGCATGTCGGGAGGAGAGAGGGTGGCGGTGGCATGAGTATGGCGAACCACGGCGACGGCTGCGTTCGTGGCGTCGTGGGAGAGAGAGCAGGGAGGAGATGGTCCAGGAGAGAGGAGAGGACGAGGGGGTCGGGGGTGTGCGTGGCATCGCAAGGAGGTCGGGAGGCCAGGCAGGCTGGAAGGGAGGAGGTGGCGCGGCGCGCGCGTGTCGCCAGAAACCTCCTCGCCATCGGGCAGAGGTAGGCGACGAGCGGTGAGGCGCTGGTGGGCTGGGCCACCAGCTGGGCCAGCGAGGGGAGAGGGGGGGGAAGGCTGGGCCGGTCGGGCTGAGAGGTAAGCCAGGTGCAGCCTTCTCCTCTCTTTTATTATTTCTGTTTTTTCTATTTTGTTCTGTTTTGTTTTAGTTTAGTAAAATACTAAACCATTTTATAAAATCCTGAAAATAGTTATGTGGCTAGAACTAAAATATACCAAACCACATAAAATGTTCCAGAATTATTGGACATATATTATTTATATATCAAATATATATCCAATGCAAGTAGTTATTGAATTAATTCAAAGGCCCAAAATAAAATGTTTTAGTCACTCCAAAAATATTGGTTTGAATTTTATTCTTGCCAATATTTTTTTTAAAGCTGAAAAGGAACATTTCCTTGGAACATTTGAAACAATTTTTAGATGTTGATCATTTATTTTAAATGACTCCTGGGGCTCTCCAATTCCCCAATTCAAATTTAAAGGAAATTTAGACATGATGCATGGATGCAATGCTACTAGTTACAAGCAAGCTCTAGGGTGGATCTGGGGCTGTGACAGCTCACCCCCACCAAACAAGAATCTCGCCCCGAGATTCAAGACGTGAGGTAAGAGGGAAAGGGGGAGTCACGAACTATCACAATCTTCATGATCCATTTGCTCTCCTCGAAAATGTTGATTTACTCCATCATCTTAGTCTTGACGTCTTCGAGATCTTCACCCGACACGACAACAGAAAGGAAGGGGAAACCCTACATGATTCGATCTTCATGAAGATCAGGTAAACATGATCAACTCACGGACTGAGACGGTGACATATCTCGAGTTGAGACACAAAATGCATCGAGAGGGATGGAAGAACAACAACGAGGTTTGATTAGTGGCAACAATTCCACGCTTTAGGAAGATGGTGAATGGTGTCAGGGTGGCGAGGGAATATTTATCATGATCCCGTAACAGGACACCTCGAGAAAGGTGACGCAAGGAACTATTCCCTTAAGTGGCAAAAAGAATTACTTTTGATCCATAGATCATTGGAACTCTTTATACCAGCCTGAGGCAATCACAAGCGATTATTTGGTGGAATGTAAAGGAATGGTACACCCGGACTAGAATGGATGATGTGGACTACCTTGTTGAAGACAACGCAATGGATGATTTTTGCTTATCGTCGGAGGTGGAGGGGACCCATGGTAAGTCCACTTTTGAAGATGATCTTGAACAGAAATTACTACGAAGGCAGCCCACAGAAATTGGCACAACGGGGTACAAGCTGGGAACGGAATACAACTGTTCAAATGTTCCAACCATCATATCTGCCTGAGATTCAGATCTGGTTGGTGTTAGGATATTTCAGACTCATCATGTCTGAAAAGGAAGGGTTGCAACACAATTCGACGAGATGGCGCTATGAGATTCTCGGATATGAACTACGATAGCAAGCCCCAAAACATGAGCTGGTTTTGCTACAAACATGTGAACATGTTTGTCCTAGACAAGCATGACCACATGGTAGTCTTATAATAAAGCACTACCGAGTTCGGGTGGGGCATCATCAACAAGGATATCAAGTCGTGTGCATGAACTAGTATCCGCACCTCAACTCCTTTTCCTTGAACAATTCAATCGGTGGCTTGGTGTGCTATGGAATCCATATGGAATGAAGATGATCACCTATCGCACCATAGAATACTTCGCGTGCATGACTGACTTGGGATGATTCCAAAGGAACAAAACAAACCTTTCTCAAATTCATGGCGGCAACTTACACCAGATGCACATGAATTAGAGGAAGTCACTACTTATCCAAACATATGCTTCATGAATGAAACACGAAGAATTGCTACACAAGTTTCCAATACTAGGTTGATGCTCAACATGACTCATGGGGAGACAAATGCTACCGATGGGCTCAACAGCAACTCATCGGAATTTCCATATCACTGGACTTCCACCATCATGTGAACACGTGATAGTATTGGTCAGACCAAAGATGTAATGGTGTATGCTCGCGGGATCAACCACGGGTAAGACAACATCACGAATATCGTTGGTTCTGATTTGACTCGACAATGGCCCATACTCAAATCAAAGAGTTGGTAGGACAATAGGTCCAACAACTGATCACGAGGACCAATCGATGAAGATATCATCTTTCTTCAACACACACTACACAAGAATATCCCTTTGGATCAAACTGAGTTAGGCAAGCTTTTATCTTCCAACTCTCCAAGTTGTTGTCTAGCTTAACCGACTAGCTCAGGGTATCCAACACAGATTCTTGGAGAAGGGGTGGTTCACAAGAAACCAACTTGATCACGAGCTCAACATAACAGTCAGGGAACAACCCGGTAACACTTCCAAGAAGATATTTGGAAAGTCACGAACCACCGGTATGTTACTAAGCTCGAGAACAATCTTGCTTTTCGGGGCAAGACGATATGATCAAATGAGTGAGGACTTGACACAATCCTAACTCATCAATCAAGTGTGCACCGAAGTAAGGACTAGGTAGCACGATCAATCTTAGGATGATGGTTTACTAACCAACACGCTAAGAATGAGAATATTGTCCATTCACTACCAAGCAACAAGTTGCTCGGGGTATTGATTTCACACATCACAATTCACTTGTCGGCTTTCCGGTTGCATCAACACGGAACCGAGAAATGAACAATGGTGGTGAGAAGTATCACTGCATCAAGGATTCCTAGGAGGTTGTGCAATTCCCATGACATTCTTGACATAAGATGGCAATACTTCAGGGTAGAACATAGTCAAAAAGCTGAATTGGCATTTTGATCTCATGGATACAACTACTTTGACCCAATCCTAGAAATGGATGAGGTATCGAGTTTGTTTCTCCTAGTCATTCCGAATAGAATGGCTTGACGGACCACAAGGATAAAATGCATCGATGAACACAAATGCACACATACCCTTGGCTATCAATTGATAGATGAAGGTCGAAGGCATCTAAGAGAACAACTCAAAGGAACATATAATTTTCTGAGTTGTGGATGCACAGATTAGTATGTCGAGCAAGCTCAACATTTCTTCCGGATAACCCATGCAGAAAGGTAGAATTGGCAGATTCACAATTATGAATGGAGAACTCCTCAAGAGCACTCTTATTGTGATCTTTTGGCTCAAAAGAACTTCGCCATAAGCGGTTCGTAGTATTTGGAAGAAGGAAATACCACGGACCTTGAGGACTATCGCAAGGTTACTAATATCCTAAAGGCACTAGCAAATACTAACAACATGAAGTAGGATGAATCTCGGTTCAAGAACCCGTAAGTAGAATACCTACTACTAAATGGCATCACGGGATGCTTTCAAAATGATGGCCGTAATCATCACACTTGGGATACAAAAGCATTGCTAAATTGCTAGGTGACTTCCTAAACATCTAGGGTCATAATAATAGTTCCAACATATATGTCGAGGCAATGGAGTACCTCATTGACCGGTTAGTGTGCTTAATCTCGCCCAAAAGGACATCAGAACGGAAGAAGGGATTTGCAATTGCATCAGACTATTTAGAGACCTGGGATGACTCGGACAGCATAACGGCTGTAAATGCTCAAAATGATTTGAGACATCCTGCAGAAAATGGTGGCATAACCACTCAACAACATCATAACAAGATTCTGGGATCAACAATTATCATACAGAAATAGTAGGAACTGAACTGGGGATTAGAACCAACAATCTTATAAGTCTATGGATTAGTAACCCGTCATCCTAATAGATAGATGAGAAGCCTAGTTCTTAAACCCCGTAGAAGAGAAGAGGATGACTTAGATCAGAAGGCATGAGGTATAAGGAGTAAAAAGAGCCTTACGTTCCCTTCCACAATCAATTCCCTTACATAGCTAAAGCATTTCTAGACACAACTTCGACCAGTTTGGCTTGGTTACCCTACAGGCAGTCAGGCTCTGATACCAACGCTGTCAGGACCCCGATCCTACGTCACACCGATCCAGCATGTAACACATCATATCACTTTGCGGCCTCACGCACGGTATTCCCACGGGTGTCGCCTTACCATGGCCCGGGACCGCTTATGCTTTTGGCTCACGATATGATAGTGTCGCTAGCATCCATATGACAAAGAACCCGGCCGACATGGCTAGTCGTGAACCCAAAGCGGCGCTAACCTATGGGGACAGGCATACATGAATCACATCGAGCATGTCGGTCATCAACGTATGTATTCGGGCTGTAGCACTGGCTAACAGGACTCGGTATCCCGGCTGTAGCAGCTAGGCAGGACTCGAATAATACCGCGTGACATTTCCCGAAGGACATATAGGAACGAAGTGAAACACATGCCGCCAGTCAAGTGTCCAAGCAGTAGTCTTGGGCTAGCAGGACTCGTGAACCGGCAGAAGCGGACTACTATCGCCGTAATCACGAGACTACATTTCCCCATATGAGAGGCTGCCAAGGATAAACAACTAGTTTGTCGGATCCCACACATACCAAGCATTTCAAACATACACACAATATGCTCAATATGTGTAGATACAACATGGCATCACAACATAACTCTACGACTCAAAATATTATTCATTAGGCTCAAGAGCGAGATATTACAAACATGGGTCTCATGACCCAACACTCGTGAGCATACAAGTCAAAGCACAAGCGAAGCTAAACATGTCCGAGTACGCATAACTATAAATGAAAAGGCGAGAAGCCGACTATCTACCAGATCCTCGAGGCACAAGATCGTAGCTGAGGTAACAAGCTAAACGTCAAGTCCAAGCGAACTACTAGCGAGACCGACGTCTCTCGCAAAACATAAAATAAGCAAACGTGAGTACAATTGTACTCAGCAAGACTTACATCGTAACTAACTACATATGCATCATTATCAAAGGGGGTGGTGGAGTTTGACCGCAGCAAGCCAGCTTTGACTCGGTGGCTATCCCGAACTACGATTTGCAAGTAACTCTTTTGAGGTGGCGCACGAGTCCACATATTCACCATATCAATACACCACTATGGACCCGCCCCGCCTTCCTACGAGAACGCCATCCATAGCACTCACGCTTATCTTGCGCATTTTAGAGTATCCACTTTCACTTGTCTATGAACTGATATAGGCAACCCAGAAGTCCTTTTCCGTGGACACGGCTATTCAATAGATCATATTAAACCTGCAGGGTGTACTTCTTCACACACGCTCACCACTTACCGCCGCTTACACGACATGTACTGCAACCTTCAAGCGGAAGCCCAACGTGGGTGTCGGCCACGGCCTACCTAAACACTCAAGTCCCTAGTCCAGTTTTATCGCCTATTCGGGTTCCATCCGCAGGAGTCCGCCGAGGTTTCCCATACAGCCCCGAACGATGTGTGCAGGTTCCCGAGATACCAAACGGGCACTCGGTACACCGGCCACGGTGCCTACCGCAACACAACCCACCCCTAAGGTCAGCGCTATGCGGCCCCAAAGATGCTACAAACACCGAAACTACTTGCAACTCCCGAACCGAGGACAAGGGTGGTCAAGAAGCCGAGAGGGTCCATTGGTTTCGGGCCCAATGCGTGGTAGTAATCTGATCATGGATCACAAACACGTAACTCAGTTCCTCGAGGACGGCTGCAATGAGACAACCCACCATGTACTCCTACATGGCCTCTCACCACTACCTTTACCAAATCGTGTTCACACACTTAGCTCACACACAATAGGACATGTTTATAACAATTCCAATTCATTCCCGATGAATCAGACCCGACTCAACTCTAAGCAAGCAGGCATGACAACAAACATAAATGAGTAGGCACAACATGGCTCAAACAATTCCTACTCATGCTAGTGGGTTTCATCTAATTCTTGTGGAATGACAGTCATGCAAAGGATCAAGGGGTTCAGCTACCGCAGCAAGTAACACATGAGTCGTTGTTGTCCTAATGCAGTAAAATAGAGCAGGAGCGAGAGAGTGGGATTGTATCGGAATGAACAAGGGGTTTTGCTTGCCCGGCACTTCAAGATAATATAGTTCTTCATCGGTGTCATCGAACTCATCGCTTGATGACGTCGCTCACCGAGAGGGGCAATTACCGCAACAAGAGAGAACACAATCAATGCAATGCACATTCACATGAATGACATGTCATATTAAGGTACTGAATTCACCTAATGCAATAATAATCCAAGTTAGTTGAAGTGGAATTCGAACAAGGTTGAACTCCAACTCCAAATGCTATTTCATAATTTACCCTAATCATGATTCATCCTATTCAGTGAGGTTAACTTGTTCAAACATGCATTATCATGGCATAAACAGATTCTTCATATTTTTCTGATCATTTTTCATATATAAATTATTTCCATCCGAGTTACGGTTGAATTTATATGATTTTTAGAAGTTTAGAGTATTTTCTGAATTTCCTGAATTAAATTAAATCTAGAAAAGGGATATTGCGCCAGGATGACATCGGGGTGACGTCAGCAGGTCAAAGGCGCCGGGTCCAGGTCAAACCTGACGCGTGGGACCCGCACGCCGCTGACACGCTTATATAATGGGATTAATTAATTTTAGCTAATCAAATTAGCAGCCCCGGCCCACCGTTAGTGTTAGCGGGGGGTTAGTTAGTCCTAACTAAGCTAGTCAAGGCGCGGGGCCCACATGTCAGACGACCCGGGGTGGTCAAACCCCCGGTCAAAAGGGTCATCGCCACCGGCGGCTTGACGCCGGCGACGTCGAACGCGGCGGAGCGCCGCGGGGTTGCTCCTCCGGGGCTAAAAGCGCGGCGGAGGGCACCAGGGGGGAGCCCTTCCTCCTGCGCATCCAACAGAGGCCACAGGGGGGGCGCGGGGTCGCCGGAGTTGGCGACGGCGTTGAGCCGGCGGCTGCCGAAACCACGGCACGACGCAAACGTTGCTGCGGTGCACGGGGAGGCCAACCGAGGGCCTCTACGGCTTCCCAGGGACCCAGGGAACATGCCGGAGCTACGGGGACGAGCAGAAAAGCTCGGGGGCGCGAGGCTCGCCGGCCATGGCGGTGGCCGGATTCGGGTGCTAGCCGGGCGGTGGCTACAGGGCGCGCGCGAGAGAGAGAGATGAGGGGAAACGACGGCGAGCTCACAGGGAGGTCGAAGGCAAGCTCACCGGCTCGGGGGAGGCCGGATGACGTCGAATTGGCCGATGGAGTCCGGCGCGGCCGTGCTCGGGAAGACGACTGGGGCGGCGATGTAGGGCCGCCCGATCGCGCAGCGTGACGGGGGGGAGATTCAGGTGGCGAGGCGGGCTCGGGGCATGTCGGGAGGAGAGAGGGTGGCGGTGGCATGAGTATGGCGAACGGCGGCGACGGCCATGCGTTGGGTGGCGTCGTGGGAGAGAGAGCAGGGAGGAGATGGTCCAGGAGAGAGGAGAGGACGAGGGGTCGGGGGTGTGCGTGGCATCGCAAGGAGGTCGGGAGGGCCAGGCAGGCTGGAAGGAGGAGGTGGCGCTGCTCGGGCGGCTCGCCAGAAACCTCCTCCTCCGCCATGGCAGAGGTAGGCGACGAGCGGTGAGGCGCTGGTGGGCTGGGCCACCAGCTGGGCCAGCGAGGGGAGAGGGGGGGAAGGCTGGGCCGGTCGGGCTGAGAGGTAAGCCAGGTACAGTTCTCTCCTCTCTTTTATTATTTCTGTTTTTTTCTATTTTGTTCTGTTTTGTTTTAGTTTAGTAAAATACTAAACCATTTTATAAAATCCTGAAAATAGTTATGTGGCTAGAACTAAAATATACCAAACCACATAAAATGTTCCAGAATTATTGGACATATATTATTTATATATCAAATATATATCCAATGCAAGTAGTTATTGAATTAATTCAAAGGCCCAAAATAAAATGTTTCAGTCACTCCAAAAATATTGGTTTGAATTTTATTCTTGCCAATATTTTTTTTAAAGCTGAAAAGGAACATTTCCTTGGAACATTTGAAACAATTTTTAGATGTTGATCATTTATTTTAAATGACTCCTGGGGCTCTCCAATTCCCCAATTCAAATTTAAAGGAAATTTAGACATGATGCATGGATGCAATGCTACTAGTTACAAGCAAGCTCTAGGGTGGATCTGGGGCTGTGACAACAGCAGAGAGATGGAATATGTATTGAAGAATAGAAAGGCATGACATATTGACATGTATTCCCTCCATCCGGAAAAAATGGATGGGTCTAGGCGTATTTCAGTTCTAGATACATCCTTTTTTATCCATTTCGGCAACATGTAATCCGGACGGAGGGAATATGGTGTAAGAGCTAGGGATACGACAGGACAACACAGTAAAAAAACACTAGTTGAATGTAAAACTGTATCTAGCGGAATACGTACAGAAAAAACTAAGGCAACATACACGTGTATTATCGGGAAACTAAGATGGCATTGCAACAGAGCACTAGAACATCACTTCAATGTAAAAAAACATGGTATGGTAGATAGATGAAGTACCTACTGATGAATAACAATGCATAAGATATTCAGAAGCATGATGTCCAAATTAAGCAGATGGCATTGCAATAGAGTACAATGACCGTACTTGAATTTGAAAACATGTTATCATGAATGGGATAGGTACTGAAAAACAGGAAGGCATGACATATTTACATGCATGATCAGCATGCTAAGCACATGGTATTGCAACAGAGTAGATACACTCCAGGACATTATATGCATGGTGTACCCATATCACGGGCCAAGTTAGAGCAAGGACCTTGTGGGGTGAAGAGGATTCAACATCTTTCTGCAAGTCTTCTGAAGAACTGCCTTTACATGTTCCATCATACTGGGTATCATTGACATCAAGTTTATTGACCTTTACATTGCTCCATGAGGTTCTTGTGGATATATCAGTGTGTGCAATTATATCTTACATGCATGGAAGACAACTAGTAGTTAGATTTATGTAATGAGTGCATGTAGGAGACGACATAAATAGTAGGTGAGGGAGTCCCGGATTAGGGGGTGTCCGGATAGCCGAACTATAACCTTCGGCCGGACTACTGGACTATGAAGATACAAGATTGAAGACTTCGTCCCATGTCCGGATGGGACTTTCCTTGGTGATGCGGAGCATCCCACGTTCATCCCCATGTACACTCCAACTACTCTCCAAACCCCAAGTGGACATATGACGAGACCTCGAATATACGCCATTGGACACAAGGTGAACTCGCTCCTCTCCGAACCTTCACTTTCCACATGTGAGACATGGTTACTACCTCAAATATGTGTGCTATGCATGACCAGGAACAAGGAGGAAGACCATGGACGAGCTAGCGAGGACGCCAAGTACAAGGACCAAGAGAAGGAGCTGCCAAGAAGTTCCAGCGAGCGGACGTCCGGACGACACCGGACGACCGGCCTCTCACAGCGAGCGGACGTCCGGCCCTTGGCGGACGACCGGAGCCTGAAGACCCAGCCAACGCAGGCCCCAGCGAGCGGACGTCTGGCCCGCACCGGACGACCGGCCATACCTCCCAGCGAGCGGACGACCAGGCCCCACCGGACGACCGGTGCCACAACACCCGAGCCGAATTAGCGGAAGTCCGGAGACTACCGGACATCCGGACGCCCACGAGCCACCGGACGACCGGCCCCCAGCAGACGACCGGCCCCCAGCGGACGTCCGGTACCTGTCTGCGCACAGTGTTCGGTCCCGAGGCCCATGTATCCTCTCTCTCACTTACCCCTTCGTGGACATAGACTATATATACTCCCCCACCTCCTCCTAGTTAGGTTTAGCGTTGATTTAGCTCATTGTTAGATAGAGCTTCGCTCATCCATACCGGATCTACTCCACGAGAGAGACCGCGACCCCTCTTCGGAGAAGATCCACCTTGGATTCAAGACCCCCTCTTGGGTGGCCCCCATCAAGACCTCCTCACGGAGAAGAACGGCTACCGTTTGTATCGTCCTTTGTTGACCTTGAATCATGTATCTCCCTTTGTGTTCATCGATCTAGCACATGTGTGATTGATCTTGTTGGTTTGAGTGATTCTCTTGTGTTTTCCCCGTGATTTCTCTCGTGTTCTTCCGCTCGTTCTTCGTGTTCCTAGTAGGGATCCTCTACAAACGTGAAAGATCGTCCACATAGGGTTCCGCCCTACATCATCTTGGATCAGAGCAAGGTTGATCACGTTTTTGGAGCCCCTACCCCGTGTTTTCTAGCTTGATTTTGTTGTGTTCTTCTCCAATTTCGAAAATCCCCACCAAAAATAGCCCCAATTTTTTTTGTGATTTGTTAGTGTGATGATGTTTTATTGATTTTGATCCATGGATTTGCTTGGTTTCGAGTGGATCTAGCATTTCCCCAAGTTTCCCCATCTTTGATCCACGAAATCTCTTCAATTTTGACCCCAAAATCCCAAAATTCCACTCAAAATCGCGCCCCGGATCTCGCATCTCGCGTTGACCCCGACCCACCGGACGACCGTCACTTTACCGGACGTCCGGAGCCCGTGGAATGACCGGACGTCCGTCATCCACCGGACGACCGGAACCCCTAACCCGATCTGAAATAGCGGATTTCCGACCCGACCGGACGTCCGGCCACCGGACATCCGTCCATTAGCGGACGTCCGCTACCTGTAGATATCAACTTCGGCTGATTTTTGTTTTGCCCATAACTAATTCATCCGAACTCCGATTTTGACGTTCTTTAGCTCGTTTTGAAGCTATTGACATCCCCCTTCCAACAAAAATACCACCAAAATCATTTGACTCCATCAAATTTTTGGAACTTTGGCATCTTTGCCTAGGGCTTCCACCACATCCTCCGCTACTCCACCATCGACTTCCGCAACTTAACCAATTTTGTTCCTCATGGTTGTTTGAGTTGTGATTCGAGTCTCCTAAGGTGTTTCGGCTACTTAGGGACGATTGCTTCTTCATCAACCACCACCACCACTTCCACATAACCTTGCCCACCATACACTTCCGACAACCCAACTTAACCCAATTGTTGATTGAGCTTTTTCGAGTTGTGGCTTGTGTCTCCTAAGGTGTTTCGCCACTTAGGGACGGCAACTTCAACTCCGACACGTGTATAGCCCATCATTCCACTTCCGCATTGCCAAGTGCAAACCACCACCGCATTCCCGCTACCACCATTTTGACATTTGACGCTTGAGATTTTGAGTTCGCGGTTTTTCCGCTTCCTAAGGTGTTTCGCTACTTAGGGACGAGTCTCCATCATCTTGGTATCTACATCAAGAACACCGCTACTCATCATCGCCGGACGGTAACCTCCATATCATCTTGGTATCGTGGTATCCTCCATTGTATATTCCTTGCTATTGCATTGTTAACCCCTAGCCTTACTTTTATGTTATTTGCCTATCGAGACTAGCCATTTGAGTATTCCCGCAACGTTACTTGTGCACATTAGTGATCATACTTCCCATAGCATATATACCATATCATATTGGTATTATATCATCTCGTGTGCCTCAAGTTTGTTCCCGATATACACAATTGCTATCTTGGTTTGTGCATTGTGCAAAAAGTGGCCATACATAAAAAAAAAGAGAGCAAAGAAGCTTGTAAGCAAGTGCCATAGCATCATAACACATTGCATATAAGATTGTCATATCCGATCATTTTGGATCATCTTGAGAGAAACACCGGGAACCATACATACATAGCATACTTGGGATACAAAGTTTATCCATTTTGCATCTTATAGGTTGTGCACAAGTGTCGTATCCGCCTATTGAGCAATCGTGCTAGCGTCTCTCTTGAGTTGTGCACCACGAGCGTTTTGGTGGATTCCACATTTTGAGCTCATTCCTTGGTTGCACGACCCCATTTATCTATCCGTGTGTGCGTTTCCGTGTGCCATTCTTTGCTATTGGTCTACTTATTTCACTTGCGAATTTGTGAATCTCTTTCAACATTATTGACTCTTCCTAACATTTTGCATTAAATTTTTGTGCCACTATCCTCACCGAGCTCCTCCATAAGCTTTATTTGTGTAGGTGTGAGAACCGACAAGAATCGGTACCAATAGTGCTATTTCATTGTCCGCATTTGAGTGAACTTGATTCATTGTCAACATCGGTCAAGGTACATTGGTATAAGTTCTTCTCTTTCTCCCACTCATATTTGCTCGAGCCTTGTGATGGATAGGCAAGGCATTTCATCTCCGGTCTACGACAACAACGACGGCGTGAACAACTACATCACCAAAGCGTCTATCTTCGATCTACAACGACAAGTGCAAGGCACACAATCAAGATTGCGAGAGCGATCAAGAACATCTCCATCGACATTCACACTCAAGCAAGGAGAAGGGACTACTTTGACAAGAAACTTGCCGCACATAAAGAGGAGCAAGATGCAAGGATGGAGGAGATTAGAGCCTTGATCAAGTCTTCTTCCCTTCACATCTTCAAGGCGGCGACATTCAAGCCACAAGTCTTGGAGCGCCAAAAAGATGCAAGTGCAAATCGCCCTCGCCCACATCTACATGGCGACCACCATCACGCTCGGGATCCACATCGTCATGAAGGGCAAGTCACCTCCAAGCATCATGTGCACGACGACGATGAACGCCAAGGAGCTCAAGCACGACAACAACATCATCATCATGAAGATGCTCCACAAGCGCAAATGCACAAGTCCCAACACGCCAAGTCGAAGCTTCATGAGCATAAAAGAAGACCGCGAGACGACCACCACCAAGACGGCGCTACGGCTACATCAAACACTTCGGCATCTTCGCCAAGTGTTCTCAAGGCATCTTCGCCTTTGGACGTACGGCATCTTCGCCTACTTCCCACGCACGCCTACATCGACTTCATCAAGTCCAAGGCGACTACCACTTAGCGAGGGCGACCCTTCCATCTTCGGAAGCCCTCAAGGAAGATGGCCGAGCATGGGAAATTCCTTCGGTCATGGAGACGAGCCACGAGGTGCCACATTATATGGGCCTCCAACACCAAGACGGCGACAAGAAGGTCGAGCAAGGGCCATCCCCTTCGACCACGGCGATACGAGTTGAGCATGGAGACATTTGCACCTACATCTCTCCGACACCCACATATGTAGAGATGCCCCATTTGTCATGTGAGGAGAGCCACCACCACATGAGTGACATGAGTGACTCCACCATATGTGACATTGAGAGCATTTCCTATGAGAGGATGAGTGTGACCACCACTAGCACCACACTTGAGAGCATGCCACACATACTATGTGAGGTTGAGCGCCATTTGAGTGACTCCACCAACCATATGAGTGAGAGCATCATATTGGGAGTGAGTGAGCCACAACACTTAGTGAGTGAGACAGTTGACACGGCATGTGAGGCCACTATGATTTCTAACGACTTACCCTCTACTCCGAGTGTGTTTTCTTCTTGGGTGCTAGGTCTCCTACATGACGACATGCCTATCCTCGACGTGTCCATCCCTCCAAAGGGAAAACCGATGGCCATGGTGGACGATGATGCACCCCCCACATGGTTCCATCAAGATGAAGATGACAACGAGACAATCTTCGACACCTCACCTACAACACATGAGCGATGCTCCAAAGGTAAAATAGGCGATCGTGCTTCTCTTGTCCCACTAGTGGACTCTCTTGACTTCAATTGCCCCCATGATGTTGACCCACCTATTCCCATGCTTCATGCTAGTGAGACTTCTTCATGCCTTGACTTACCTATTTATGATGAATATGATGATGAGCATGTTGAGTTGCCTAGTTGTGATGCTATGCTTCATAGGATATCTTGTGAAAATTCTATTGGTCACTTCATGTTTGACAATCCATTGAACTTGTCATATACTATGAGTGAGATCTCCCATATTGCATCTTTACAATCTCAACATAGTAACTATGCATGCCCCATTAAAATCAATCCCATTTGCACTTATGGCATAGATGACGAGATGATGGTCATTGGCTTTTGTTTTTCATGTGATGATATTGCCATGCTTCCTTTACATGATTTGTGCAATTCATCTACTATTCCATGCCATGATCACATTGTTCCAAATATGCATTGTTTTGGATGTTGTCAATATTCTCCATGTGATGTTGCTACTCATACTCATGAGGAGACCCCCATAGTTTCCTCATACATATTAGGAGATTTTGATTCATCTCATACTTGGCATGATTCCCATAATTGTGTGCACCATATGCATTCCATGAATAACAATGCTCTAGATATTTCTCATGATGCATTACACAATTTGAGTCTCCATTATGCCATACATAACAACAAATCTATCATGATGGATGACATGTTTCTATATCACGCATCTCATTTATTTGAGCATTGGCTATTTTGTGCTAACCAACACATGCACGCAAGATCATGATGGATGATGTACATCTACCACACACACACAATTTTCCCTTTGTCTTTGTTTTGTGTAGGTACTCACGTATACTCGTCAACCTCTCAGTCCCAAGAGTTGACGAAACGAGCTCTTAAGAGCAACGATGACTTGGGATCACGTGGACTTCCATTCCCACCATTCTTTTTGCGCAAGGACTACGCGCATCTCTTCTACTTGGCTCTCACACGGCTATGGGCTATATATCACTTGTCGATTCATGCTCATTTTACCGTGTTCAATTTGCATGCTATGCTTGCTTCTATACCTTTGCCATGCAATTGTGACCCTTGCTTGCATTTACCCATGATTCACAATTATGCTACTTCTATGTGTATTTGCAGGCTTGGTGGAGACCCTTGTTGCTTTTGCCATGTTTATCATGTGCCCCATGCTATTGATGCTATTTTGCTCATATCTTGCTTTCATGCTTGTGCTATGACATGTGAATTATTCATGCCCACTATTTGCACACATGACATGCTTGCCATGATTCCTCCTAGTATGTTGCATCTTCGCACTACTAGCTTGCTCGACTTGATCGCTATGATTGCTTGCTATGTTGCATCACCCATGTTCCACTATTACTCGCTTTCTTGGGTTGATGACATATATGTTCATGCCTCTCACATGATATATCTTGTTTATTGTCCCTTGCCTCCTATAGTTGCCTCTATGCTTAATGATCTTGGAGACTTGGACATACTTATGATGCATGCTTGTTTACTTGAGCCTATTGCATTTGGTTGTTATCGCATCATATGCCTCCATACTATGAAATGCTCCATTGTCCTTTATTATGATGAGCATGATGCATACACTTGTTGGGTATCTTACCACACGAATGATAGGTTTTGCACTTCCGCTAACCTTATTTGTTTTTCCGAGTGTTTGCCATGTTCTTTCGTTTTGAAGGATTCACAAGGCATTACCGTCATGAGACATATTGGTTATGTGAAGGCATACACGATGTGCGACACCAACATTTTCGACATCCTCATAAAGGTGAACTCCTTCCCTTTGAGCCATCCTCAAGTTTGCATATTGGATGGGTCACTCTTTCATTGTTGTTTCTTTCTTGTTGTCTACATGTTACATCTATTGGATGGAGGAGCAACATTGGAGATTGGCTCTTTGGACCTTCGAATTGAGGAGCTCTCGCACTTATTGGATGCATCTTTGGAATTCCTCTCATGCCACGACATCGAGCATTGGTACACCACCACCTCCATATTTGTTGATTGTGCTCATACATGTCATGCTCGATGGACATATCATACTCACCACAAGTTTGCACCCTATGCATGGATTGACACACATTATGATTGTCTTGTTGCACCTATTCCCATGTCATCCATGATATATGAGCTTGTGCATTTTCTTAGCAAATTTGTTGTGATCTTTCTTGATGGCATCTTCATACATAATGATCACATTGCCTATCATCAATTGCATGATAACATAATCATGTTGAGCATCCATTGCCATATTCATGCTATTGATAAACCGTCTCACTATGACATCATTTTGCACCGTGGTTGCATTCATCATATTCACAACACATTTGTGTTCACAATGATTGCATTTCCACCCATGAATGCTTTGCATCTCATTCTAGATCATCTTGATAAGCTTCATGCGCTTTGTCACGACCAATCTTGCCGCATGGACTCATTCTTACATGATGGACACTTTGTGTGCGCTAACCATTGTATTTCCGAGTGTTGCTTGTGTTTGCTCTTTTGCATGTCTATCACTCCGCGACACCTTGACTACTTGGATTGCGCCATGTCTTCAACTCCGTCCAACTACAAGTTCGCCCCGACAACCGCTTCCATGGTGATGAGGATCACGATCCGAGGTCGGATCTTTCCCAAGGGAGGGAGATGATGCGGAGCATCCCACGCTCATCCCCATGTACACTCCGACTACTCTCCAAACCCCAAGTGGACATATGACGAGACCTCGAATATACGCCATTGGACACAAGGTGAACTCGCCCCTCTCCGAACCTTCACTTTCCACATGTGAGACATGGTTACTACCTCAAATATGTGTGCTATGCATGACCAGGAACAAGGAGGAAGACCATGGACGAGCTAGCGAGGACGCCAAGTACAAGGACCAAGAGAAGGAGCTGCCAAGAAGCTCCAGCGAAGCGGACGACGGACGACACCGGACGACCGCCTCTCAGCGAAGCGGACGTCCGGCCCTTGGCGGACGACCGCGCTGAAGACCCAGCCAACGCAGTTCCAATGAGCGGACGTCGCCCGCACCGGACGACCGGCCATACCTCCCAGCGAGCGGACGACCAGGCCCCACCGGACGACCGGTGCCACAACACCCGAGCCGAATTAGCGGAAGTCCGGAGACTACCAGACGTCCGGACGCCCATGAGCCACCGGACGACCGGCCCCCAGCGGACGTCCGGTACCTGTTTGCGTACGGTGTTCGGTCCCGAGGCCCATGTATCCTCTCTCTCACTTACCCCTTCGTGGACATAGACTATATATACTCCCCCACCTCCTCCTAGTTAGGTTTAGCGTTGATTTAGCTCATTGTTAGATAGAGTCATTATCCATACCGGATCTACTCCACGAGAGAGACCGCGCCCTCTTCGGAGAAGATCCACCTTGGATTCAAGACCCCTCTTGGGTGGCCCCCATCAAGACCTCCTCACGGAGAAGAACGGCTACCGTTTGTATCGTCCTTTGTTGACCTTGAATCATGTATCTCCCTTTGTGTTCATCGATCTAGCACATGTGTGATTGATCTTGTTGGTTTGAGTGATTCTCTTGTGTTTTCCCCGTGATTTCTCTCGTGTTCTTCCGCTCGTTCTTCGTGTTCCTAGTAGGGATCCTCTCCAAACGTGAAAGATCGTCCACATAGGGTTCCGCCCTACATCACTTGGCATGGAAGGCAAGCTTGGTGATACGGATATGTAGATCTCCTTCCATTGTAACCTACTCTGTGTAACCCTAGCCCTCTCCAGTGTCTATATAAACCGAAGGGTTTTAGTCCGTAGGAGGAACAACAATCATACCATAGGCTAGCTTCTAGGATTTAGCCTCTTTGATCTCGTGGTAGATCTACTCTTGTACTACCCATATCATCAATATTAATCAAGCAGGAGTAGGGTTTTACCTCCATTGAGAGGGCCCGAACCTGGGTAAAACATCGTGTCCCTTGTCTCCTGTTACCATCCGCTTAGACGCACAGTTCGGGACCCCTACCTGAGATCCGCCGTTTTGACACCGACATTGGTGCTTTCATTGAGAGTTCCGCTGTCTTTGCCGCCATCGTGAAGGATGCCTCATCCCGCCTTTAAAGACGGCTCTGTTGTTAAAGGAGCTTTGGCTATCGGCCAAACTCTCCGGCTAGGCGGTTTTCTTATGACCGTCTGTGCTCGTCCGCCGCTACCGATGATGACTTCTCGGTCATCAAAAGCAATCTTCACGTCAACTCGGGAACTCGCCGAGCAGTTAGATCCGATGGAGCTCTCTTCTTTAAACGAGCTCTTGGATCGCATCGCCGCCCTGGGAGTCACTACAGACTATGATCAGATTGGGCCTAAACCCAATCTGAGAGAGATTAACTCTCCCCAGGTCACCCATCACGTTGATGTGGTGGAGGAACAATGCGGCGACCCTTCATCTATCTTAAGGACTAACTATGTCCGGATTCCCAATCCCTCCAAGCCGGATACCCACGGAAGGGAGGACGTCACTCAAGACCTGAACTTAGAGTCAGGCAACGGGCTAGATTCAGTGGACAACATCCAAGAATCCAAGCTTTCGAGTTCGGAAACTCCTTCGCCCTTGAGCCTCAGATTGGGTGGGGTTTCGAATCTAATTCCACCCACCCACCCGAACATAGGCGATCTATCCTATATTAGGCAAGAGCCTGAAGAAACAGTACATCATTACTGGGCCAGATTCCTCCTGGTTATGAACAGGATAAAGGACTGCCGCGAGGAAGACGCAATTTCATTCTTTTGCAATAATTGCACGGACATGGGAATCCTCAACGCCATAGGTCACCGTGAAATTACACGCTTTGCTGATTTGGCGTCCACAGTACGAAAGTACTGTGCGATGGAAAGCGCCTGGAAAACCGAAGTAAGATTTTGGGACAATCCGGCCCCGAATACAAACCCAGTCCAAAACAAAAGGGTGCATTATCAGCAATCACCCGGGTTAAACACCAAAAAACAAAAACCCCCCACGGGGCATGGAACCGTACTGGAGGGATGGCTCAACGGACCCTGTAAAATTCATAGTACAGAGGGTGCCACACCAACTCATAGCCTTAGAGCATGTTGGATAATCCGGCAGGTGGCCAAAAGCGGTGAGGAGCTTCTAACCCCAGCATCCACAGAGCACCAGCCCAAGGATACCAGTACGGTATTAACAGTCTTCGAGACTTCCGCATCAAACAATATGCGAAAACAAACACTCTGCAGCCTTGCCGGAGTCTACCAAGTAGCAACAATAAATCCATGGAGTGACACGTTTATTACCTTTAATGTCAGTGATGAACCTAAATTTCGAACAGCCCGAGCACCAGCAGCATTGGTCCTCAGTCCAATAGTGGACGGGTTTCGCCTTACCAAGGTACTCATGGACGGTGGCAGTGGATTGAACCTCATTTATGAGGAAACCCTTCGAAAAATGGAAATAGACTGGAGCCGCATTGAGCGAAGCAGCACAACCTTTAGAGGAATAATCCCGATCCGGGAAGCGAGCTGCAGGTAAAATCACACCGATGTGGTGTTCGCACGCCGGATAATTACAGGTCCGAGGAGGTCACGCCCAAGTGGCCCTGCTCAGCAGCGGATACCACGCCTATTAGGGCGAGAGGCATTCACAATTTTTCAAGCTATACCCCATTACGGGTACATGAAGCTCAAAATGCCCGGCCCAACGGAATCATCACTCTTGCTAGTGACCCGACATAGCACTCTGCTACCAAAATAAGACAACATCGACTAGCCCTTGAGGCACTATCCAAGCCCTAGCGGCCGAGGAACTGATCGCGCTTACGCCCACGGTGAACAGGGACAATGTGATACTCGATAAAAGATCCAAGTCCACCTCCTTTAAACCAGCAGACGAAATAGTCAAATTCCAAGTCCACCCGACGGACCCTACAAAAACAGCTTCCATTGGGGCACAATTAAGCCCTGATGTAGATGCCGCACTACGAGAATTCCTACGCGAAAATTGGGACATTTTTGCGTGGCACCCTTCGACATGCCAGAATCCCACGGCTGGCCGAGCACAGCCTAAACATCCTAAAAGGATTCAAGCCGACCAAACAGGCTCTTCGCGTTTTTCCAACCTAAGAGACAAGCCATGGGAGAGGAGCTAGCCAAACTATTGGAGGCCGGATTCATCAGAGATATAAAACATCCGGACTGGCTAGCAAACCTGGTGATGGTACCAAAGAAGGACAAATCCTGGCGCCTATGCGTCGATTTCAAGGACCTCAACAAGGCTTGCCCAAAGGATCCCTTCCCCCTCCCCCGCATTGATCAAATTATTGACGCTACCGCAGGACGCGATTCATTGTGTTTCCTCGACGCATATGTCGGCGTTCTGGGAACGGGGGTACCCAGACTTGCCTGCCTGCGGCCTGTGGCGTGGCTCAAGGGGTGGCCCAGTACGGCCCATCTTCATCAAGACCAGCTCAAGACCTCGCGAGGGGCCAGATCATGGGCGGACGACAGAAGCTTTCTCGCCTCGGCCTCGTCAGCTGGCTCGCGAGGAGGCGGAGAGATCAAGGCGGGTACCTCACGAGGTGCCAATGACGCAAGCCATGACGACTAAGGGCGCTTAGGCGGGCGCCACCAGCAGCATGTCCCTCATTTCCTCTTTGGTGCAAAGGAGGCAAGTGCAGCGAGAGCATCAAGCAAAGGCAGCCGCTTGGTGCAACAAGACCAAGACTGTCAGAACGGCAGGGAGGAGGTCATCGTGGAGCCCAAGCCAAGCGCCACCACGAGCCTTTGACAAAGCGAGGACCAACTTTAGTCAGGATAAGTGTACTAGATGTTCCCCTTCAAAATGGCCAATTGTTGGCGCCCTTCCCGCTCAATATTTGGGAAGAGGCCCAGGGCCTCTGCCTATAGGTAGAGCTAGCCACCACAGTAGAGAGGGGGGGATATCTCATCTTAGCTTGATCCAATCTGATCGAGAGCCTAGCCACAAGAACACCTCACCCTCGCGAGGTTGTTCTTCCTTGTATTGTTCATCATCAGCCCAAGAGGCAATCCACCACACCACACACTGGAGTAGGGTGTTACACCATAATGGTGGCCCGAACCAGTATAAACCTTGTGTCCCTTGTGTTGCTCTTCGTGTAGTTTTAGATCCTTGCGAGGCGACGAGGTGCAGGTAGGTAGGGGGTGAGATCTCCGTGTGCACCCCAGAGTTCGAACCTAGAGGGTTTGCCGGAACCCGAAATCCGACATTTGGCGCGCCGTAGGGTGCACCGAACCGCCTTCCGCCGCTCGTTTTTCGCCGCCTGTCGCACCCATGTCGGACGCTGTCGGGCCCGCTGCCGAGCGCCGAGCTGCTCGCCACCACAGCCGCCCAGACGGCCCTCACATGGCCGCCGCCACTGCTCCCGCCGCCATGCCGTCAACACCGCCACCGCCCGGCGGGAACGAGCAGCAAGCATCGCCCCAAAGATCCGTCTGTGAGGCGAGACGGCGCATCGCTACTCCTTCACTCGCCCGGTGGTTCTTCATCTCATGCGCTCCAGCTACCATGGAGGCTCGAGCCGCGCCATTGCGGCAAACGAGCTCCTGCGCTACCGCCCTGTTGACGACGTTCACGAAGAGTGGCTCGACCAACACATTGAGCTCGTCCGCGCCACGTGGGCTCCCCCACGCCGTCCTTCTCCGTTGCACGCGCCCGCCTTGCGTGGGCGATGAAGATCCAGGGCAACTCAGCTGCCTCTCCCTCAAGAAGGCGCCCCCCTAAGGCGCGGCCCCTGGGCGGAACCCACTCCATCCGCACCAAGCAGCAAGAAGAGCAGAGCTGTCAAGAGGTCCTCGCCCCCAAGAAGCTGCCCGAGTGCTCCCTCGCACCGCCCGTCCACGACCAAGGCCTCGCTCCAAAAAGCCAAGACCCCGCGCTGCTCCCAGCGGCAGCGCAAGGGGACCCGCAAGACCAAGCCTTTCGTCACCAAAGGCCTCCCGTGGCCACAACAGGCTGCCGCGCCTTCACCACCGAGCTGCGCAACGTCGCATGGCCCGGCAAGTTCAAGCCAGACCTGCCTCCTCTCTACGACGGCACGGTCGACCCTGCGGAGTTCCTCCAGCTCTACGAGCTGGGCATCAAAGCCACCAACGGGGACGAGAAGGTCATGGCGAACTGGTTTCCCATGGCACTCAAGGACGGAGCCCGCACCTCGCTCCTGGGACGAGATGCGCACCCGCTTCATCGCCAACTTCCAAGGCACTCGCGACCGGCCTCCTGCCGTGAGCGACATGCGCCGCATCAAGCAGCAGCAAGGAGAGACCCTGCAGAAGTACATCCAGCGCTTCAACAACGCACGCCTCAAGATTCCCAAGGTGACCGAGGAGGCCATCATCTCAGCCTTCTCCGACGGTGTGTGTGATGTCAAGATGAAGGAGGAGCTGGCGATGCATGAAGATCTGTGCACATCCTTGGAGTTGTTCAACTTGGTGACCAAGTGCGCCAGGGCTGAGGAAGGACGCCTTTCCCTCCTCGAGCTGCCAGCCGTAGACCCAGAAGAGAAGAAGCCCAAGGTCAAGGACGTGAAGCGCAAGGGGGCTGCCGTGCTCGCGGCAGAACCAGATACCAAGCGAGGCAGAGATTAGCCCGAGTCTTCTAAGGGCAGTCGGTACTGTGTGTACCACGACCTCCACACCCACAACACCAACGAGTGTCAAGAACTCCGAGCCGTGCGAGAAGGGCGAATCGGTCGACGCCCCGACCACAACGATCGAGGTTACGACCGAGGAGGAGGAAGAAACGCATGACGCTGGGAAGACCGTGACCCTCGCCAAGGGTGGCGCGACCGACCTTGTGAGGACCGCTGACAGGATTAGCCTCGCGAGGGAGGTTGGAGGGATCAGCCTCGCGAGGATCGCCCGCAAGGCAACGCAGGCCTCCCTCCTCTGCCACCATAGCCAAGGAGAAATGAGGACCACCATCAGGACGAGGGGGCTAGGGGCTTCCAGGAGCCGCGCGCAATCGCTTGCATCTTGGGCGGAGCTCAAGCCCCAGCCTCTCAGCGCATCTTCAAGCAGTTCACCCATGAAGTGAATGCAGTCCTCCCAAGCTCGGCCACGCGCCTCTCGTGGTCAGCGTGCGCCATCACATTCATCTCGGCAGATCAGCTCAAGTGTGCGGCCACAGCCGGAGTCCTCCCGATGCTTTGTTCCCCAATCATTAGCAACGCAAGTCACCAGACCTCACCGATGGCGGAGCAGGCTCAATGTCCTATCTCAGAGACATTCAACAATCTCCAAGTGCCTTACAATCAGCTTCTACCAACCAAGCCTTTTCTCCGAGTCACCGATGGCTCCACAGTTCCGATTGGGCAGGTCCGCCTCCCTGTCACCTTCGGGGCGCAAGAATAACCATCAGACCGAGCTCATCGACTTCGACGCCGCCACATTCGCCTGCCATACAATGCCATCCTCGGGTACCCAGCTCTGGCCAAATTCATGGCCGTGACTCATCACGGATACAACGTCCTCAAGATGCCGGGGCGCGGTGGAGTCATCACGGTGCCTTGTGAAGAGAGAGAGAGAGATGCGGTGTGCTCCCTGGAGCGTGCTTTTCAAGTCGCGTCACTTGAAGACCCAGATCGCAGGAGCGGGAGGCTCCCCGAGGCTGCTCCCAAGAAGAAGAAGACATCTCCTGGCCCTACCCCTCGGGAGGCAGGCCCCTCAGGGTCCGCGCCTATTCAGGGGGCACCTCCTTCTGTCGCATAGGAAGGCGCGCCCGACACCCTCCTCGAGCAAGGCTCGGGGGCTCTCTCCTGGAGGGCCACCGACCTTGCTAAGGTCATGAGGGAGGTGCTTGGGCACCACTTGGAGGCGTGTTTCAAAGCACATTTCCCTTAGGAAGGAGCAAGGCAAGGAGGGCCAAACCCTCAGGAGTTCGTCAGCCAGATCATTCAGAGCCGCAGGACTCAAGAGTCATGAGTGGCAGCCGTCGCACTCCGCAGTAGCTCCCCATCCAGCGAGGATGGTGGGCTGCGCGTCTGCATCGACATACCAGGCTCAACCGAGCCGCCTCTCGAGCGCCTCGCCCTCACGCAGGGGGCACAGTGAAGGTCCACCCCACAGCCACGTTCGCATGCCCCACGGCGCGTCAACGCGCGGCTGCCACGCGCCAGCGCCTCATGGGGAGCATCCTGGAGGCTCAAGAGGCCAGGCGTTCCGCAGTCCTGGCGGAGATGGAGATGGTCCGCGAGGAGCCACTAGCGCCTCCGGAGCCTCCCGAGGCTCCTGGGCCTGGGGGCTCGTGAAGATCGGCTTCCACAGCCCACGACGTCTGCTACTTCAGCATCCCTTCATCTTCAACATTATCAGGTGACATCCTTCAAGTTTCATTTCCACCGAGCGCCCCGTGGCTGCATCATTCCTGTGCTGCGTGGGTCCGTCCCTCGCGTGTATCCTTTTACTTCATGTTCCTAGCTTACCTTATCGGGGGCGCCCCTCGGGCTGCATCATCCTCAAGTCGCTCGGGCCAGACCCAGCGATGTCTGCCTTCCATGCACCTATCTAAATGAACTTTCTCCTTCGTGATTAACGTGTTTGACCTAGTCACCTGCTCAATTGACACCAACTGATGGAGCTGCTCCCCAACGGCACGACGCTTGCGCATGGGTCCGTCCCTGCAACACTGACAAACCTGAATGGCTGAGATCCGCGCGGCAGTTCCGCGACGGCGCCACCTCGTCAGCCTTCGCTCGTCACCCTCCAAAGCAACCAACGGCTGACCGCCGCTTGTCATGGCGGACTCTTATTCTTCTTGTGGTGAGGCTGCAGGATCTCTTCAAGGAGCAGCGCCAGCGAGGCCCTCACGGCGCCTTCTTCACTCGCTCGCACGAACCGCTTGCACGCTAAAAGGGGGGTACCGAGCATCGCGACCACGGGCTCCTATCGGCTCTCCAGCCCTCACCCTCTGGCCTTGTCCACGGCATCGCGATCTGGCATACCAGCGACGGCTGAGACCCGCTCGAGGGCCGGGACCCGAGGACGTAGATCAGAAAGGGGAGCAAAGGCGAGAGGGAAGAGGCACGCAGGGACCTCGCCAGGCAACCCCTCGCCTGCTGATGCGCGGACCTAAGGTCGCACCAGGAAGCGGTTCCTGACTCCCAAGATAAGTCATCCTCCGGAAACACTAGCTATCGCAGCACCGACCTCGCACCTAAGGCAATCCCGTGTTAGCAACGTCGCGCTCCTTTCTCACCGAATGATGGCTGCTTGAGCGCTAAAGGGGACCTCCCGAGCATCGCGACTCGGGGCTCTTACGACCCCGGCCGCCACCTCCGCCTTGACCACGGCATCGCAACCTGGCATACCAGCGACGGCTGAAGCCTGCCTTGGGACCGGGACCTGCCGGCGCAAAGCACCAAGCCCTCGTGAGGTTTGAAAGGAGGAACTAAGCTAAGACGGAATGAGCATCTCAAACTACTTCACGACAAGGATCATATTAACAAACAGAACCACAGGCACCTTACAAGCACCCACGGGGCACGTTTTCGATTCCTCGCAGGGAACAGAGGGAGCAGATCCTAAGAATGCTAACTACAAGCGCCTCCGCAAGAGACGCCATCATCAACAGTGGGCCGCCAGGCACCGGCGCCAACCTCATCCAGATCAGAGGCGGCGGCGGCTTGACGAGCCCGCCTCTGCCCAAAGCGGCGCAAGCTCGGGGCTCAGAGTTGTCGCCGCCGCCTCGAGTCGCCAAGAGCTCGGGCGGAGTCGCTGGTTCCTCCGACGCCCGCCGCCCGAGGAGCTGCCGAGGAGCGATCGGCGAGCCTGCCTCGCCATGCAGGCCCCGACCACCTCTCTCAGGGCAGCACTCCAGCCGGCGTCCTTCCGCGTCGAAGGCCTTGAAGAACATCATGGAAGTGCCATCGTACTCCAGGTGGATCGTGAGGGCGCCCCTCGTCCTGCAGACCCGGGCGATCTCGCCCCAACCTCGAGTCATGAAGACCTTGCCCGGAGCAACGACCGTGACCTCCGCTTTGGTCGCGAGGGTGCTGCAGCCGGCGTGCTGCAACCAGAGCTCCAAATATCCCTCCTGCGGCATCACGAAGGCGAAGGAGGGAGGAAGGCGAATCCAAGACTGAGGAGGCATGGCGGCGTGGAGCACAAACTCTCGAGAGGAGCCCTCGGCATGGACTCCGGGAGGGACAACGACACCGCCAGGACTCGCCCGACGCCGACGGCGACGTCTTCCATGGCGCTCGGCGTCAACTCCTTCAGGGCCCTCAAAGTGGGCGTACAAGGGCAGCGGGAACCCTGGCGGCAGCCTCTCGCACCCGGGCCTCGACACCTCCTGCCGGGCGCCCTCATCCCGACGGCAGAGGGCTAGCCGTTCCTTCGGTGGAAGCGGGTCCGGACCCTCTCGAGGAACCTTTCCCTTCTCTTCCGCGGAGAACCGGCGGATCGGAGCCATTGCCGCAAAGTGGAGCAAGGGACGGAGAAGAAGGAGAAGCAAGAAGAGATGGACTGGAAGGGCATGCACCGTTCCGTACTTATAGCCGGGGAAGGCCAACCGTCGACCTCCACGATCGCAAGTAATCATGACCCGCTTTGCATGTAGGGACTTGTCAATTCATGCAGTCGCCGAGGCGTCATGGGGAAGCAGGGACGCCCATGTCCAATCAACCGCCACGCGGCGCCCAAGGCCGTAGACTGTTAGGTCCCGCGGCGCTTCGCACTTGCCCCATCGCTTCTCTGCTAAGCCAAGTCCAGGCGCGCCTTGGGCCTGGGGGCTGCTGTCGGCGTTCTCGGGAATGGGGGTACCAGACTTGCTCGCCCGCGCCTGCGGCGTGGCTCAAGGTGGCCCAAGACGGCCCATCTCCATCAAGACCAGCTCAAGACCCTCGCGAGGGGCTGGCCTTGGGCGGATTTACGTGAAGCTTCTCGAGCACGGCCTCGTCAGCTGGCTCGCGAGGAGGCGAGAGATCAAGGCGGGTACTCACGAGGTGCCCATGACGCAAGCCATGAAGACTAAGGCGCCAGGTGGGCGCCAGCCAGCAGAAGGTCCTCATTTCCTCTTTCGCAAAGGAGGCAAGCGCAGAGAGCATCAAGCAAAGGCAGCCGCTTTGGTGCAACAAGACCAAGACCGTCAGAACGGCAGGGAGGAGGTCATCGTGGAGCCCAAGCCAAGGCCACCACCAGAGCCTTTGACAAAGCGAGGACCAACTTTAGTCGATAAGTGTACTAGATGTTCCCTTCAAATGGCCAATTGTTGGCGCCTTCCCGCTAATATTTGGGAAGAGGCCCAGGCCTCTGCCTATAAGTAGAGCTAGCCACCACAATAGGGAGGGGGGGATATCTCATCTTAGCTTGATCCAATCCGATCGAGAGCCTAGCCACAAGAACACCTCACCCTCGCGAGGCTGTTCTTCCTTGTATTGTTCATCATCAGCCCAAGAGGCAATCCACCACACCACACACCGAGTAGGGTGTTACACCACAATGGTGGCCCAACCAAGATAAACCTTGTGTCCCTTGTGTTGATCTTCGTGTAGTTTTAGATCCTTGCGAGGCGACGAGGTGCGTGTAGGTAGGGGTGAGATCTCCGCACCCCGTAGTTTGAACCTAGAGGGTTTGCCGAACCCAACCGACAAGATACTCGCTACCATCAAATTAAGATGGCAGAACCTGATCAAGCCAAGAACGGCATTTATCACCCCATACGCCCATTCTGCTTCAACACAATGCCATTCGGCTCAGAAACGCCAAGCGCAACATATCAGCGATGACTCGTATATGTCCGCAAACCAGATCGGCAAAATAGTGGAGTCATACGAGATGATGTGGTCGCAAAACCAAGCATGTTGAAACTCTAGTAGACGACTTGAGGCTCACATTCGATAATCTTCAACATATGACATCAAGCTTAACCCGAAAAATGTGTTTTCGCATACCAAACCGGAAAGCACTTGGGCTTCATTGTATCCGTAGAGGAATTGAAGAAAACCCAGCCAAGATCCGAGCTCTGTCACAATTGGATATCCCAAAGGACCTCAAACAAATACAAAATTGATCGATGTGTGGCGTTTAAGCAGCTTTATCTCCCGTCGGGAGAAAAGGCATTACCCTTTATCGCCTCCTCCGGCAATCAACACTTCGAGTGGACGGTGCACGCCACGGCCGACTCAAGAAATAAAAGCCATATTGGCAACAAACCCGTCCTGGCCGCGCCCAACATGCGCGAACCAATGCTATTATACATCGCGCAACTCATCAAGTTGTAAGCGCGGTGCTCGTTGTCGAACGAGAAACGGACGGACACAAGTTCCCTTCAAAACCAGTTTACTACGTGTCCACCGTCCTCACTCCATGCAAGTCACGGTATCCGGATTATCAAAAGATAGCGACGCGGTGTTTATGGCATCCTGTAAGCTGCGACACTACTTTCAAGAGTGTTCAATAACAAGAGCCTCCAAGTACCTCTTAACGACATTATAAACAATCGCGACGCGACAGGCCGGATTGCCAAATGGGCCATTGAGCTCCTCCCGCTCGACATAACCTATAAGCCACGGCGAGCCATTAAGTCGCAAGTTTTGCCGACTTGTCGCCGAATGGATCAAGCCGAACTCCCGAAGAGTACGGCACATATTCCAACTGGATCATGCACTTCGACGCCTCCAAAATGTTGGCTGGTCTGGGGGCTAGCGTCGTTCTAACATCCCCAACAGGAGATACAGTTCAATACGTACTCCAGATAATGTATACGGACTCCAACAACGCAGTCGAATACGAGGCCCTTCTACATGGTCTCCGGATGGCAGTATCCATGGGCATTCAACGCCTAGAGGTGCGCGGGGATTCGAACCTTGCTATATCCCAAATAAATGGAGATTTTGATGCCAAGGATCCGAAAATGGCAGCTTACCGCAACGCCGTCCTAAAAATGTCAGCTCGGTTCGAAGGGCTTGAATTTCACCATATAGCTCGAGAAAACAATCAGGCAGCCAACGTCTTGGCACGCATTGCTGAAGCGATGCCGCCCCCCCGCCAATATCTTCTTAGAGCGGTTGTTCAAGCCATCTGTATTATGGGAAGGGGAGTCCAGAAATAACAGCCCGGACCCAACCGCACTGCTTGATACCGAAAATTCTGACACAATTGGAGGCTCTGCCAATGAAGTAACATCTTTAGCCCACATGATAATGGCAGTCATTGCCCCGTGGACGTTACCATTCCTAGCCTACCTAACCAGGCACGAACTTCTCGAGGACCAAAACGAGGCACGCAGCATAGTGCGGCGATCTAAAGCCTATAAAGAACATGAGGGAGAGCTTTATAAGAAAAGCACCACCGGAGTCCTCCAAAGGTGTATCTCCGAAGAGGAAGGGCGGAATCTTCTGGCTGAAATTCATGCCGGACTCAGTGGGCACCACGCCGCAGCCCGGGCCCTTGTAAGCAAGGCCTTCTGTACAGGATTTTATTGGCCGACGGCCCGGGCAGATGCTCAGGACTTAGTCCAACGATGCGTCGGTTGCCAGCTCTTTGCTAATCAAAGCCACATGCCACCCACCGCCCTCCAAACTATACCCATCACTAGGCCCTTCGCTGTCTGGGGGCTTGACATGGTCGGACCCCTTAAAGGAGGAACCCACAAGCAAAGATACCTACTGGTCATGGTGGATAAATTCACCAAATGAATAGAGGCCAAGCCTGTTAAGACGGCCGAATCCGGACCGGTGATAGACTTCATATCGGGGTCGTACACCGTTACGGCGCCCCACACAGATCATCACCGATAACGGCACGAACTTCACGGCCGACGAGGTCAAACTCGTGCAAAAACATGGGCATCAAGCTCGACTATGCTTCATCTATCACCCTCAAACTAACGGTCAAGTCGAGCGAGCAAATGGTCTAATAATGAGCGCATCAAACCCAGATTAGTGCGGTCCTCAAGGAATCTAACACGACCGGGTAGAGGAGCTCGACCAGACTGGGGCTGCGGACCACGCCGAATCGCACCACCGGATTCACACCATTCTTTATGGTATACGGCGCAGAGGCAGTTCTCATGCGACATAATTCATGACTCACCAGCGCGCATGTACGAAGAAAGAGAAGCCGAGCTCGATCGGCAGGACAGTTTGGACGCCTTTGGAGGAGGAGCGTGACGTGGCCAAAGCCCGTTCCGCATTCTATCAACAGCAGGCTTGAAGATATCAAAGCAGAGAAGTACGGGCCAAAACTTACAATGTTGGTGAGTTAGTTCTACGCCTGCCGGACAACAAAAAGGACAAACTCAAGCCCAAATGGGAAGGTCCCTTTATTATCGACCAAGTCCCGACCGTGGAGCGCACTGCCTCATGAGATGCATCGGATAACCAACTCGAGCCGAACCCATGGAACGCGGCCCGTCTCCGAAGATTCTAGGCCTAGCGCCGGATTCTAAGTTCGTCTCCTTCCTCTGTCTATTTTTTACACATTAGTTGTCTTATATTTCTCTCCTTCTCCCTCTTTTTCTCCTACAGCCTTTAAAGTCTCGTTCGCGCATTGTTCGCACACACTTGACGCACTATCCACGCTCATTATACCTGGGGGCTTCTTTAATAGAAGCTTATTTGTACGGGCTTTATGCCTAACACATGTGTAACGCTTCCGCATGTACCTTTTATTCACCATTATATGCATCGATCTGACTTAAGTTTTGGCCAAGATGGGTTGCCTGGCTCCTGTGCTTACCCCTACGTTCCCGATTATTCGGCTAGGTGGTAAAGGAGCACCTCTGTGATTGTTACTGCCGGTCACCGGATGTGTACCTCGACCGGGTGAAGCCAAAGCTAGCATTCTTATGGGAATATTCGGTCGGTGAACTAAAGATGATTTCTCACTTATTTATTTATCCGCCCCAGATGCTTTTTCTGCTTTTTGATACGGACATGCACTTTATAGCATGCCTCCCGTGGAAAGGAATTCCTAAAGGAACTATTCTCCCTGGAAGATGTTTCTTACTAACCATGTAATATAACATAACTAGTTGGGCACTTGTCTGTTAAAGCACTAATGACCGCTACGCCTGGTCTCCATGCATACCCCGGTTCTTACATAACCATGATGGTATTCGGACACACTACGGACTATAGGGTCCCGAGGTTGAAGCGAAAAGGTCCGCCATGACAAACGATCTACAATCCGGCTAGAAGGCATTTTTACATGTCATCTTAAATTACATAGTCAATTTGACTGGGTGTATTCCTCCTCAATACCATCTAATAGGCTGTCTAGTTTACAATCCTGTTGGGAATACTTTGCGCCAATTCTACTTGGCCGCATACTAAGCTCACAAGGATCTCCTTCCCATCGGGCCCCACAGTCCGACTCGCCATGTGGTTTGGGTCAGCCTTCGTGGTACCGCGCCTTCACCATGGCACAGCCTCCTGGCGCCTTTGACGGCAGGCCGATATCTTCCATAATCGGAAGCGCGCCAAGCCCCCTTAAGCCTCTCTACAAGCTCTCCGAGGCCTTCGGCAGGGAGATGGCCACAAGGCTGGCGACGCTTTCATCACCGCCGAACTCGCTCGCAGGCGGTTGTAAGAGCTCGAAGAAGGTCACCCGAGAACTGGCATTTCTCCGCAGGACGACCTCGTGAGCATACCTACGCACATAACTCGTTAGTCGACTTCTTCACCGAACTCTTTTTCAAAGTTCGCTCAAGCACTTACTAAAATGCCGCGTCAAGCCATCGATTCTCCTTCACAGAGTCCGCCACTGGGCACGAACATCTTTGAGTTCCTCTCCCAGCTTGGGTGTTGGCATCTTGGAGATTATTCTTCCTGCCTCACCTCGTAAGCACGCCTCCCGGCTTTTAACCGCGCAAGAGTTGTTGCTTGTCCGATCTACTCCGCGCCATCTGCAATGATATTGTCGATTTACATACGCCGCACTTCACAACATACTTATGTTTCAAGCATATATTACCGTAGGGGTCTCTTGGCCTCCCCGCAGCGCTAGTGCGGCCTCAAGTTGGGCTTTGCACTCTTCAAGCTCCTGGGACAGTTGGGTATTCTTTTTTGTAAGATCCTGCATAACGAATGATCCTTAAATCAGTTATTCTAACTATTTCAAGTCTCGGGGGCTACTGGTATATATAACCATCAAATTTTCTCACATGTATGTCTTTCACATACTGCTCCGTGGCTCTAGCTAGGCCATTTTGAGCGGCACGGAGGTGCGAGGCATCCAATGCCTCTTGGGAGAAACATGCGTCACGAAGAACTGTCCGGCGACGCCTGTGATTCATGGAACTCTCCACCTCGGAATTGGTGGCAGATAGTCCGTCCGCATCCTCTGTCGGAGGAGTGTCCGACGACACCTCGTGGTTCGCCTCCGCTCGACCTGGCTTTGGAGCCCGGCTGGTGGAGGCTCGATATAGCCTCACGGATATAGTCCGGCGAGCGCTCCTTTTCCTGAAGGGAGCACGAGCGTTAGTATACCTTCCGGGAATAAAACCTGGGAATAAGATGGCATGCCATACCGCTATACCGCTGCCTCAATCCGGACCGCACTTTTTTCAAACCCAAGGCCTTGCTGCCCTTGTTGGCTAGCCACCACAGCTCGGCCTCCGCCTCGAGGGCTCCCTACAAAACACCATTGATATACGGTGATCAAAGATAAGCACAGATGGATCATTTTCAAAGTATTGGGACTTCGTCTTAGTTACCGTGAGGCTGGAAATATTCCGGTAATCGTCAGAATGGCAACCAAGGCATTGTCGATGCTCGCTTGGTAAAATACCCCATCGATCAGCTCCACGGATATGTCCAGATCCTCTTGGGAGGCCGGACTGAGGGACCTTTCCAGATCCTCGGGTTGTGGAGGAGGGCTGTTTATATCCTTTACGGCCCGGCGCAATTCCTCGGCCGAAATCACAAAATAAGGTACTTAACTATGGGAATATGGAACGGATGGGCATAAAAAGTGTCCGCTACCCAGCTTGGAGGATCGCACATAGAAAATCCGCCATGTGGATTGACGCGAGGAAATCCTCCTCTCTCCTTGTATAATGCGGACAAGGCCTTCGTCAGAGCAAGAACCGATCCCGCCCTTACGGCCACAAATGGGTGGCATCATCCTCCCATTGAAATCCCACATGGGTGGCTCTATATCAAGCTGGCTGCACTTCAAGATGATGCATGTGGCCATGACCCCATCATGGTCACCGAATGAGCTAGTAATCTTATCCGCTCATCGTAAAGGACGCCCCTGTCATTTTCCTTCCGAGGGCTCCATGGCCGCCAGCTTAGGCGCTTCTTCAAAGGAGCATTATTGAACTCGAAGGCCGATCCAACAGGTCCGGCAGGGGGACATCTTCTATATAAAACCATTCTCAAGGCCACCTTGACGCTTTTTTGGGGTTCCGGATAGATATCCGTCCCGACGATGCGCTATAGTTCGCCCGCCCCACTTGATATATCGACCCTCTCCCGAGAACGGGCACAAGGCGTAACAGCTTCTTCCATAGCGCGAATGAGCCTCGACGCCCAAGAACATCTCGCAAAGGGCTACGAAGCCCGCGATATGCAATATGGACGCAGCGTAAGGTTGTGCAATTGAGGTCGAGAACCTGTGGAGCCCCGGAGAAATGGATGAATTGGAAACCAAGCCCTCTTATTAAGTAAGGGACAAGGCATACCCGCCTCCTTTGAGGGATTAGACGCCTCCGCTTTCCGCCATTATAGGTGGCGAGTCCGCTCGAACGGGACCATGAAGGCTGGGGAAGAAATCCTTGGTTTGGAGCGCCACTAGCTCGCTAGGTGGATTTGAACATCTCTCCCAATCTCCGTGCTGAGGGCTGGTAGGGCGAGAGGAGGAGTTGCGCCGACCGCCATGATGGAATGGATTGCCGACGCGCGCCCGATGAATGCTCGTGGAAGGAAGATGGTGTGGTTCGGATCTAAATCCTCGCCTCTTTTATAAGGCAGCTTATTTGCGCAACTAGGGGGTAAAAGTAAAATACCCTGCTTTTCGTGATTCGCTTGACACGTGGAAGACGGCCATTATTACGCGAAGCCAAGGAGCGCAATATTCACGTAAAAGCCTGACACTATTTAACAGTACACAGAATTTGAGAAGAACCCGCTTTGCAATGTCAAGACAAATCTGCCACCGGACTCATCGTCATTGAAGCCTGGTTTGGGGCTACCGAGGAGTCCCAGATTAGGGGTGTCTGATAGTCAACTATAACCTTCACCGACTCGGACTATGAAGATACAAGATTGAAGACTTCGTCCCGTGTCCGGATGGGACTTTCTTGGCGTGGAAGGCAAGCTTGGCGATACGGATATGTAGATCTCCTTCCATTGTAACCGACTGTAACCCTAGCCCTCTCCTGTCTATATAAACCGGAGGGTTTCAAATCCGTAGGAGGAACAACAATCATACCATAGGCTAGCTTCTAGGGTTTAGCCTCTTTGATCTCGTGGTAGATCTACTCTTGTACTACCCATATCATCAATATTAATCAACGAGGAGTAGGGTTTTACCTCCATTGAGAGGGCCCGAACCTGGATAAAAACATCGTGTCCCTTGTCTCATGTTACCATCCGCCTAGACGCACAGTTCGGGACCCCTACCCGAGATCCGCCGGTTTTGACAATCGACAAGAGGGATCAAGTTAACTAGCAGCAACATGTCTCAAAAACTAAAGGAGAACATAGATGAAAGCTACGTAATATGTATCATTTGTACTGAAATTAACTAGATGGCACACAAAAGTACTAAAGAACAACATAGGTAATACTAGGAGTGGTATAATACTATAATCACCAGCCTGTGGGATAGCATTGGCTGATGGATGATAACTATGGAATAGCGTTACCTAAAGAACAAGTATCTTAGCTGAACTATGGAACAACGTTAACTCCTGAACAAGACCGGTAAGAGATCAGCATGAATATACAGTGAAATGTGATAATCTATTTTCCATACTTAGATGAATAACAAAGCCATAAATGTTGCACACAAATAAGATGAGGGTACAACCTATCTGGCCGCCATCCATAGGAGTGAGCATCATGTGCTGACTTGTCGATGGCCCTGTAGTTGTTGTGGTTGTCCATGTTGGGCACGCGCATTCGATGCAGGGAACTGTTGAGTGGGGACTATAGCTCCCTTCTCGTGTATGCTTCCTTGTTGGAGCAGCTGCATGTGAGTCGGAAGACGGTGTGGTCAAGATGCGATAACGATAATGTTAAGAACGACACATCTCTTTGATCTGAAGAAATACACTAAGATATCAATAGCAAGGTACGAGAGCGGTCACATGTCTGTTGACTGAAGACTAAATTGGGGTCACACGATTTTATTTTATTTTGGTACTGTCCGATCTACGCCGGATTGCTTGATGGGCGTCTTGTGCCTCTCGGATGACACTATTAGGAATCTTCTCCGAAGAGCCAACGACCAACAGCAGAGCAGCCTGCCTCCGCCTGTCTGTGGGTCCCGCCAAAACCCCGCCCCGCCCCACCAAGATCGACGTGGTTGCGCCGCCCCCAGGCCAATCCACAAAGACTCCCCGTCATCCAGATCCGGCGCGGAAGTACCTTCAACCCACGCAACTCTAAGATAGCCATCTAAGCGATGCTTCCACGGCGAACTTGCGGCCCCACACCCTTACATTAGACACTAGCCAACCGGCAGCCTAGGAGCTCCGCCGCCTCGAGGGGTGTTGCTTCCCATTGGGAATCGATTGGCCCAGAATAAAAATTCAGACAACTGACACCTAAATAAAGTGATTTGAGAGGAGGGTGCGACCTATCTGGCGGCATGGTGAAGTAGGCAGGTCCAGCTACCGAGTCGGTGAGGCCGGCACGATTGCGGTGGCGAACGGCGGCAGGGAAACAGCGATGTCGCGACGGTCGACGGCTACGGGGAAGCAGCGCCGGGACTCTGGACGGATCCAAAGTTGGAGCCGCTCCGGCGCCGTGAACAACGGCGGGGGTGAATCGGCTCCGGTACGGTTCTCGCGGCCATCGTCGAGGTAGCTCCAGCAGCACGGAGTAAGAGGCACACGACCTAGTGCATGATGGCAAATGGACAACGTCTCCAGCATTATGGAGGAGGGCGGCTGTGAAATTGGTGTGGTGGGGGCGCCATGGAGGAGGGGCTAAGGTTTCGTGGCTCGGGAGAAGGGAGCTTCCGGGGAGAAGGTGATTTGGCGCCCACGAGGTATGAATGGGGGGAATTGGGAGGGGAGTGGAACCATGTTTTACGGACGCATTTGTCTGAAATGTGAGGGGGAGTTATAGTTCTACCCCTGCCTTTAGGCTTCTCGGCTTGGATCTGTGTACTCAGGGTCGGGGATAGTAGAGTAACTTTGCTTCTCCCCAAATAGTGGGAGGGAGCGATTTCGGGTGAGGAGGGCGTGTTTTGAAATATAGTGGGCGCGAGCGATTTTGGGCGAGGAGAGCGTGTTATGAAATAGTGGGCGTGAGCTACTTCGGGTGAGGAGAGCGTGTTTTGCGGACCATGGTTTATGAATTATTTGGCACATGTCATTTCGCCGAGGAGAAGGCGCGCTTGGATGAAGTTACTTAACCTACCTCGATGTACAACGGCCAATTAATGTGTGTCCACATAGGACGATAATTTCGCTCTCCCATTTATTTGCTTTCTCAAGTAATTCCACCGAAAGCGAGGATGTTTAATGGTTCGCTCAAAATTTGGGAGAACGAGAATCCACATCTACCTTACCAAGTCGATTCGAATCAAATTTTGAAATATTAGCTTGCCACTACTTTTTTGGATGGAGAGATGATGCTCGGGAGTAATGTGTTTTACATGCTCGCTGTTAGCGATTTACTATATGACAAATAGTTGACCCACTCAAAACGGAATCAAACCCAAAATGAAATATCTCGATTCAATGAAATAGCTCGTTCACCAGGTCAAAATAGTGAACTAAATCCAAAATTGAACACCTCAATCAAGTAGCATGTTGTACAATATTATAGTACTCCATGAACATGTTGAAGTCAAATTAATGAACTTGTTTGATATACGATATATCCGCTCATGTGGATTGCGCATAACATGTTCTCCAATTTAAATATTTGAATGCAAGTTTATATCGAAACATGGTTTATATCAATCTTTGATGCATAAACGCGACCTCCCCCTCTCCGTGACTCCTCTCTCTCTCTCTCTCTCTCTCTCTCTCTCACGACAATCTTCATTTCTGCACGATCCAACACACAAACCTTGTTGGTCCCTCTTGCTTTCTCTCCATCTCTCTCTCTCTCTCTCTTTGTGTGTGTGGGGGGTCTTTCTAGTTCACATGCATATATACTCCATCTATAGGTCTCTCTCGCACACTATGTATGATTCACTAGTCCAAGCTAGATATCTTGGGTGCAGTCATCGTTTGCACACAAATTCCTTGGCTCGTTTCCCGTAACTCTTCACGCACCACACTGTCGTCTCGTAGCTCTTCCCCCTCTCTCTCGAACTCTCCATCTACCTGGGTCACACATACACATGCATATATCACTCTCACTCAATAGGCCCATCTTGAACTCTATCTCTCTCCCTCGTTCTCTCTCCATCTCACACGCACACACACACACACACAATCTCATGCCTAGCTAGCCAAGTATGATGGTCTCTCACTCAATTGTAGGCACACGCAGTCCCCCCTATATGTATATGACTAGCTATTCTTAGTCTCCATCACAAACATGTGCATGGTCTATCTCGATTTCTCTCGGGGCATCTTTCTATCGCGCATGCACCTCCCTCAATCTCCCACCCATATAGTCCCCCACGATCTCGAGGGATCTCTATCACAAACACACCCTCTCGCCTCCCCATGCGTCCATGTTCTCCATGTGTCCCTCTCGACCTTTGTTCCTTGTTGGCCAGACCTCTATTGGACATGTGCTATAGGGGTGTCTCTCTCCGTTGCAAACAATCACACACTAGCTATCTTTGTGTATCTCCTCGCCTCGCCTTTCTATCTCAGAGATGCATGCGTGATATGTTTGCCCAAGAAACAAAAAACACACTCTCTCTCATTTATCGTTTGTTGTCACTTTCTCTTTCACACACATACTCTTTTTGCACACTTACTCATTCTCATTCACACGCACTTGATCTCTCTCGACTTAGGCACTCTCCTCGGTCCATAGCATATTGATTTATTGAAAAGTCAAACATCACAAAGTTTGACCATGTACGTGGAGAAAAACAATTACATCTAGAACGGCAAACATATACCATTAGATTCACCATGAGATGTAATTTTTTATGATGTATCTTTGGTATAGAAGATATAAATAACATTTGTGTAAACCTGATCAAAGTTTCCAAAGTTTGACTTCAAAAAAATTACATGCACTGCATTATCGAGCGGATGGAATATCTCTTTCCCCCTCTCAGCTATCTGACGCACCACTCAACCTTGTCGGGGCTCCTCAATCTCTCTCAAACTTTATATCTCCCTGGTTCACACATACACATGTCTCTCAAGCTTATACATATAGACCCATCCAACACTCTCCGCCTTGTTATCTCTCTATGTGACACGCACTTCCCTAATAAGTACATAATCTCTCACTCCATCATAGGCGCAAGCACTTCTAAGTATGATTATCTCTCACTAGCCATCAGGAACACACATATTGTCTCCTTCCATCCATACGTCTATCTCGATATCTCTCAAGGTATCTTCTATCACGCACACACCTTGTCACTCGACCCCCCACACATGTAGTCCCATCACGATCTCCAGGGGATCTCTCTATGACAAACATACACTCTCTCCTCCCCATGTCTGCATTTTCTCCGTACGTCTCTCTCGACCTCTCTTCCTTGTTTGTCAGACCCCTTGAGGGAGTCCTGGATTAGGGGGTGTCCGGATAGCCGGACTATAATATTTGGCCGGACTCCTGGACTATGAAGATACAGGATTGAAGACTTCGTCCCATGTCCGGATGGGACTTTCCTTGGCGTGGAAGGCAAGCTTGGCGATACGGATATGTAGATCTCCTCCCATTGTAACCGACTGTAATCCCTAACCCCTCCTGTCTATATAAACCGGAGGGTCTTAGTCCGTAGGACGAACAACAATCATACCATAGGCTAGCTTCTAGGGTTTAGCATCTCTGATCTCGTGGTAGATCTACTCTTGTACTACCCATATCATCAATATTAATCAAGCAGGAGTAGGGTTTTACCTCCATCGAGAGGGCCCGAACTTGGGTAAAAACATCGTGTCCCTTGTCTCATGTTACCATCCGCCTAGATGCACAGTTCGGGACCCCCTACCCGAGATTCGCCGGTTTTGACACCGAATTGGTGCTTTCATTGAGAGTTCCTCTGTGTCGCCATCTTTAGGCCCGATGGTCTGATCGTTAATAACGATGTGGTCCAGTATGCAGACTTTTCCCCGGACAGATCTTCATATTCGCGGTTTTGCAATCGGGGCCAATTCGCTTGGCCATCTAGAGCAGATCGAAGCTACGCCCGCCATCGTGTCAGATTTGAAGTTTGAACTATACGGCCGACGCCACGGAGACTTGATCTTCGACGGGTTCGAGCCACAACCAAGCGCATCAAGATTGTCACGATGGGCATGATCTAGCTCGTCACATCAAAGGCCCCGAGGTCCGATCAGTTGTCCGCCCGACCTCACTGAGCCGATCAAGGCTAATCGAGGACGGTGGCTTGACACCGCCGGGGTTGTAACTTACGGCGATCGAGCCGAACACCATACCTATCCTTTGCGGCTCGTGACCTAAGGTGCCGGACTCTCTCCGACTCCGAGCCCTCCGCTTCCCCGCTAATCGAATCCGACACACCGATCATGGAGTTCACCGCTGACATCTTTCAAAGACTTCGCCTTCGGCGACATCCTGAATTCACTAAAGTCTCTCTCTCTCTCTATCAGGAGAGCCCTGACCGGACTATGGCCAGCATGGTTGGGATGCGGACGATAAAGAAATTCAAAGCCCACCCACCACCCACTTTGTAGCCACTGTCGATGATTTAACGGACATGCTCGAGTTCGACTCCGAAGACATCGACGGTATGGACGACGATGCAGCAGACGACCAAGAACCAGCGCCTACAGGGCACTAGAAGGCCACCTCACATACGACATATACATGGTGGACATCCCAAAAGATGGGAATGGCGATGGAACAATGGAGGATGACCTCCAAGAAGCAGCCCTGTTGCCGGCAAGCCAAGGCCATTTAAATCCCGCCAAACCAAAACGGCGATTCCGCACGGAGATAATAACACCCCTGACAAGGTCAAGACAACCCCTCCAAAGAGGATTCAAAGACAGAGGATGGAGAAGCCAGCCTCATGAGAGAGCGGCACAGAGAGGTAGAGGACGATACTTACATGCCTCCTCCAAGATGAGGCAAGCCTTGACGATGACTTAATTTGTCGTGCCTCGAGGATCCCATTTAACAAGAGCGCTTTCAAACGCAGGCTTATGGCCACGGCAAGCAGCCTTAAGAAAAGCAGCAACAAATTTTAGAGCTGACTAAGACTTGCTAGCCGACAGATGGACTCAAGTCCTGCGCCAAGAGTACTTAACACTAACGCCTCCAAGAGCTACCTAAAACACAGGCTGCTACCCCAATTAGAGGAGGAAGCACCTAAACCTACATCACCAGCGATGATACGGCCGAAGCGGCCACCTCGTGGTCAGCTGACAGAGAGGCCTCTCGCCTCCACTCAAGCCGCACTCCTGCCGCCGAAGAATACCAAGGCGCGGGGAAATGCGCCATACCTGTGAGATATATTGGAGGACAAGGCAAGGCAAACAAGATCGATCTACGGATCACGTGGGCGCCCCAGGACACGCGACGATAACCGTCACGCCGGATATGGCAATTCCGGCCGGGCCAAACATAGTAGACAAAGCTCATTTGAGCTACGCCGATATAGCCCAAAGACAGTAGGCGCCAAGACACCCACTATGCTTCATGTGATGAAGTAATGGATCTTCAAATCCTCGAGGGTTTCAAACCCAGAAACATCGAATCATACGATGGCACAACAGATCCTCGCGGTATGGATCGAGGATTATCTCCTTCATATCCACATGGCTCATGTGATGATCTACACGCCATCAAATACCTCCCACTAAAGCTTAAAGGACCAGCTCGGCATTGGCTTAACAGCTTGCCACCGAGTCGGGCTTGGTTGTTGGGAGGACCTAGAAGCCACATTCCTCGACAATTTCTGTGGCACCTACGCATGCACCACCGACTTCGGCGACCTAAGCCACATAATTCAGCAGCAGAGGAATCGCCGCATAATTCTCGACACGGTTCCTAACCAAGAAAAATCAAATAGTGGACTGTCCGGACGCAGAGGCCCTTTCAGCCTTCAAGCATAACATCCGTGATTTAGTGGTTCGCCCGCACCTAGGACAGAAATGCCAAAATCCATGGCAGCCCTCACAACACACATGACCCGCTTTTATGGGAGAAGACAACCGCTAGCTCAGAGTAATAACATGACCAAGAGTCCCGTAACTGGATATCAAGGACAGAATGGCGTCGCGCCGCAACAAGCACAAGCGCCGCATTAACGGCGATACATCGAGGATACGGCAGCTTAATGGCAGATTCAGAGGCTCTAAACCCGGCCAGCGGAAAAAGCCAATCAAAAGAAATACTCCGCCCGGCCCAACTTGGACCAATACTTGATCGCCGTGCGTATACACGCACTTCGAAAAACCAGCCAACCACACCAACAAAGTGATTATTGGGTGTTCAAGCAGGCAAGTTAAACGCCGAAAACAATGACAAGGTTGTATAGCGATGACGAGGAGGAGCCCCGCCGAACAATAGGGGATGTAAGAGCTTCCACAAGTGCGGACGGTGAACATGATATACGCAACCCACATACCCAAAAGGGAGCGGAAGCATGCACTCGGGACGATATGCGATGGAGCCACGCCTAAAGTTCAACCTGCGGTCCTCCCGCCCATCACTTTTGATCAAGGGACCACCCCACTTAGCATCCGCCATGGCGGATTCGCCGCATTGGTTCTAGACCCAATCATTGACGGATTTCACCTCACTAGAGTCCCGATGGACGGCGGTGGCAGCCCGAACTCGCTTTATCGTGATACGGTGCTAAAATGGGCATAGATCCTCAAGAATCAACCCACAAAGACGACCTTTTAAAGGCGCCATACCAGTGTAGAGGCCAACTGTACAGTGCTCGCCACACTTGAAGTGGTCTTCGGATCCCGGATAATTTCCGGCGAGGAGTTAATCTTCGACATAGTCCCGCTCGCAGCGGGTTATCACGCGACTGCTCGGACGAACCGTGACGGTAAAGTTCAATGCGTGCCGCACCACGCATACCTCAAGCTCAAGATGCCAGGCCCTAGAGGAGTCATTACGGTCAATGGAAACACCGAACGCCTTCTCCGGACGGAGGATCATACGGCGCCCTCGCGGCGGAAGTACAAAGCAGCTCTCAAGGCAATTCTCGAGTCCGCTATTAAACGCCCTGACACCGCCAAGCGCACCTTGAGTAACCTACAACAAGACCGCCTGCACATTCCAAGCATCGCCAGAGTAATGCGGCCCCAACCCCAAATACCTCGCGAATTATGTAAACCAGACTACACGCATAATTATGCTCGGAAATACCATGGGCATAGGGGAGGGCACGACCACGGCATGCCCACAATGCGGCTCAACCGCACTAGGGCTCCCGATTTTGTCATTCTTTTTTTCTTACTTTCGTGACTCCGCCTCGGAAGGCCTTTCCGGCAAGAGAATCGCCAACACACGATGCAACAGCCGTGGAAGCAGAAAGTCGCCGAGTGTCCAGTGGTCTCTATAACAAGCAGATACTTGTTTCACATATCATCCCGCAGCTCGCCGAGGGGGACATGTAAAATAGTCCCATCTCTTGCTTATCGCACTATTTGTATCGCTCTGCTTTTATCGCAGATTTTCAATAAACAATGCATAGCTTTTTGTCTATTATTGCATTCCTTTTTATAAAAATATGTTCAGTTATGACATTATGCAACTGCACACTTTGGTACGCTAAATACACCAGGGCTTAAGTACCCCAAAATACGGTGTGATAAGTCCTAACACTTTCACAAGTGCAGCACCTCAACTTATAGCATTATATGCATCGGCTCCAAATCATGTCTTGGGTCAATAGTTGGGTTTGCCCGGCCCCATGTTTTGGTACCTTACGTCTGCTATATCGCTAAGGTAGGCCGGGAGAACCACCGCGATTGTGCCTCAGCTTGAGCTGCGCTAAGCACCTCTGGAGAAAGCTAAAACTGACCGTCATGATAGGGCGAGAGCTGGTCGTTGTTCGAGAGGTTTTTGAGTCCCTAAAGACTTATGCCGCTTAGAGCGAGGAGTCGGTTTTGTCCGCCTAGGCGTGATAGCGCTCTAACTTGGTCTTCCGATACTAGGGGCTTCACCGAAATTTAAAATTATAGAATTCTATGGCTAAGTGAGAGTGTTCAAGCATTATAGTTCGATTGCCTTGTTCGTTGTGTTGAGCGCCTTCAAGGACCCAATAATGGGAAAAAGAGCGCCAAGTTTATCCCGAACACCCCAAAGATCATGCATGGGGGCGTAAGCCAACGACTCGCCATCTCCCAATTTTAATAAACCGCCGCATGTAAGGTAATATTTTAAATTCAAAAGCTTGCTTAGAGCATATGAACAAGTTTTCAGCGTGACAGATCACAAATGCGAAGTTTACTCAAAAATTACATCTTTGGAGCATTCATCCGCATAAGCATGGCACCCTTCAGACGCCTCTATAATACATCTCGGCTTGCGATGCTCCTTGCCCGACGGTGGTCCTTCCGCCACAAGCTTCAACGCCCATCTTGCCCAAAGGCACTTTAGCACGGGCAAGGGCCCCATGTGCACCTTCGATGCATACGGAGCGCTGATGACTTCAATCCATGGACAGACGCCCACCACCGCCCTCACCAGCCCGGTAGCTCCTGTGCAAGGCCTCCCAGGCACACCGGACTATGAGATTCTTCATGGCCTGTTCGCCACTTTATGGAGCTCGACCACTGCTTCACCGGTCTCTCAAGGGCACTGGTGTCCGCCTCAAGATACGAGCCTGCAACACCTTCTCCGTGGAGCCCCTCCCTCGGCCTCGCAGAGAACGCGGCAAGATCGGACACACCGCGGGAAGATCTACGAATGCTCCCGGAGAGCTCCGACTCGGTAAGTAATGTAATTCACTTTCACGTGCTTGCTTTGCATAAAGAATGCCTTACCCGCCATCTTCTTCATCGCCTCAATTTCCGGAGGGCTTTTTGGGCTTCAAATTTTAGCAGATTTGGCGCTCATGGACGAGGCAAGCTCGGACTCGAAGTCTTTGAGTCAAGCTCCAACCTCTCGTGTTTTTCCACGAGAGCCTCGGAGCTCTTGCCGCACCTCCGCCACTCGCGCCTCCGCTTCTCTCGCTGGCGCCCACGGCCGCATTGTTTTCGGCCTTGACAGCATTTCCTTTAGGGTCGCCACCTTGTTCGTGGCCCCGCAATACTCACGCTTGGTCCTGGCTATTTTTGCAACCGCATCTTTTATATACTTACATAAGGTATTACTTTACCTTCCTTGTCCTCGAGCTGCTATTTGGCAAGGCCGAGCTCGTTCTCGGACCGCCGAGGCTCGCTTCAATGCATCAACCTCCGCAGTCAAGGCGACAGAGGTCAACAAATAAGAGCCTGCATTCCCATATTGACATACTTATGTTAGACTCTCACAATATATCTTAGATCCTCGCCGCTTTTCTTTCCAAACACCAAACTGAGCATCAGGCTACTGCCTATGCGGTAATATTCTTACATATTTTAAATACATACCTCAAAGCCTCGTTAGAAGGTCGAACAAGCCGTCAGCCCGCCTTGGCGGATCGAATCCTTCCGGATCACCACACTCATCATAGTGCGGTGCTCGTCGATGGAGGCGCCTGCTACACCTCCAAAGAATTATCCGTGCTCCCTGGCTGGACGGAGGTCACCGCGCCATAGGCTTGCCTTCTTACTGGGGGCCGCTGTTTGATCATAAACTGCCTGAAGGTTCCGGCAGGTGTCCGCCTAGGGCCGGACTTGAGCCCTTGGGGTTTTACCCTTTATACTGAGTCCCGGAGGTCTCCTTGCGGCGCCTCCAGACCACCTCCTCCTGGCTTGATCCTTTAGACTCCACTGCATCGTCTGTAGGACAAGGGAGGTAGCAGTCAAGTGAAGTGCTATTCACATCCGATTTAACCTGTGGAGCCGCCGTCAAACATCGAGCCTGGCCTTGGGCGGACTGCATGATTATATTCGTGTCGGGTACTGTGCAACAAAGGAACGCCATGAGTTATTCTCGTATTCGGATACTTTACGATTTTGCTGTGGGCTTGGCCCTGATGGCCACTCCTCTTCACGCCATCGGTGTTGCCGAGTAGTCCGGAGAAAGGGTCCTTCCCTTCTGACCCTATGGCCCCCCAGCTGGGGCGGCCTTCCTTTTCGCCCTCCCCGCCGGGAGGGGAGACGCCTTCTTCCTCCTCCTCGCCTTCGGGAGGAGCACGCCGAGTCGCTTGGACGATGAACTGAAACTGCTGAAAGGGGAACTCTTTCGAGTTCCCATGGCATTTTTCTTGGCCTTCTTCTCCGCACCACGAAGGTGCCGGAGCCAACAGCCTCACAAGGTGCATCCGCTGGTCTTCGCAAAGGAGCCAGACAACACCTGTCCGACTTCTTCCGCCATGCCTGTGGAAAGGAACGGAGCTTAGATCCCGTGACAGAGTCAAACTATGAAAACAATTATCCCGTAGAAGGGTAAAATAAGCTTACTATGTTGGCTTGACGCTCACTGAATCCACGATCCTCGGTGATGGAGGGGAACCTCGGCGCCTTTGAATAGCACCTTCCGTGCATCCTCGCATGCTGTGTCAAAGAGCCTGGTCGAGTTTGGTGCTTGGCCGGGTTGAACTCCCACAAGTTAAAAACCCGCTGTTGACACGGAGGATCCGATGGATGAGCATGACCTGACTACGCTGACGAAGTTTAACCTCTTTGTCCACCAGTGTCTTGGACGCAGGTTTGGGAGTCCGTCCGCTTTCCAAATTACCCCACGACAGCCCTTCTTTCCGTGAGGTGAGCCGTGGGGATGCCAGATCGAATTGGGGCCGCTGCCCATTCAGGTCACGCTGCTCGGTGATGTAGAACCACCCCGATTGCCAACCCCTTTATGGTCTCCACGGGAGCCTCGAGCCATATAACGTTGGGAATCTTGCCACCATGGCGCCCAAGACTCCGCTTGCTGGCCGCCCACTACCTTCGGCTTGACATTGAAGATCTTCAGCCATAAGTCAAGTGGGGCTTGATGCGGAAAGTTTCGCATTACCCATTTATAAACGCCGAGATGTTGAGGATGAAGTTCGGGGCCAGATCATGGAAATCCAGGTCATAGTAGAACATGAGCCCCCGGACAAATGGGTGAAGTGGAAAACCTAGTCCGCGGAGGAAGAGGGTGAGGAACACCACCCTCTCATGGGGCTTGGGGGTGGGGATGAGCTGCCCCTTATCCGGGAGCCGGTGCGCGATGTCGTTAGACAAGTATCTGGCCTCCCTCAGCTTTTTGACGTGTCCCTCCATGACAGAGGAGACCATCCACTTACCTCCCGCTCCGGACATGGCTGGAAAAGGTTGAGGCGGGATGTGCGGACTTGGGCGCTGGAGCTCGAGTGCACGGAAATGGATGAGCGAAGGAGGAAGAAGGCGTAGATGGAAAAGGTGGATCCTTATCCCCTTATAAGGGTGGACGAAACTATGTGCCCCCACCAGCCTGGTAAAACTCGCTTATCTCCCAAGCGCCGTAAATTTATGGCACGGTTGGGTTACCCACGCCCGTATTGATGAGAATCCCGGAATAAGGGGACACGATCTCTTCTTTGACAAGACGTGCCAAGGAAACCGCCCACCGAACGCTACTGAGGTGGGACAAGAAAACGAATGAAGGCTTGGCCTCGGTGGGATGTCATGTCATGAATACGCCACCAGATTGGATTTGTGCAAATATTATTCTCTCTACGGTGGTATGTGGAACTTGTTTTGCAGAGCCGGACACTATCCTTGTGTTCAAAATCTTCTATGAAGTATTCGAGGAGGAACCCGCCTTGCAATGCCAAGACAATCTACACGCCAGTGCTAAATCGCCATTGAAGCCTGGTTCAGGGCTACCGAGGAGTCCCGGATTAGGGGTGTCCGGATGGCGGACTATAACCTTTGGTCTGAGTCCCGACTATGAAGATACAAGATTGAAGACTTCGTCCCGTGTCCTGGATGGGACTTTCCTTGGCGTGGAAGGCAAGCTTGGCGATACATGATATGTAGATCTCCTCCCATTGTAACCGACTCAGGTAACCCTAACCCTATCCGTGTCTATATAAACCGAGGGTCTTAGTCCCAAGGATCTAACAACAATCATACCATAGGCTAGCTTCTAGGGTTTAGCCTCTCGATCTCATGGTAGATCTACTCTTGTACTACCCATATCATCAATATTAATCAAGCAGAGTAGGGTTTTACCTCCATCGAGAGGGTCCCGAACCTGGTAAAAACATCGTGTCCCTTGTCTCCTGTTACCATCCGCCTAGACGCACAGTTCGGGACCCCCTACCCGAGATCCGCCAGTTTTGACACCGAAACCCCTCTTGGCCACGTGCTAGGGGTCTTGCTCTCTCGGTTGCAAACAACTACACACTATCTCCTCACCTTGCTTCCATTGTCGAAGATGCATGTGTGATTGTTTGCATAAGACACACACGTTTTTTCTTGACTTTTATCGAGTGTTGTCCATGTATCTTTCACACACGCACACACACTTTTTCACTCACTCTTTCTATTTCACTCTCTCTCTCTCTCTCTCTCTCTCTCTCTCTCTCTCTCTAGTTAGGGACTCTCTCATGTCCATAAGCATATGGATGTTTTGAAAAGTCAAACCTCAGAAAAGTTTGACCAGGTATATGTGGAGAAAAACATTTACATCTGGAGCGATCATTAGATTCATCACAACATGTACTTACTTCATACTATCTTTTATCTTTGGTATTGTAGATATAAGTAATTTCTTTATAAACTTGGTCGAAGTTTCAAAAGTTTGACTTCTAAAAAATGTTGGAACTACATTATCAAACGGAGGGAGTTGCTCTTTCTCTCTCTCTCTTTCTCTCTCTCTCTCTCTCTCTCTCTCTCTCTCTCTCTCTGCTATCTCTCATGGGCCTCCCCTCTCACACGAACACTCTATACCGACGGATTATATGATCACTATGTTAGTGTATAGCTCTGTATATTGCTTAGTTGACCGGTCAACCAGTCCACATGCTGCCTTGTCAGCTCGTGTTCTGTATCTTCGTGTGCTGGCCCATGTGGCAGTGGGTGAAAATAAGTAAACTAGAGGCCCATCTGACATGCGGTGAAGTAAACAAAGTTGAAACCACTCGGGGCAGCACCCCGCATGCTAGTAAATTGAGGGCGCATTGAGGACACACTTCTTCCGCGTGGAGGACGCACTCACGCACAATTCACCACTGCGTGCCGGCATGCACAGAAGGACGCACTCGCGCACACCCAGCACACAACACACACTAGCACACGTGTACACCGGCGTCGCCGCCGGTTGAGATGGACGGCGAGGTAGCCAACAAGCGGAGGCGGCTTGAGCCAAAACCACATCCGCCAGCTCAGACTTCATCAAGAGCCTCCCGACGACATGCTGCTCGTCATCATCGGCCTCCTCCCACCAAATCTATCATGCGGACCGCCCTGCTCTCCGGCGATGGCGACCCCTCGCCAGGTCCCCTCAACCTCACCGTCGGCACCTGCCTCTGACGGGATTGCAAACGCATGGCCGTAGTCTCCAAGATCCTTTCATCACACCTGGGCCAGCCAGACGCCTTGACATCCGTGATGTTCAGTACCAACTGCAAGGTCCAACCCAAGTTCGACGAGTGGTTCTTATCCCCGCCCTAGATCAGCTCGAGGAGCTCAGCTTTGAAGCTGGACGATGTCGCCTCTGCCGTCGTCCGCCTCCGCCAACGCCAACGCTGCGCCGCCAGCCTTCAGCTCCTGCTATCTTCCCTAGATTAATGTCGCGCCCGCCCTTCTTCTCCCTCAACTCAAGCAGCTCGACCTCTTCGACGTTGTCATCTCGAAGAAGGCTATGGAGCACCTGCTCCGCAGTTGTACTGCGCTCGAGTACCTTCATCTTGAGTAGATCCACGGGTTCATTAGCCTCCACATCGCCTCGACGAATCTCCAATGGATTATTGTGTCTTGCTGGCCCCGCAACAAGACATCACTTGGGAAGAGATCACTCCAGTTGTTCCATGTTATGGTCATTGAGAATGCACCTTTCCTTGAGAGGTTGCTTGTATCATATCTAGAAGGTCCAACAAAAATCAGGGTCATTGACGCGCCGAAATTGACAGTGTTGGTGCACTCGTCTACCAAATTCTCCGAACTCTTTATTGGATCCGTAATCATTCAGGTACAACACTCATCTTCTTCTCCGTCTTCTTGAAATTCATATTTTTAAATTTCTTCTTGATGTATTTACTGACCGTCTTCCGAAAATGATTCCCAAAGCTTGACCCATCTATGCGCCAAAGGAAGATCTTGGCAATAAAATCTATCGGCCCCAGTCTGGATCAAGTTGTTGGATTCCTTACATGCTTTCCGTGCACGGAGAAGCTACTCATCAAGGTGAAACTTCTTTCCTATTAGTAAACGGTAATCACAATGTAGCTCAATTTTTCGTAATTTTCCCAAGTTACGATGACAAGTGTAGTGTTCAAAACTGCATCTACGCACTGCACCGAAAGAAATGTTTTTAGTATTTTTTTCTCATGTGATCACCTACATCGTTTTTTTTGTTGTACTACTATAGTAGCCTAGGCTAGTCATAGTGGAAAGTAACTTAGACTACTCCGGTAACTCTATGGTTACCCTAAGAGCAAGTACTACCTCCGTCCTGGTTACTCTTCCTATTTTGTAGTATCAAAATTTGACCATAGATTTAACTCACAAAATGTTAATGCATGTCACTAAGAACTATATCGTTGGATTCGTATTTGAACATAATTTCAAATGGTGTAATTTTTAGTGACATGCATTGGCATTTTCTTACATAAATCTATGGTCAAAATTTTATACTAAATAAGAGGTAGTACAAAAGTGGGCTATAACGGCCCTCCACTATGTAGGCCAAAACACGTGCCAAATTCACTTGTGATGCATTTGGCATCAATGACCCTCCATTGCTCACCTGGTGCCCCAATCTGGATCACCTACTTTGCTCCGGTGCCAAATTAACTCACGCAATGAAAAACACTTGCGTGGGAGAGAGAGAGGACTGAGGCAATAAAAAACACTTGTTTGGGAGAGTGAGAGGCTGGTGTAGTTGGTTTGATTGATTTGTTTAGACATGTGGGTCTGTGTGCACAGCGGTGCCAACTCTCTCACATCGCGAGAGCGGTGTCAAAATCTTTTGATCTGACATCGATGTGTATTATGTGGCATACTTTTGCGAAATATGGCATCGGCCACATAGTGGAAGGCAACAAATGCCCAAGCTCTTCACGTACTCCTAGGTAAATGAGAGGAAAGAGAAAGACAGAGAAAGAGAGAGAGAGAGAGAGAGAGAGAGAGAGAGAGAGAGAGAGAGAGTGAAAAAATATCACTAGCCAGCCAACCCTATCGTATGAGCGAATGATATGGGTACCTCTTGATGACACGGCAATCTTATACATCCAGCTGCTCTAATATGTTCTCTTCTTTTGCAGATAAAAAAAGACCCGAAAGCGAAAAATGTGTTGCACTATAACAATCTCATCGAATGCCTTGATCTCCATCTTACTGAAATTGATTTGATCGACTACTGAGGCAGCACATCTGAGATTAAATTGGCGAGGTTATTTGTTCTGGAGGCAATTGTGCTCAAGGTAATGAGGTTTGGCGTTCTCTGGCGCAACAATGAATGGCGTGCTGATCACCGCAAGCGTCTAAGCCTAAATGACAAAGTCTCCGCAGAAGCTAAATTTGTTTTTGAAACATCAAGTGGCCAGAGACTCGAAAACTTATTTGCCCATTAGACTTGTCAGGGTGGTGGATATTAGTTTGTACGATAATGCTGCATCCACCTAAAGTAACGGAAGTTCTTACGTAAACTTCCTAGTAATTCCCTCTTCGTAGGTGCAGCATTACTCCTAACATTTGTAATATCAGTTTGAAACTTGTAATATTGTCATGTCCTATTCCTGCATTTTCAAAATCCTGCGAATCAAACAGGTCGTGAGTTGGTGATGATATTGTGCCTGCCATCTTTCACCAATAGCCGTCGGGTCTAGAGCTGACGCATACAAACCAAACTTCTCCAGTTTTGCAAAAAGATGCCCGCACTTGTTCCCTATTTACAAACAACTCCTTGTATCTCACAATCAGCCTTATCTCCTCCCCACCACATCTAGAAGGCCATGGAAAAATCTGGCGCGATGGCCGCTGCCGGTGCCGCCACCCCCAATCTTGGTGTTTGTGCAATGCACGGCATCTACGCACGGGAAATTATGTCAAACATGGCTAGTTGTAAGCAGGCTAGGTCTACAGCCATGATGATAGTGACTGCAGACGGTGAGGCTGACTATGGTATGTACACAGCGCCTATACTCAGGTGTCATCTCCGGTGTAGGGTCTTGTCACTTCACTGTGAGGAGCGGCACGTAATAATTTGACCAACGGGTAGTACAGTGCTACTACATTGGTAGTACTACTACTAGTACTAGCACCACCGTTTGGATTTAGTAGTACTACCACATCCATCTGGATTTAGTATTTGACTAGCAATATCTAGTAATGCATGTCACAAAAAATGTACTACTCCCTCTGTAAATAAATACATGGTGTATTGTTTTATTCCTATCGACGAGATAACTTAATGTCTTTTTGCTACTGAATAGGATTACATGCAATGAACTAACCACTTCATCTGATGTTTGGTAGTCTCAAGTCATTGAAAGCATGCACGGCCCACATCTCTCATTGGTTGATATGTCACGAAATAAGAAACGAGGAGGGAGTTGATGTACCGTGCCTAAGTGTTTTGGGATTATTTGGTTTTCGTAAGGTGACTTACACAACATTTTTGGTTACATGCATTAACATTTTATTAGTTAAATAAAAGGTCAAAACTTGGCGCAAAATGCAAAGGGGACCAATAAACCAGTAAACATCAAAGTTCTCTCGTTTGGCCCCAACTAGAGGTCCGGTGAGATGACTATACCGCACCGGCATGGAGGGGACACAACTTCATTGATTATCAGCACTGCCTTTGGGTGTATGACACATGGGCCCAACGGTGGCTGGCCAACTCTGTCATACAGCCAAAGGCAGGTGAGAGAGGGCGAGGAGTAGATGGCCAACACGCACGTGAATTCAACGCAGATCCTGCACTTCTCATATAAAGGCTCCCGCCATCAATCTATTAAATCCTATGCACCCAAGGGCAAGAGTGATCACTCCAATCGCAAGATCAGTTGACTAGAAGCTAGATCCATGGAGGCAATGAGCGCGAGCATCAGCCGGCTATGCCATATGGTCCACGACGCCGGCCTGCGGCCCGGCACCGAGGAACGTCTCCAGGTAGTGCTTGAGGCCACCAGGGCGAGGGGTCGCTTGGATGACAGCTTCATCTCCTTGTTCGACGAGGTCCTCATCGGCTTCCTCGACAAGTTCACCGTCATCAAGAAGCTCGCGGACGACCTTGACGTACACCTCCAGCCCACGCTACCAGTGCTCGCGATGCCCGCCACCTCAACGGCCTCTATGGTGACAACCTCTTCGACGACTGGTGGCCTGCTCGCGACCGCCCGTCGCCGCCGGTGAATGTCCACCTCGAGGTTGCGCCACCACAGCAGCGCTGGCGCAGCAAGACACCATCGACATAATCACCCACGTCTACGCGCAAATCGTCCACAAGGACTACTACATGCAAGAGGAGGACGATAGGACGCTGGCCTTCTTGGACGGCAGGGCAACCTTGGACGGCATTGTTCGGAAGCACGTTGAGCTTTCCGCCAACGCCGCTGCTCCTCACACGTCGGTTGGTGACCCGGTGCACTAGGGTGTGAGGATGTCGTTGATGGATCCGTATGTATCTTTATCTTTCCGTCAAATCCATGTAGTAGTATATGGTACTACTAGTAATTATCTTACCTTTTGCATCAACTTCATAATTTTCATACATACTCCATGCATGAACCGTGTCAGAACCAAACTTCTCATTACTCTAGGGAAAATCGTTATTTCTATCTATCGGTCGCGCCATGGAGCAGAACCAAATTTTACAACTTACAAGTTCAAAAGGAAAATCCTGTCGTGTTCGCGTCGCACCCCCACACGGTTGGTCCAGCACGCCGCTCAAGAGGGAATGCATGTTGTGTTGCATTTTCACTTACAAGTGGGACCGCAGTTGAGCAAACCGACTATCGGCAAACCCCCACCCCACCCACCGCGCGATGGCTGAGAAAACAGGAGGAAGAAGTGATGGTTGTAGCACGGACTCCAAGAAAATTGGTGTCGGATGGGACTCATGTGGGTGGTGTGTGCCGTACTGATAGACATGAATGCTAGTTATGGCCCATGCCACCCCACTATATGGAGGTGCTGGTTATGTAGAACAAATTTCCTAGAGTCCGTGCTCAGCCCTCCTCTATCTTTCTTCTCAGCCAGCCAGCAGACATGCGGAGCCCATCGTCTGTTAGCTCATTTGCGGTCCCACATGTCAGTGAAAACGCAAGAGGACCCACTGAACCTGCACATCTTTCACCTCGAAGTGCTGGTGATGAAAAACAAATCCAATAAAGATCTTCGGTGGCCACTTTTGGAGTTACTCAAGAGTAGTAAGATTCTATTTACAGTTTAACCCAAGATGCACATCACGTGGCTTCAACTACCACTCTATTTTCTTGCATGACACGACCTGGATGCTGGATGTCCCACATGTCGGCAAAAGGAGGAAGAACTCGATCAAATCTTCGGTTGTGCTCTCAGATTAGACTAGTTGTGCTAACTTAAAATTTTATTGTGTAGAATGGATGCAAGTTTTGGTATTGGGAAGAAGAGTACAACGATATATTGACAGAGCGCAATTTAGTAGATGTTCTAGCACTTTTAGCTAGCATAGAGGCTAGAGATGAGACTAGTGCACTTGTTGATAGAATAGAGGCTAGACACGTCTACTTCTTTACACTCGAAGAAGAAAGAAGCACGCAAGATTGAGCCTCCGCAGATAAACAATGAATGCATCGAGAAGGCACTAATCCAACTTACAGGAGCAGTTATGGAAGTTGTATATCTTCTAAAATGTATTCTTGTGGATCTTGTTTTCTTTTGTCTTGCTTTTCTAGTCAAAATTTTGGTGATGTATTTCCATGTACCAAAAAATCAATGATGAAAAAAAGATATGTGTTTGCAAAGAAAAATGTACGCAGCCGGGATGCGTCCGCGCGTTCGGCGCACAGCCACCGCATCCGAGAAATGGCCCGGACACGACCCCATTGTCCTACCCAAACGGACAGAATCCGGGCAAAACAGATGTCCGTTTGGGGTCGTGCATTGGAGTTGGCCTTACAAGTGGGACCGTAGTTGAGGAAACCGACTATCGGCAAACCCCCACCTCGCCCGCCGCGCGATGGCTGAGTTGGAGAAACGACGAGGTTAAAGAGATTGATGTAGCACGGACTCCAAGAGATATGGTGTCAGATGGAAGTTGTGCTGGTGCCGTGTGCCATACTCCTGGACGTGAATGCTTATTCTGGCCCATACCACCCTACTACTCGTACTACTTATAGTAGTAGTATCAAGGATTCGAGGTGCTGGTTACGTACAGCAAACACATTAACATATGGCCCACCTCACACTGTGGCCAAATTTCCTGGAGTCTGTGCTAGGTTAAAAAGTGTTCTTTGTGAGGATGGGTGGCTGGTCTCAAGTTTAAAACATGTTGTATTACGCATGTAGACATAGAAATAGTGCAGCATGTGAAGCTAGTACAAATAGTGTACTATTATTGATTGGCCTCTGTCGGCGTTCTGGGAACGGGGGTCCCTGACTTGCTCGCCTGCGTGGCCTCGGGCGTGGCTCAAGGGAGGCCCAGACGGCCTGCCTTCATCAACGCAGCTCAAGACCCTCGCGAGGGGCAAGACTCATGAGGCGGACGACCAGGAGCTTCTCGTGCACGGCCTCGTCAGGCTGGCTCATGAGGAGGCGGAGAGTTCAAGGCAGGTACTCGCGAGGTGCCCGTGGACGCAAGCCATGATTTACCAAGGGCGCCATCGGGCGCCAGCCCAGCCAGCGTCCTCCTTTCCTCTTTGGTGCAAAGGGAGCAAGCGCAGCGAGAGCATCAAGCAAAGGCATCCGCTTCGTGCAACAAGACCAAGACCAGCCCCAACGGCTGGAAGGGAGTCATCGTGGAGCCCAAGCAAAGGCCATCACCAGAGCCTTTGGCAAAGGCGAGGACCAACTTTAGTCGATAAGTGTACCCGCTGTTCCCCTTCAAATGGCTAATTGTTGGCGCCTTTCCGCTCAATATTTGGGAAGAGGCCTGTGGCCTTCGCCTATAAATAGGAGTAGCCACACTCAGAGTAGGGGGGACGATCGATCAAACGATCGGCATCCAGAGAGAGATAGAGACCCGATCCTCAAGCTAGAGCGACGGGACACCAGCTAGCAGTTCATCTCACCACCCAAGAATGACCCTCGCGAGGCTGTTCTTCCCTCAGATCGTGTTCCTCAATAGCCCAGAGAGGCAATCCACCACGCCACAAACTAGAGTAGGGTATTACACCACAACGGTGGCTTAACTAGTATAAATCTTGCGCTCCGGTGTTGTTCTTTTTAGTAGTTTAGGTTCTCGCGATTCGCGAGGTGCGAGACTGTGAGAGGTTGGATCTCCGCGCACCCCAGTGTTCGAACCTCAAGGGTCTGCCAAACCCGAACCGACATTTGGCGCGCCAGTAGGTGCGCTGAATCTGCTTTCGTCGCTTCGTTTTTCCCGACCACCGCAATTATGTTCGACGCTTCGGCTCAGCGCTGAAGCGCCGAGCCGCCCTCGCCTCCCATGTCGCCCGACGGCTCCGTCGGCGGGCGCCCTCGCCGTTCCCGTCACCGCCGTTAACGCCGCCACCGCCCGGCGGGAACGAGCAGCAAGAGTCGCCCCAAGACTCCGCCCATGAGTCGGGACGGCCGCACCGCCACGCCGCCGCCACCCGCTGGTTTCGTCGTCACGCGCCCAGCGTAGGCTATGGAGGCCCGAGCTGCACTCATCACGGCTAACGAGCTCCTACGCTACCGCCCGCCGACGACGTTTACGAAGAATGGCTCGACCGAAGTCGCTGAGCTCGTCTGCGTTGCAGAGGCGACCCCGCTGCCGTCCGTCTCGCTGCAGACAAAGACCCGCTTGCGGCGATGAAGCTCCTGGGCGCCTCGGCCGCCTCCTCCTCAAGACGGCGCCACAGCCCCAAGGCGCGCGGCCTCGGTGGAACCTGTTCCGCCAGCGCCGGCGCGACAAGAGCAGAGCTGCTAAGAGGTCCTCGCCGCACAGAAGCTGCTGAGCGCCTCCCGCCCAAAGACGCTAAGACCTGCGCTGCCCCCCACCGCGACGCAGGAGACCCACAAGACCAAGCTCTCTGCCGTCCGAGGCCCCCCGCGGCCACAGCGGGCTGTCGCGCCTTCACCTCCGAGCTGCGCAGCGTCACGTGGCCCGCCAAGTTCAAGACGGACTGCCTCCTCGCTACGACGGCACCGCCGACCCTACGGAGTTCCTCCAGCTCTATGAGCTGGGCATCGAGGCTGCCAACGGGGATGAAAAGGTCATGGCGAATTGGTTTCCCATGGCGCTCAAGGACGGGCCCGCACTGCTCCTCGAATCGCCCCTGTGCACGATCTCTTCTCGACCGAGATGCGTACTCGCTTCATCGCCAACTTCAAGGTACTCGCGACCGCCGCCTAGCGTAAGTGACATGCGCCGAATCAAGCAGCAGCTGTGGAAACCTGCAAAGGTACATCCAGCTTCAACAACGCTACGCCTCATCTTCGCCTTCTCCGACGGCGGCGCGACGCCAAGATGAAGGAGGAGTTAGCGATGCATGAAGATCTGCACCTCCCCGAGCTGTTCAACTTGGCGACTGGCGCGCCAGGGCTGAGGAGGGCCTCCCCTCCTCGAGCTGCCCGCCGTGGATTCCAAGAGAAGAAGTCCAAGGCCAAGGACGGAACGCAGGGGCTGCCGACTCGCGCCAAACCAGGACACCAAGCGCGGCAGAGATCAGCCCGAGTCCTCCAAGGGCAGCCGGCATCATGCGGTACCACGCACCTCCACACCCACAACACCAATGAATGTCAAGAGCTCCGGCCGACGCTGAAGGAAGGGTCGGCAGCGCCTAAGCGCAGCGACCGGGGCTACGGCCGAGGAGGAGGAAGGAATGCAGGACGCTGGGAAGACCGCGAACCCGCCAAGGGTGGCGCGACCAACCTCGCGAGGACCGCTGGCAAGACTCACCTCGCGAGGGAGACTGGAGGGATCAGCCTCGCGAGGATCGCCCGCAGGGGAACGCAGGCCTCCCTCCGCTGCTGCCGCCGCCAAGGAGAATCAAAGACCGTCATCAGGACGAGGGGGCTGGGGGCTTCCAGGAAGCGCGTGCGATCGTCAGATCCGGGCGGAGCACAAGCCCTAGCCTCTCAACAGATCTTCAAGAAGTTCGCCCGCTGGCGAATGCAGTCCTCCCAAGCTCGAGTCCACGCGCCTCTCGTGGTCGGCGTGCGCCATCACGCTCAGCTCAGCGATCAGCTCAAGTCGCGCAGCCACAGCCGGAGTTCTCCGATGCTTTGCTCCCCAATCATCAAGAATGTGCTAGTCACCAAGACCCTCATCGACGGCGGAGCAGGGCTCAACGCCCCGTCCGTGGAAACATTCAACAATCTTCAAGTGCCTTACATACGGCTTCAGCCAACCAAGCCTTTCTCCGAGTCACCGACGGCTCCACGGTCCCGATCGGGCAGGTCCGCCTTCTGTCACCTTCGGGCTCGCGATAACTACCACACCGAGCTCATCGACTTCGACGTCGCCCACATTCGCCAGACAACGCCATCCTCGGGTACCCAGCGCTGGCAAATTCATGGTCAGAACCCACCATGGCTACAACATCCTCAAGATGCCAGAAGCGGCGGAGTCATCACGGCGCCTTGTGAAGAGAGAGATGCAGTGCTCCCTGGAGCGAGCTTTTCAGGCCGCATCGCTGGAAGAACCAGACCACAGCAGCAGGAGGCCTCCCGAGGTTGCACCCAAGAAGAAGAAGGCATCGACCGGCCCGGCACTTCAAGAGACAGCCCCTCGTGGTCCACATCGGGCGGGGGAGCCTCCTTGCATCGCATAGGAAAGCGCGCCTGCCCTCCTCAGCAGGCTCGGGGCTCTCCCTGGAGGGCCGCCGACCTCACCAAGGTCTCGAGGGAGGCGCTTGGGCACCACGTGAGGCGTGTTTGAAGCACGCTTCCCGCAAGGTGAGCAAGACCAGGAGGGCGTAACCTCAAGAGTTCGCCAGCAAGGCCATTCAGAGCTACAGGAGTCAAGGGTCATGAGGGCAGCCGCCACTCACTGTGGCCCCCATCCAGCGAGGATGGTGGGTTGCGTGTCTGCATCGACATACCAGGGCTCAACCGAGCCGCATCTCAAGAGCGCCTGCCCCTCGCGAGTGGGACGCTACAGGGTCCACCCCATTACTACATATGCATGCCTTGTGGCTCGCCAAACGCGGGCTGCTGCGCCAGCTGCCTCATGAGGACCATCCCGAGGCTCAAGAGGTCGCACGCCAGCAGCCTCGGCGGAGATGGAGATGGCCCGTGAGGAGCCGCCAGCCTCCCGAGCCTCCCGAGGCCCCGGCTTGGGGGCTCGTGGAGGATCGGCTTCCGCAGCCCACCGAGTCTGCTACACCAACACCCCTTCATCCCCAACATCACCAGTGACATCTTTAAGTTTTATTTCCACTGGAGCGCCTTCAGGTCAGATTATTCCCGGGCCGCGTGGGTCCGCTCCTGCGCATGTATCCCTTTTATTTCATGTCGTTAGCCTATCTCTGTTGGGCGCCCTCGGGCTGCATCATCCCCAAGCCGCCGGGCACCCCAGCTGCATGTATCCTTCTTGCGCTTTCCTTAGGATTATGCTCTCGCTCCACCATGCTTGTTATTTGGAGCCTTTTCCGGGTGGCGGAATCTTGCACGTTAAAGGGGTGCCTGAGCATCGCGACTCAGGCTCCTACCGCTCTCCGGCCCTCACCTCTGGTCTTGTCCACGGCATCGCGACCTGGCTTGCCCGCGACGGCCGAGACTAGCCCGAGAGCCGGGACCCGAGGACGAGTTTCGCCATCTAACCCAGCTTGCACGTTAAGGGGGTGCCCGAGCATCGCGACTCGTGGCTCCTACCAGCTCTCCGCCCTCACCCTCTGGTCTTGTCCACGGCATTGCGACTGGCTTGCCAACACGGCCGAGACCAGCCCGAGAGCCGGACCCGAGGACGAGTTGCGCCATCTAACCTAGCTTATGCGTTAAAGGGGGTGCCCGAGCATCGCGACTGTGGCTCCTACCGCTCTCCGCCCTCACCCTCTGGTCTTGTCCATGGCATCGCGACTGGCTTGCCACCGACGGCCGAGACCAGCCCGAGATCCGGACCAAGACGAGAGCACCGCATCCGCCAAATTTGCAGGAGAACACTCAAGATAAGGCCTGAGCCAGCGCAACCCGCCTTTGAGGTAGGGCCTCGTGAGTCCTGCACAGCTCACGGGTGCCCAAGACACCTCGCGAGGCCTCTCGCGCCTCTCCAAAGCAACTAACGGCAGGATTAACGATTGCCATGGCGAGCCCTTGTTCCTTTTGTGGTGAACTCTGCAGGCCCTCCAAGGAGCACGAAACGACCTCGCCACGCAAACTCTAGCCGCCAAGGCACGGCCTAGCGCCGCACCAGAAGCATTGTCCCGACCTCAAGATAAGTCACCTCCAACACACTAGTCATCGCCACACCATCCCCACACTCAATGCGACCCGCCTTAGTAACGCCGCTCTCCTTTCACATCAATGATGGCTGCTTGAGCGCCAAGGGGACCCCCGAGCATCGTGGACTCGAGGCTCTTATCGACCTCGGGCCGCCACCTCCTCGGACTTGACCACGGCATCGCGACCAGCATACCACTGACGGCCGAAGCCGCTTTGGGACTGGGACCCGTCGGGCGAGCACCAAGCCCTCACGAGGTCTGAAAGGAGGAAACTGAGCTAGAACGGAATGAGCATCTCGCACTGCCTCACAATAAAGATCATATTGACAAACGAAGCTACAACATCTTACAAGCCCCCGCGGGGTACATTCTTGGCTCCTCGCAGGAACAAAAGACGCGAATCCTAAGGAGTCCTATCTACAGGGACCACCACGACAGACGCCATCATCAACAGTGGGCCACCCGGTCCGGAGCCAACCCCACCCAGATCAAGGGCGGCGATGACCTGACGAGCCAGCCCTGCTCCGGGAGCGGCGCAGGCTCGGGGCTCAGAGCTGCCGCAAAGAGCTCGGGCGGAGTCGCTGATCCTCCGGCGCCTTCGCCGCCTCGAGAAGCTGCCAAGGGAGTGGTCGGTCGGCCTCGCCTCACCGCAGCAGGCCTCGACCACCTCTCCCGGCAGCACTCCACCCGACGACCCTCCGCGTCAAAGACCTTGAAGGACACCACCGGCGCCGTCCGTGACTCAGTGGATCGTGAGGCGCCCTCATCCTGCAGACCAGGCGACCTCGCCCCAGCCTCGAGTCATGAAGACCTCGCCTGGGCAACCACTGCAACCTCTGCCCGGTCACGAGGGTGCCGCAGCCGCGTGGCCGCAGCCAGAGTCCGAGGGGCCCCTCACGGACAACGGAGGCGAAGAAAGAAGGAAGACGAATCCAAGACTTAGGAGGCGTGGCGACGCTGGCACAAACTCCCTGCAGAGCCTCGGCGTGACTGTGGGGAAGACGCACACCTTCGTGACCTGTCGGCGCTGCCGGGCGGCGCCGCTCGTGGTGCCCGGCGCTGCCTCCTCCGAGGCCACCAATTTGCGCAGACAAGGAAGAGGAAACCCGGTGGCGGCCGCGACGCACTGTGGCATGGGCGCCTCTGGCGAGCGCTCCTGCCCTGACACCAGAGAGCAAGCCGCTTCTTTGGGGGGAGCGGGTCAAGATCCTCTTGAGGAGCCTTTCTCTTCTCTTCCCCGGAGAACCGGCGGATCGGAGCCATGGCAGCCAGACGAGACGAGGAGGGGGAGAAGCAAAAGGATAGACTGGAAGGGCGCGCGTCGTTCCGTACTTATGGCCGGTGAAGGCCAACCGCTGGCCTCCACGATCACCGATCATCATGACCAACTCTGCATGCAGGGACTTGTCGAATCCGGGCGGTTACCGAGGCATCGTGGGGAAACAGTGCCACCCACGTCCAATCAAGCGCCACGCGGCGCCCAAGGCCGCAGGCTGTTAGGGCCCGTGGTGCTTCGCACTTGCCCTTTCGCCTCTCCGCCTGCCAAGTTCGAAGCGCGCCAGGCCCGGGCTACTATCGGCGTTCTCGAATGGGGTCCCAGACTTGCCAGCCTGCGGCTGCGGCGTGGCTCAAGGGAGGCCCAGGGCGACCCGCCTTCATCAACGCAGCTCAAGACCTCGCGAGGGGCCAGACTGCTGGGCGGACGACCGTGAGCCTCCTCGAGCCACGACCTCGCCGAGCTGGCTCATGAGGAGGCGGAGAGTTCAAGGTAGGGTACCTCGCGAGGTGCCCGTGACGCAAGCCATGACGACCAAGGGCGCCAGTCCGGGCGCCAGCCACGCAGCGTCCTCCTTTCCTCTTTGGTGCAAAGGGAGCAAGCGCAGCGAGAGCATCAAGCAAAGGCATCTGCTTTGGTGCAACAAGACCAAGACCAGCCCCAACGGCTGGAAGGAGTCATCGTGGAGCCTAAGCAAAGGCCATCACCAGAGCCTTTGGTGTGAGGACCAACTTTAGTCGTGATAAGTGTACCCGCTGTTCCCTTCAAATGGCTAATTGTTGGCGCCTTCCCGCCAATATTTGGGAAGAGGCCCAGGCCTTCGCCTATAAATAGGAGTAGCCACACTCGAGTAGGGGGACGATCGATCAAACGATCGGCATCCAGAGAGAGATAGAGACCCGATCCTCAAGCTAGAGCGACGGGACACCAGCTAGCAGCTCATCTCACCACCCAAGAACAGACCCTCGCGAGGCTGTTCTTCCCTGTACTGTTCCTCAATAGCCCCAGAGGCAATCCACCACGCCACAAACTAGAGTAGGGTATTACACCACAACGGTGGCCCGAACTAGTATAAATCTTGCGCCTCTGGTGCTGTTCTTTTTAGTAGTTTAGGTTCCTGCGATTCGGCGAGGTGCGAGACGGTGAGAGGTTGGATCTCCGCGCGCACCCCAGTGTTCGAACCTCAAGGGTCTGCCGGAACCCGAAATCCGACAGCCTCATCCGATAACCTGTTGCAATGCACTTGCAATTATGTATTCAGAAAATATATTTTTTGCCTCGTCGCAGCACCCACTTAGTGAAGCGACTCGAAATCCATTCATAAATTTAGTAAGTTTATCACAGGCATATAATTTTATTACATACAACAGGTCATCAACCCACAACGACAACAAGGATACATTATAAATACTAATTCATCACACAAGAAATAATAAGCAATGAAATGAACTTCAACTCAACCAATCCTCGGTGTTGGAAACGCTTGCTTTGAACCACAAGCGATTCTCTGGGAAGAGCCAGCTACTGTCAATCTCAAGACCAACGCAGGACTGATCATCCAGGCTGAAGCGGCCTACTATATCATGCCCAGGGTAGGGAACCACCGCAATGTCTGACGTATAGATACAGTTGCTTCTCATAAATGGTAGTAACGTTGTGTCAATAGTAGTTGGATCGCCTTTCACCATCATTGTAACACCCCGGATACAACTTTCCATATTCGTAACTCCGACTCTTGCCTTTTCCGGAGATGCTATTATGATTTTTCCTTCGTGGTTGGGTTTTGTCTGTTGTTTTGCTTTTTGTTCATGTCTTGCATTTCATCTCATAGCATCATGCGCATTGCATCGGCATCGTTTTCATAAAACTTGCATCCGTTCGTGTTCCACCGCTTTCTCCGTTGTCCGCCTCGAGCCTGTCCCACTCTCGCACGCGCCGTGGCACCTCCGAATATTATTTTATAAGTGGCATAAAATGTTCTCGAATGGGTTGCAACTTGTCGTGGCGGTCTTATTATAGTGTAGACAGGCCGCCGCCAAGTTTCGTCAGATTCGAGTCCGCTTTGTTAGCCCAACCATTAGACATAGCGGTACCATTGCTTGCACCTTCGTCCGGACGCTTTCGGTCTCCGGAACAGCTTGCCGGGCTGCATTTCTACTCTCTTCCCTCAGTCCAGACCCTCTTGTCACAGCCACCTAGTCCAACCTCCTTCCCCTCTTCGCTTCCGGAGTTGTCCGATGCGACCGCACGGTCCGAAACCCTCTCTGCACAGTGCATCGAACCCCCTCTTGCGTGCGTCCGAAATCTTCCCCGAATCTTCACCGGACTGACGCTACCGTTGTGTCCGGATCATCCCCTAACGTCTACAAAACATCTCTGTTTTGTTAATTGGGCTCCCTAACTAATTTTTTCGCGACCATTCGTTTTCGATCGGAGGGACGAAATAGCCCCAAACCAAAATCCCTTACTATATATATCAGTCTAACCCTAGGCTATCCCATCCATTCCTCCCCTATCCAATCGCCGCCACACTCCCCCCCACCTCGGGATCTCCTCCCGATCTAAATTCTCTCAGACCAAGCCCCTTGTTTTGCCCCCGACCAACCATCCCCCGGCCTCTGCTCGATCCACCCATCCAGCCTCGAGACTCCTCTCGCTTCAAGGCCCCGAGCAGCAACCAGAGCCCGAGCTCCATCTCCTCGCCCTCGTCTCATGAAAGCACCGAGGTCCTGCCTCCTCGCTGCCTCGCCCGTCCTCAAGCCTGCCCGAGCACCCCCAAGCAGCAGTTTCCGCATCTTCGCCGCAGCTCCAGGTCACGGAGCTCAGTGCCAGACTCCTCGCCCTCTCCGGCTCTCCCTGTCCTTCTTCCCTCCGTTTTCCCTCCCCATCATCTCATCTCTTACTTCCTCTGCTTCTTCTCGCAGGGACCGAAAGGAGTCAGCCATGGCCACCGCCCGTTCGTCACCCTGCTGCTGGATCCGGCCGATTCCAGCCTGCCCCCGCCGGATCCGCGTCGTCCTCGCCGTCCCTCGCACCCGCCAAGTCCCGCCATGGACCTGCGTCCCGCCGGACCTCCTTTCTTCCGCCCCCAAGTCCCGCTGTCGCGCTTCCCTCGTTGAGAGCGAACAAGCGCTTCGGCCCGTCTCCTTGCTGCTGCTGTTCAAGGCCATGGCGACCACGGGCACAACCTCCTCACCGTGCCTTGCGCCTTCTCCTCCTCGTCCGATCCGGAGGAGAGGAGCTCCTCCATGCTCCTCCTGGCGCCGATGGCGCCCGGCTACCACAGAGTAGCAGCTCCATGTCGGAGCTCCTGCCGCCGTTGCTCTTCCGCGAGTCCCTGCCTCGCCGGAGGGATCTTCGCTGCCGCGGATCCGCCATCCCGTGCCTCCCCGCCTTGATCCGACCACCTCCGCCCGCCCTCGCCGCCCGCCAAGTTCCTCGCCCGCCTCGCTTCCCTGCTCCAAATCGAACGCGAGCACGCCGCGCTGCTTCTTCTCGTCGAACGAACGAGCGGCTCGCTTGCTCGAAGGCTGACCGTGCCCTGCCCAGCCATGACGCCCGCGTGGGCCACAAAGAGCAGGCCGCCTAGCACCTCCTGTGCCCAGCGCCTCTTCCACCGATCTGCCCAGAGGCCTGGTGAGCAGCCCCGCCTGCAGGCACTGTTGGGCCAGCCTGTAGATTTCTGCCCGATATGTTTTTTTTCCTGGATCTCGAATTTAGCTAATTTCCAGAGAATATCGCCATGTAAAAAACCCTAGAATTCATGCATTTAATAACTCACAATTGGTGCATCGGATTAAAATGTTTTATATATGTAATATGCTCAGAATTTTGTGTAGATTAATTATATGCCATTTTCATCCATGTTTAAAATGTTTAAATTGATGTTTGCATTAATTTGCTAATATGCCATGTTAAAATGATTTATTTCATAACTAAATAACCGTAACTTCGGATTTAAATAAATTATATATGTAAATGGGGTAGAAAATGCCTAGTTTATCATGGTAGCATTACTTTGCATGTTTAACAACTCTAAAATATGCTTTAGGTCAGATCTGTTCCAAATCCATAATTTGCATATGGGGATTTTCCTAATTGTTGTTCGTTGTTTCCGCCTCATTTAAACTTGCCTAGATAGGTAGTTTCAATATGCTTCACCTCTTGCCATGTTTAACAACATTTAATATTGTTGAGTACCTAATCGGGAGAGAACTAATTAATTGATGTGGTGTTTCGTCAATATGCAACTCGCTGCATATTGAGCTCCACTTAATTTGTGGTATTGTTTGTTGCACTTTGCCATGCCATGCTATTTAAACCGGACATGCATCATACTTGATTGTGCATCATGCCATGTTTGTGCTTGTTGTTTTACCATGTTGTTTGTTTCTTTCCGGGTTGCTTCTCTCGTTAGCTTCGGTTCCGTTCCGGAGTTGTGAGGATTCGTTCGACTTGGTCCGTTGTCTTCTTCATGGACTCGTTCTTCTTCCTTGCGGGATTTCAGGCAAGATGACCATACCCTCGAAATCACTTCTATCTTTGCTTGCTAGATGCTCGCTCTTTTGCTATGCCTATGCTACGATGCCTATCACTTGCTTATCATGCCACCCACATTGCCATGTCAAGCCCCTAACCATCCTTTCCTAGCATACCGTTGTTTGGCTATGTTACCGCTTTGCTCAGCCCCTCTTATAGCGTTGTTAGTTGCAGGTGAAGATGAAGTTTGTTCCTTGTTGGAACTTGGAGATGTTGTTCCTTGTTGGAACGTGTTTACTTGTTGGGATATCACAATATACCTTATTTAATTAATGCATCTATATACTTGGTAAAGGGTGGAAGGCTCGGCCTTATGCCTGGTGTTTTGTTCCACTCTTGCCGCCCTAGTTTCCGTCATATCGGTGTTATGTTCCCGGATTTTTGCGTCCCTAACGCGGTCGGGTGATTTATGGGACCCCCTTGACAGTTCGCTTGAATAAGACTTTTCCAAAGAAGGCCCAACATTGGTTTTACCATTTGCCACCTAAGCCTTTTTCCCTTGGGTTCTGCAGACTCAAGGGTCATCTTTATTTTAACCCCGGCCAGTGCTCTTCGAGTGTTGGTCCAAACTGTCGACCACGGTGTACCCAGGCAACTCGGGTTGGTCTACCGGAAGCTTGGACAATCCGGTGTGCCCCGAGACCGAGATATGTGCAGCTCCTATCAGATTTGTCGGCACATCCGGCGGCTTTGCTGGTCTTGTTTTATTGCTGTGAAATGTCTTGTAGCCGGATTCCGAGACTGATCGGGTCTTCCCGGGAGAAGGAATATCCTTCGTTGATCGCGAGAGCTTATCATGGGCTGTTGGGACACCCTGCAGGTTTGAACTTTCAAAGCCGTGCCCGCGGTTATGTGGCAGATGGGAATTTGTTAATGTCCGTTGTAGAAAACCCGGTTGATCTTAATTAAAATACACCAACGGCGTGTGTAACTGTGATGGTCTCTTCTCGGCGAGTCCGGGAAGTGAACACGTGTTGGAGTTATGTTTGTCGAGGTTGTGTTAGGATCACTTCTTGATCATAGTTGTTCGACCGTGCTTTTGCCTCCTCTTCTCGCCTCTTTTGCGTATGTTAGCCACCATATATGCTAGTCGCTGCTGCAGCTCCACCTCACTACCCTGTCCTACCTTTAAGCTTAAATAGTCTTGATCTCGCTGGTGTGAGATTGCTGAGTCCCGTGACTCACAGATACTTCCAAAACCAGTTTGCAGTGTGCCGATGAAACCGTGCGGTGATGGACCCGAGCTCAAGGAGGAGCTCGATGAAGATCTTGTTCATTGTGTTATTTCTTTTAGTTGATCAAGAGTGGAGCCAGCTTGGGACGATCGGGATCTGTGTAGCATTTGGGGTAGTCTTCTTTTATTTTGGTTCCGTGGTCGGACCTTGATTGTATCTGTATGATGTAATGTTTTACTCATGTATTGTGTGAAGTGGCGATTGTAAGCCAACTATGTATCTCTTTCCTTATGTATTACATGGGTTGTGTGAAGATTACCTCACTTGCGACATTGCTTTCAATGCGGTTATGCCTCTAAGTCGTGCTTCGACACGTGGGAGATATAGCCGATCGGGCGTTACAAGTTGGTAATCGAGCCTTCCCGACTTAGGAGCCCCTACTTGATTGTTTGTCGACGTTGTTGAGTCTAGAATGGAAAATGTTTTGAGTCTTAGGATTATATATAACGGAGAGTAGGATTCTTTTACTTCCCAGTCCCTTCGTCGCTCTGGTGAGGTATCCCGACGAGAGCTTTGACTCTTCTCTCCTCAAATTTCACTAAAAAATTTTTAGGATCACGTGGGTATCTTGGAATCGTTCGATGGTTTTGTGACGAGAACATTGTTCTTGGTGCCTCCCGACATTTAGGGGTTGTGGCAGTGTCCCGGGAGTTGAGCTCCGAGGTGTTGTCGCCACAATTCTATCGCTGCAGTTCGAATACCGACTTTTACCGACATCGAAATCTCTTTTGTGCAGTTGTTGGTGAGATAACCCCGATAGCCCAATCTTCGTGGCGAAAAGGGAGTATTGCCATGACTCGATAACGGATGTTTTTCAAGGTCGAGGTACACGATTTCGAGGATTTCTTGGTTATGTGTTGACGGATGGATACAATTGGATCTAGGTATTGTTAGTTTGGGTGATATATTTTGTGTCCCCGTCCCCAACACCAGATTGCATAACCGTAAAGTTTCGGAGTTATAGGTGGGAATTCTAGTAGCTTACGTGATATTCTTTCCGGCGATGTATGATTTGAGATTGGGGTTCAACGTCTAGTGGTCCGCCCATTCACGGTCGATTCGATTGGTCGCGAGACGCCTTAAAGAATCCTTGGCTATGCTGATTCGGGACGCCTTGTTTGTCATTCGTGACGCCCGCTATACGTCGTGTCCGTGTGGGCCCCACCACGAACACTTTGGGCGTAAATTCTATCATGTGTTTGTTCCGCTCATTCTTGAAGCCAACCTTTGTTTTCGCTTTTGTTTTGTGGTATTCGAGTTGCTTCGAAGTCAAGTGTTGATTCCATACCTTTCCTAAATGGTGTTCTCATATTGCTATGTGAATACTAATCCTTCTTGATCACTGAGCTTGTCATGTCAATTCTTTTTCTCAACCGGCGTGCTTCTCTTCAACTGAATCCGATCATTCCAACATTCGCAAGATCAATTCTAAGCTTTTTCTCAACGGTGTTTGTTTCATCCGACCCAAGTTGTTTTGATTTCCCGCCCTCCCACCCTTTTTCTTCAAGGACTCAGATTTCTTAATCAAGTATCAATTTTATTGAGTGAAGTTTCTTCATTCTTTTCCTTTAAATGTTTTATCCGGTGATTTCTCATGAAGACGCTAAGGAAGCTTTAACCTTATCATTGTTCCATTCTAATTTTTCTTCTCCGTTGGACTCAAGTCAAGTTTTCGGTGTTGATCATATTCCCTTCTTCGTTTCAAATGTTTTTTTCATACCGGTGCACCTCATAATCCTTTAGTTCTTGTTATTCTATTGTTCCGGAGTGTTGAAGATATCTCAGAAGATTCGTGTTTCCATTCTTAATCCGTTCAAGTTATTTCGAGATTGTTATCTCATTCAAGTCATTTAATTCTACCGGTGCAATATCTATTTCAAGCAATTGTTCAACGGTGGTTCTTTTGAGTGGGCCCTAACCCACAGGTCTTTTTCCAGGATCTTACCTGACCCTTTTATTTTCTTGGAGCTATTCCCAAATTCTTTTCAAAGTTTGATGTAAGGATGAATTATCATCAGTCAAATGTCTTTCTCCAAGATCTTCCAAATTCTTTTCATCGTTGGTTCAACCTTTCTAATTTTCATCCCGGAGTGACTCAACAATTCATGGTGGTGTTTCTCGTCATCATTCTCGAATTTTGAAGACCGAAGAAGAGTTTCTCTTAAATCTCGCTTCTTTCTCTTCAAGATTCATGGTTCTAGCTTCGTGCCATCCTCATAATTGTTTTGATTGTGAGAATTCTTTTAACCCACCCGGAGCATTTCAGGAGTCTTTTCAGTTTGATTCTTCGGAGCCCATCATCTCAGAATTATTCATTCCAAATTTCAACTCTGGTTTTCCAAATCTCACCGGTGCATCGTCGAAATATCCTCTAATCAGTTCGTGATCTCTTCGTTCTAATGTATCTAAATTTTGTCAAGCATCTTTATTCGTTTTACAATTCTTCCCGGTGAATTGTGCCTTTGCTACGTTCATTCGCAATTATTATGGTGGTTTGTTCAAGAGTTCTCTTCCTTCGTTTTCATATAGATTCATTCGTTCTTCACAAATCCTACCGGTGGTTCGTTGAAGACCTTCCCAAGTTTGCGCTATATCTCTATCTGTAATCATTTTTCAATGAGAATAAGTGGTATGCCTAATCCATTGCTTGTCATCAATTAAATTGGTGAAGGATCAGCATAATGTAATTCTTATTCTTGTTCCATCGAGTAAATTCAATTCCTTATTCCGGAGGTTCATCAAAATTATTGATTTCATTTGTTCATCTTCCTTTCCGGAGTTCCAAGTTTTCTCAGTTATATCATTTCAAAGCTCCATCTAAATCATTGCAAGGGTTCACCTTGTGTTTTCAACTTCTCTTTCTCCCTATCACCATTTTGTTTACCGGAGTTCATCATGGAGGCTCTACATGGTGCTTCCTCAAGGATTCTTTTCATTCTTCTATTGTTCATCAAGATTTCTCGCGGAGTTAAGATCCGTCAAGCTATACTTCATAATAAACATGGTGTTCCAACACATGTTTTGTTTTGAGGAGTTCAAGTATTCTTCTTCTTGCATTCCAAAGTGCAATTCTTTCTACCTTATCTTTTGAGATGGTGTTATGTCATTCTTGGCAATTTCTCCTCGTGCTTCATGATTCACATGTTGTCAAGAATGAGGTATTTTAAATCCATCAATCTCTTCATTGGAGTTATCTTGGGCTATATTTCACCTAAAGCTTTCCCTAAGGATTGTTGCTATTTATGGTGCTTATTAATGACCCAAGTTCTTCATTTGTCCTCCCGTGAAATAAGTTTCTCGCCTCCTTGTTGATATCAATCCAATCATTTGTTTCCGTTGGTGGCGTAAGCTCACCTCATAATGTTGAGATGTTTTCCATAAGCCCACTACAAGCTTATTCATTTCGTTGTTGGTTTTCCAACAACTCCGTTCAATTCTTCTTTGCAAGGGTGCTTTTCCAAGTTCATTTGTGGCAGAAGTTGACATTTTCTTCTCCATCCTTTTATTCCAAAGATCTAGTTCTATTCTTCCTTCCGGAGGCATTGTGATGTTGCTCTCTTCACCCATCACTTCGTTTGGCAAAGATCATGTTCTTTTTCTTGCATTATCCATTTAACCGGAGTGTCATGTTTCCATTCGAGTTCTCTCATCTTATCAAGTTTTGCCTGCTTCCTCAACCGGAGAGCTGTCTGAAATCTTTCTTACCACTTGTGCCATTTTTTTTCAATAGTTCCGGAGGCAGTGTGTTGTTGATTGCATCAAGTATCATCCCATCTTCTCAAGTTCATGATTCTATTTCCTTCCATTTTCAGTCGGAGTGCTGCCCAAATTTTATCAATCTTATTCCTAGTCTATCTAGTTTTAACCGGAGTGGTTTCAATATCTATCTTATCACTAAACCTCTTGGTTCTCGTCGTATCCCTTGTTCCTCTTTTCTAACAGAGTGTTTTCAACTTTGTTCATCTTCGTTGTTTTCTTTCTTTCAAGTTTTAAACCTCTCGAGGTTCTTTGGTTTCATTCGTTTGTCAAAGAAGCAACTTAGTTTTACCTCTCATCTTCCTCTTCCTTTTCCCTCCGGTGCCATCCTAGATCTCGGGACGAGATCCTCTCGTAGTGGTGGAGTGTTGTAACACCCCGGATACAACTTTCCATATTCGTAACTCCGACTCTTGCCTTTTCCGGAGATGCTATTATGATTTTTCCTTCGTGGTTGGGTTTTGTCTGTTGTTTTGCTTTTTGTTCATGTCTTGCATTTCATCTCATAGCATCATGCGCATTGCATCGGCATCGTTTTCATAAAACTTGCATCCGTTCGTGTTCCACCGTTTCTCTCCGTTGTCCGCTCTGAGCCCGTCCACTCTCGCACGCGCCCGTGGCACCTCCGAATATTATTTTATAAGTGGCATAAAAATGTTCTCGGAATGGGTTGCAACTTGTCGTGTGGTCTTATTATAGTGTAGACAGGCCGCCTGCCAAGTTTCGTCGCATTCGGAGTCCGTTTGTTAGCCCAACCGTTAGACATAGCGGTACCATTGCCGGTACCTTCGTCGGACGTTTTCGGTCTCCGGAAACAGTTGCCGGGCTGCATTTCTACTCTCTTCCCTCAGTCCAGACCCTCTTGTCACAGCCACCTAGTCCAGCCTCCTTCCCCTCTTCGCTTCCGGAGTTGTCCGATGCGACCGCACGGTCCGAAACCCTCTTCAGATGCTGCATCGAACCCCCTCTTGCGTGCGTCCGAAATCTTCCCCGAATCTTCACCGGACTGACGCTACCGTTGTGTCCGGATCATCCCCTAACGTCTACAAAACATCTCTGTTTTGTTAATTGGGCTCCCTAACTAATTTTTTCGCGACCATTCGTTTTCGATCGGAGGGACGAAATAGCCCCAAACCAAAATCCCTTACTATATATATCAGTCTAACCCTAGGCTATCCCATCCATTCCTCCCCTATCCAATCGCCGCCGCCACTCCCCCTCCCACCTCGGGATCTCCTCCCGATCTAAATTCTCTCGCACCAAGCCCCTTGTTTTGCGTCCCCGACCAACCATCCCCCGGCCTCGCCGATCCACCCATCCAGCCTCGAGACTCCTCGCTCGCGCCCCCCGAGCAGCAACCAGGAGCCCGAGCTCCATCTCCTCGCCTCGTCTCATGAAAGCACCTGAGGTCCTGCCTCCTCGTTGCCTCGCCTGTCCTCAAGCCCTGCCCGAGCACCCCGCAAGCAGCAGTTTCCGCATCTTCGCCAGCAGCTCCAGTCACGGAGCTCTGTGCCAGACTCCTCGCCTCTCCGGCTCTCCCCTGCCCTTCTTCCCTCCGCTTTCCTCCCCATCATCTCATCTCTTACTTCCTCTGCTTCTTCTCGCAGGGACCGAAGGAGTCAGCCATGGCCACCGCCTGTTCGTCACCTCGCTGCTGGATCCGCCGATTCCAGCCTGCCTCGCCGGATCCGCGCTGCCCTCGCCGTCCCTCGCACCCGCTAAGTCCGCCATGGACCTGCGCCCCGCCGACCTCCTTTCTTCCGCCCCAAGTCCCATTGCCGCCGCTTCCCTCGTCGGAGACGAACAAGCGCTTCGGCTGCCTCCTTGCGCTGCCGTTCGCGGCCGGCGACCACGGGCACAACCTCCTCACCGCGCCCCGCGGCCTTCTCCTCCTGTCCGATCCGGAGGAGAGGAGCTCCTCCATGCTCCTCCTGGCGCCGATGGCCGCCCGGCTACCAGCAGTAGCAGCAGCTCCATGTCGGAGCTCCTGCCGCCGTTGTTCTTCCGCGAGTCCCTGCCTCGCGGGAGGATCTTCGCTGCGCCGGATCCGCCATCCCGTGCCTCCCGCCTTGATCCGACCACCTCCGCCTCGCCCTCGCCGCCCGCCAAGTTCCTCGCCCGCCTCGCTTCCTGCTCCAAATCGAACGCGAGCACGCCGCGCTGCTTCTTCTCGTCGAACGAACGAGCGGCTCGCTTCGTTCGAAGGCTGACTGTGCCCCGCCTTCAGCGCCGCGTGAGCAAAAGAGCCGGCCTAGCACCTCCTGTGCCCAGCGCCTCTTCCACCGATCTGCCCAGAGGCCCGGTGAGCAGCCCCGCCTGCAGCACTGTTGGGCCAGCCTGTAGATTTCGCCCGATATGTTTTTTTTTTGGATCTGCGAATTTAGCTAATTTCCAGAGAATATCGGTTTATGTAAAAACCCTAGAATTCATGCATTTAATAACTCACAATTGGTGCATCGGATTAAAATGTTTTATATATGTAATATGCTCAGAATTTTGTGTAGATTAATTATATGCCATTTTCATCCATGTTTAAAATGTTTAAATTGATGTTTGCATTAATTTGCTAATATGCCATGTTAAAATGATTTATTTCATAACTAAATAACCGTAACTCGGATTTAAATAAATTATATATGTAAATGGGGTAGAAAAATGCCTAGTTTATCATGGTAGCATTACTTTGCATGTTTAACAACTCTAAAATATGCTTTAGGTCAGATCTGTTCCAAATCCATAATTTGCATATGGGGATTTTCCGGAATTGTTGTTCGTTGTTTCCGGCCTCATTTAAACTTGCCTAGATAGGTAGTTTCAATATGCTTCACCTCTTGCCATGTTTAACAACATTTAATATTGTTGAGTACCTAATCGGGAGAGAACTAATTAATTGATGTGGTGTTTCGTCAATATGCAACTCGTTGCATATTGAGCTCCACTTAATTTGTGGTATTGTTTGTTGCACTTTGCCATGCCATGCTATTTAAACCGGACATGCATCATACTTGATTGTGCATCATGCCATGTTTGTGCTTGTTGTTTTACCATGTTGTTTGTTTCTTTCCGGGTTGCTTCTCTCGTTAGCTTCGGTTCCGTTCCGGAGTTGTGAGGATTCGTTCGACTTGGTCCGTTGTCTTCTTCATGGACTCGTTCTTCTTCCTTGCGGGATTTCAGGCAAGATGACCATACCCTCGAAATCACTTCTATCTTTGCTTGCTAGATGCTCGCTCTTTTGCTATGCCTATGCTACGATGCCTATCACTTGCTTATCATGCCACCCACATTGCCATGTCAAGCCCCTAACCATCCTTTCCTAGCATACCGTTGTTTGGCTATGTTACCGCTTTGCTCAGCCCCTCTTATAGCGTTGTTAGTTGCAGGTGAAGATGAAGTTTGTTCCTTGTTGGAACTTGGAGATGTTGTTCCTTGTTGGAACGTGTTTACTTGTTGGGATATCACAATATACCTTATTTAATTAATGCATCTATATACTTGGTAAAGGGTGGAAGGCTCGGCCTTATGCCCGGTGTTTTGTTCCACTCTTGCCGCCTCTAGTTTCCGCCATATCGGTGTTATGTTCCCGGATTTTTGCGCCCCTAACGCGGTCGGGTGATTTATGGGACCCCCTTGACAGTTCGCTTAGAATAAGACTTTTCCAGCAAGGCCCAACATTGGTTTTACCATTTGCCACCTAAGCCTTTTTCCCTTGGGTTCTGCAGACTCAAGGGTCATCTTTATTTTAACCCCGGCGGTGCTCCTTCGAGTGTTGGTCCAAATCGTCACCACGGGTGTACCAGGGCAACTCGGGTTGGTCTACCGAAGCTTGGACAATCCGGTGTGCCCCGAGACCGAGATATGTGCAGCTCCTATCAGATTTGTCGGCACATCCGGCGGCTTTGCTGGTCTTGTTTTATTGCTGTGAAATGTCTTGTAGCCGGATTCCGAGACTGATCGGGTCTTCCGGGGAGAAGGAATATCCTTCGTTGATCGCGAGAGCTTATCATGGGCTAAGTTGGGACACCCTGCAGGGTTTGAACTTTCAAAGCCGTGCCCGCAGCTATGTGGCAGATGGGAATTTGTTAATGTCCGTTGTAGAAAACCCGGTTGATCTTAATTAAAATACACCAATCAAGGTGTAACTGTGATGGTCTCTTCTCGGAGTCCGGGAAGTGAACACGTGTTGGAGTTATGTTTGTCGAGGTTGTGTTAGGATCACTTCTTGATCATAGTTGTTCGACCGTGCTTTTGCCTCCTCTTCTCGCCTCTTTTGCGTATGTTAGCCACCATATATGCTAGTCGCTTGCTGCAGCTCCACCTCACTACCCTGTCCTACCTTTAAGCTTAAATAGTCTTGATCTCATGGGTGTGAGATTGTTGAGTCCCGTGACTCACAGATACTTCCAAAACCAGTTTGCGGTGCCGATGAAACCGCAGCGGTGATGGACCCGAGCTCAAGGAGGAGCTCGATGAAGATCTTGTTCATTGTGTTATTTCTTTTAGTTGATCAAGAGTGGAGCCAGCTTGGGACGATCGGGGATCTGTGTAGCATTTGGGGTAGTCTTCTTTTATTTTGGTTCCGTAGTCGGACCTTGATTGTATCTGTATGATGTAATGTTTTACTCATGTATTGTGTGAAGTGGCGATTGTAAGCCAACTATGTATCTCTTTCCCTTATGTATTACATGGGTTGTGTGAAGATTACCTCACTTGCGACATTGCTTTCAATGCGGTTATGCCTCTAAGTCGTGCTTCGACACGTGGGAGATATAGCCGCATCGGGGGCGTTACAATCATTGTATAGTTTTGTCCAAGGAAGAGCGAGTTTTCTCCAAGACTATCAATACTATACCAGGGAGAAGGTGTTGGTGCTAGCACACTAGTATCCATCCCGAATACCATGCAACGGGTGTTGGAATAGGTCCGGAGAGTGCGACCATAGGAGACAACAAATGCTCCCTCAGTAGTAACATCAGCAGTGGGCTGTATATAGACAAGAAGGGGTGATCCATCATAATTAGTTGCCAGCCGCCAGTGAGCATATGGGCCCTGCTCGTCCTCATGCTCGTGATCATCACCATCATCATCTCCCCCTTGGTTATAAATTTTTTCAAGTATAGGTGGTGGAATGTTCACAGGACCTTGGAAACACAAGAAGAAGGTTAATTAGTAGAGAAGGGAAACTTGCTAACTCGCATGCATGTGGATGAAACAATTATAATTACGGTGGAATAAAATCGTACCAAAACTACGAGGATCCCATGCAAAAACAATGCCACGAGTGGTGGCAGCAAACACAAGACCCTCGTATTGAATTGCATCACAGTACACATCCGTGTATAGAAACTGATTTTTGAGCAATATCCATCCAGTCGAACCACGAAGGACGGCAACAAGCTTGTCGAAGATAGCAACAACTTGATAGTTCTTGTAATTCCAAGAGCGGTAGGGAACTCGGCAAATTGCTATCTTCCATAGACGACAATCACCATGATATTATTTGAACGTACGTAGATCATCTGTGTGCTCAACCTCAGGGCACTCAGAGATTTTTGGAAGTGGAATCCGCTGACGAGTGTACACATTCACAAGTTCCCACTCACAATTGTACCCAATATAAACAACCCAATCTCCATTTGCGCCAGCCCAGGCCTTACCCTGAAGCGATGGCATCTTGACATCACATGTATCGTTATCAAGCGGCATCAACTTGCACAAGGCGAGGCCTCCGTCGTCCGTGCCCATGTGAACAAGCTTACAGCCAAGAAAATAAGGGAGATCAAACCGCTCCTGGACCCTTGGGTTCCTTGTAATGATGTTATTAGTTGAGTCGAGAATGGTCTTGAACGAACCTGCCATGCTAGCCGAGGTGATGACGTCGCACCGATCAATGAGTTCCCCCACCACGTCATCTTTCAGATTGGGGCAAGAATAACGGGGTCGTTTACGGCTTGTTGCCTCCATGGAGAAGACGATCAAACAATGGCAGAAGGAAGGGTGAAGGCAAATGGAGGAGGGAGGAAGAACGTGCGACAGCAGTTCCAAACCGAGAGGGAAAGGCGAAGAGTCGGTGGACGGTTGCCAGTTTGCCACGGTACATGAAGAGGTGCCCTGGCCTACACGTCCTTTCAGAAATTGTACAAAAGGACTTGCCGTTGTCTCACTGACATGTTGGAACAGGACCACATGTCAACAAAACATGGTGTGTAATTTCTCATGAAAAATGCGATCTGGCCGCGTTGGCCCGAGGTGCCGTATTAGTTATCGACCATTATTTTTTTAACATACAATCTGAGTGGATAGCTCCTGTGGTCATCACACGTGAGTGGATATATAGGTGGGCTAGGTGGGCAGGCGGCAAAAATCTAAGTGCTAAAAGAGTTGATCTCGGAAAAAGAGTTGATCCAGTGCTTGGTTTTGTTTGGATTTTCCAACTATGACCATTGGATAGAGTGAATCAATGGCTTACGTTCAAAGTTATTGTCATACTATGGAATGGTATAGGAACATGGAGAGATTTGGTTGTTTTATATCGCTGAATAATATAAAATATTATGAGTGCAGACGCTCCAACCCGAGGTTTGTAGCTCCTTCTCGGTTGTCGGGAATCTATGTTCTTCCACTCTTTCGTTTAAGACATGAGCTTTGTTCATCCTATTGCCGACACGTGGGACATCTATATGCCTCCATTTTACAAAATCATACTATATGCCTCCATGACACGCGGGACATCTAGCATCAAGGTGGCTTGTCATGCAAGAAAATGGAGATATGCAATGCGTAAATGAATCGTGCACTTTGATGGCACCTAGTACTACGCAATATTTTTTCTCCTCGATGGCACGTGAACAGTGCACGTACTCAATGACAGAGCACGGGATGGTAGCCATGGACATGGTCGGCACTTTTTGAAGAGAGTACTAATAAATACATAACTTTGAAGTGTCCCATCAACTCGCAGAATCCATTTAGAAGCTTGCTTACTACGCCTTCTCCTCGCTAACGCTAGGCGCGGTGGCTCGCAGCACGAGGAGAAACTTTTCCTTACAAGCGGTGGACATGCAGAAGTTCATTTGGTGTCAGATTGCCGGAAGTAGTACCATCATTATTGTTCGACTTTCAGAAGAGGAGAAGAGCCAAGCGCAAGGTCACCTACTAACCTAGTACAGTACTACTATAGCCAAAGCTAGTCCACCTTTTTAGAGCATGGTTAATTAATATAGGCGGCTCTTGCAAAGAAGACATCATTTAGAGCAAGTACTGCTCAGAGGATCAAAGGAAGTGAAATAAAAGTTGGAGTGGATGCTAGATTGCCAATTAAAACATGATTACATAGGGAAAAAATCCTATAGCATTCTATCTTATGAATCAAACGACCAATGTAGGAAAATTATGAGGGGGGTCTCTCCAACAGTGTTCCTCGGCTCGCACCTAGCATCACGGTGGTCGAACTTGGAGCCATTCATCTGGTACACGTGGCATCTCAGATCTGGTACTCCAATACTAGGTTGGCTCTATGTGATGTGGCAACTTCGTATACTAACCGGATGCTAGCTATACTACTACGGTACTCACACTCAAAGAAGTGACTCGAAAACCATTCATAAATTGAGTCTATGACACGCATTTGCAAATGTACCATTCATTACATACAACAAGCAGTCATCAACACACAATGACAACGATGATACATGTTGGATTATAGATTATTTCCAACAAAACATTCTAGTAAATACTGAAGTTTTCATCACACAACAAATAACAAGCAATGAAATGAACTTCAACTCAACCAATCCTTGGCGTCGGAAACGCTTGCTTTGAACCATAGGTGCTATGGGAAGGGCCAACTATTTTCAATATCGAGAGCAATGCAGGACTGATCATCCAGGCTGAAGCGGCATATATCAGGAGCAGGGTAGGGAACCACCGCAATGTCCGAGGTATAGATACAATTTCTTCTCATAAATGGTAGTAAAGTTGTGTCAACAGCAGCTGGATCACCTTTAACCATCATTGGATAGTTTGGTCCAAGGAAGAGCGAGTTTGCTCCAAGACTATCAATACTATACCAGGGAGAAGGTGTTGGCGCTAGCACACTAGTATCCATCCCGAATACCCTGCAACGGGTGTTGGAATAGGTCCGGAGTGGGTGACCATGGGAGACAACACGTGCTCCCTCAGTAGTAACAATCTCGGTGCACTGTATACAGACAAGAAGAGGTGATCCATCGGAATTAGTTGCCAGGCGCCACTGAGTATATAAGTTCTTCTCGTCCTCATGCTCGTGATCATCACCATCGTCATCTCCCCCTTGGTTATAAATTTTTTCAAGTATAGGTGGTGTAATGTTCGCAGGACCTTGGAAACACAAGAAGGTTAATTAGTAAAGGGAAACTTGCTAACCCGCATGCATGTGGCTGAAACAATTATAATTACGGTGGAAGACAAACGTACCAAAACTACGAGGATCCCATGCAAAAACAGTGCCACGAGTGGTGGAAGCAAACAAAAGATCCTCGTATTCAATTGCATCACAGTACTCATCCGTGTACAGAAACAGATTTTTGAGCAATATCCATGGACGGACCATGGAATCAGTAACGACGGCAACAAGCTTGTCAAAGATAGCAACAACTTCATAGTTCTTGTAATTCCAAGAGCGGTTGGGAACTCGACAAATTGCTATATTCCGTAGACGACAGTCACCATGATCGTATTTGAACGTACGTAGATCATCTGTCTGCTCAACCTAAGGGCACTCTGAGATTTTTGGAAGTGGAATCCGCTGACGAGAGTACACATTCACAAGTTCCCACTCGCAATTGTACCCAATATAAACAACCCAATCTCCATTTGCGCCAGCCCAGACCTTACCCTTAAGCGATGGCATCTTGACATCACACGTATCATTATCAAGGGGCAACAACTTGCACAAGGCGAGGCCTCCGTCGTCGCGCCCATGCGAACAGGCTTATAGCAAAGAAGATAAGGGAGATCGAACCGCTCCTGGACCCTTGGGTTCCTTGTAATTATATTATTAGTTGAGTCGAGAATGGTCTTGAACGAACCTGCCATGCTAGCCGAGGTGATGACGTTGCACCAATCAATGAGTTCCCCCACCACGTCATCTTTCAAATCGGGGCAAGAATAACGTGGTCATTTCCGGCTTGTTCCCTCCATGGAGAAGACGATCAAACGATGGCAAAAGGAAGGGTGAAGGCAAATGGAGGAGGGAGGAAGAGCGTGCGACAGCAGTTCCAAATCGAGAGGGAAAGGCGAAGAGTCGGTGGACGGTAGCCAGTTTGCCACGGTACACGAAGAGCCGCCCCGGCCTACACGTCCTTTTGGAAATTGTACAAAAGGACTCGCCATCGTTTCACTGACATGTTGGAACGGGACCACATGTCAACGAAACATGGTGTGTAATTTCTCGTGCAAAATGCGATCTGGCCGCGTTGGCCCGAGGTGCCGTATTAGTTATCGACCTTCATTTTTTTGATGGCGTGCCTTTCAATTTTGAAGCACGACTAACTGGTATTGTTTGCAGAGAAAATATAAACTACCATACCACTACTCCACCTCTAGTACTAGTAGTATAAAAAGATATATAGGTTGGAGCTTCAGAGCTTTCTTGCTAAGGGCTGCCCACTTGCTTCTCACACTATCACCCTCTCTCCAGATCTAAAAAACACGGCCTCTCTCTCCCTCCTCACCGGTGGTCACAGATCCGCCGGGGAAGAAAAGGACGTGCAGCATTGACGCACCCGTCATCGGCGAGTGAGGTCACGCACTGACAACAAGGCCGTCCTCTCAGACCTAGCGCCCGTGCGGGATGGCCTCCGTCCCCAAGCTCGCTGATGTAGTGCGTGCGGAGGACGACGACCACGAGCGAAGCCACTTCCCGCTGACCCTCGGGTATGCTACCTCTTTTCGAACCATACCCTTGTTCTATTGCCCCATCTGCCACATCGCTGCATGTGGATCTTTTTCCACTCCACCATCTTCCCAATTTGCTATCCTCTGCTCTGCTGGTCACGCAGACGAAAACCTTAATTTGCACTATAAAGGAAACCCTACTTCATGCAGACTAATCCATGTCTGGGTTGAATAAGGAAAGGAAGGGAGACTGTACTGTCCAAGAGAGTAGGCATCGAACCCGCATCTAGGTTGAAAAGGGGAAAATCAGTAGCTAAGGAACGAGTCTTGTGTCTCTTGGTTGAAGAAGGGTAGAAAGGCATGACAACGCAATAGAGAATGACCAAGTCGATTGGTTTGTTGTCCTCACATAGGAAAAAGGTGGCTAAACAGAACAAAAATGGGACGTAATCCACATATGCTGCCTGGATATTTGTTGCTCTGGGCAACCATACCTCCCTCACCACTCTATGCGTCCGTGGAGGTACAATGTACTGGTGCGCCCACTGTCCGAATGGGCCTCCCATGATCTTATTGTCACTTTTTTGCTGTTAGTATAACGCAAGCAGTCAAGTCAAGCAATGCTACTGCTAAAGTGATGCCACATTTAACTAATACCGCACTCACTCTAATGCCACCGATAAATTTAAGCAATGCCATTTAATGTCACTGGATTATTTCAGGGTTAGCTGTTGATTGTGGATGTATTAAAGATTTTTCAGCTAAGGCATTTTAATGCTGTTGCACAGCCAGTATACCAACGATGAAACTTGTTACTACCTTCAGATTTTTGCACTGTTAATGCTTATAGATTACATACCTCACTTTCATGAGATAAGTTATTTTTTTTGTACAGTGTCACCAAAATGCCAAGGCGCTGATTTCATTTTATTTTGGTTAAACTGCACAAAAAATTATGAAGACAAGAGGAAAGTTCAAGAATGGGCACCTCCTCCTCCGGCTGTTCTCTTGATTCGTTCGATCAAGTTTTTATGTTTGATCGATTATCAAGATTGGGATAGCAATTTTTAAGGTCCCCCCGAGTTCGAAATGATATTTACCTTGGAGGTACATGGTTTGCAATTTTTTTATACTGTCACTAGTTAATAATGCTAGTTACCTTCATACTTTTGTATTTGGTTTAATGCTCATGCACAGCTAGTATACCAATGCTGAAATGTGTTACCTTTACATTTTGTATTGTTAATTCTTATAGAAATCTTCCAGTGCTAGAGTTTATTGAAATCTGTTCAGTAAAACCATTGTATTGTACCCTGTAATAAAATAACTACTCTACTGTTGCACTAGCCACTGTATTAGTGTATATTTGTAGTATTCAAAATTTCGAATGGTGTTGCATTAGCGTATGGACATAAATAAAGTGTGGCAAGCTTCCCCAGATATGTGCTCAAGAAAACTACTACCTATTTTTCTAGATAATAGACGTTTGGGTACTTTAAATTGAACAGCGAAAACGTCTTATATTAAGGAACAGAGGGTGTAGAGTTCACTCAAATTATCGCGGTAAAGCTAGTCACACATTTGTTAAAGTTAATGTTCGTTATGTTATTGGAGGAGGTCTGTAAGTTTGTCTCTAATGCCTGTCGACTACATACCTGACATCATGATGTAATGTTAAGTCATTTCCTTTTGGACAGTGTCACTGAATTGTCAAGGCGGTGATGGCATTTTATTTTAGTTGAACTGCACAAAATATGCTTAAAAGAATAGGAAAGGTCAGGAATCGATCATTCTTTCCGAAAGAACTATATATGCCTTTCTGACATTAGCCGCTGTTGCCTTATTTATTCCTTCAAACAGGTGGTTAGAAACAGTCTTGCTACCTTTTCCCATTAAGAAATTGGAGTGCTTATATTTGTGAGTCTATGCTTCAACTAGTGCCACTTTTATAGTAATCACACTTTCAATATATATGCAAACAGGATGCTCGATTTTGTGGAACTGCACAAAAGTCCAACTGTTCAACATTAGGAGCATGTTTTCTTCCAAACCTTTATATCCAATTGGTGGCACTATGAGCTATTCATTATGAAGGTACATGGTTTGCTACTATCTTGCTACTCTTTTGTACCGTCATTAGATAGTAATACTAGTGGTTTGCATGTGAATTTATTGGCGTGGTGGACCTACATTGCAGGTGCGTGACAGGATTCAATGATTGGATGCTCAATTTCGTTGTATCGATTTCACCTCTTCCATCATCGCGAACATGGATATCCTTAGTCCGATGAAGAATAGGTGCTATATTTCTTCTCCGAACCAGCAAATCAATTAAGTATGAAATTGTCCAGGCAAAACATGATCAGATCAAATTGTCCAAATAAAAACATGATAGATGCTAAGCGGAAGAGACATGTTTAAACCGAAAATACAAGGTGGGGTATATGTTTACTAGATGCTTGATATTTGTGCGAGCAGAGATGTCGCCCGTTGCTATTTGGCAAACACACAAAGTGACCACAATTTTGGTTGAACTGCACAAGAGAATAGTATAGTCATCGCATGCGGTGCCATTTGAAAATAGACACGTAAAGATTGGATAGTCACTTCATGGACTACGTAAAAGTAGTATTGCACTATTTATTGGCCAACAATGAGGTGCTTCATTGCTTTGGTCCGATTATACAATAGGCATCATTTTGTCTAAGTTAAAGTTTGTATTCAAAATAGTCTCGCTGTGTGATCGAGAGAAGACCAAATCATATTGAAGTGGATGTTCCTCCATCATGTGTAGTTCATTCTCATGGTTCCAAATTGTTGGTGAAACCACTTACGCTTGTAAGAGGAATTGTAGACTTCACAAACAAATTTGTCTTTCACCATCTTGAATGTTGGCTAAGAGAAACATCCATGTTAGTAGGCAGAACATATATTTTTTTCTAGATCTTTGCTTTTGGAGCTACATATTTTTATATGATCTGTGAATCATTGAGATGCATTAACATGTTGATCTTATGTATGGGAATCATACTAGTTGGTTTTAGTTGCGACGCAAGATCTGAAGTGGTTGATCTTTGCTTTTGGAGCTACATATTTGTATATGATCTGTGAATCATTGAGATGCATTAACAGTTCCTTATTTCTATTCGCTCAGTGTTTACAAGTTACTGATCGATCACTAGCTAGCCTACTATTGCGCTCCTGACAGTTTTAGTTGCGACACAACATCCGAAGTGGCAGTTTTTTGAATAAAAATGTCTACCTCTGAAGAAACTGACAAGCTGCTCAGAAGAAAATGCCATGCGAATCTGAAGAAACTGCCAGCGAAAACGTTCGCAAATGCCTTATCTCCAAGCTAAAGTTCATCAACTAATGCCCTCGGCTGCGACTCGTTGCATGCTACTCCGCGTACTGGCTGCGAGCGATTTTGAGTGCCTGCACGCAGCCGACCGTAATTAAGGCAGCTAACTGATGCGAAAAAAGATGCGCTTTAATTGTTGCGGGCCTTTTAAATCTGTGGAATCATTATTGACAAGGAGGGAGATGATTCAAGTGCACTCGTTTGACCGTCATGCCGGCGTGCGACCCAGCACGGATGGGACAGGACAACATAGTCATAATTTCAGTTTCTCTAGTTTTCCACCGCAAGCTGGCACGCTAAGCCATGCCTGCTTAATTATTCATTGAATTCCAATGACCGCCGCGCTACCTTCCGCCTATAAGTACTATTTCCCGGCCTTCTCCGGTGGCACCATGACCCAACTCGCCCTATCCTCATAAGCCCCCACCGGCCGGACGTTGCTCGCCACTTATCCTCTATAACGCCCTCGATGCGGATATATCTCCCACGTGTCGAAGCACGACTTAGAGGCATAACCGCATTGAAAGCAATGTCGCAAGTGAGGTAATCTTCACACAACCCATGTAATACATAAGGGAAAGAGATACATAGTTGGCTTACAGTCGCCACTTCACACAATACATAAATAAACATCCATCATTCAGATTACACTCAAGGTCCGACTACGGAACCAAAATAAAAGAAGATACCCCAAATGCTACATAGATCCCCGATCGTCCCAACTGGCTCCACTACGATCATCGGGAAAAGACACATAGTAACGACCACGCCTCGTCGAACTCCCACTTGAGCTCGGTTCGCCACCTGCACCGCATCGCCGGCACTGCAACTGTTTTGGTAGAATCTGTGAGTCACGGGACTCAGCAATCTCACACCCGCGAGATCAAGACTATTTAAGCTTATAGGAAGGACAGAGTTGTGAGGTGGAGCTGCAGCAGCGACTAGCATATATGGTGGCTACATTCGCAAAAGAGAGCGAGAAGAGAAGCAAGGCACGGTCGTGAAGCTAGTAGCGATCAAGAAGTGATCCTGAACTACTTACGCCAAACATAACTCCAACACGTGTTCACTTCCGGACTCACGAGAAGAGACCATCACGGTTACACACGCAGTTGATGTGTATTTTAATTAAGGTAAACTTCGGGTTTTCTACAACCGGACATTAACAAATTCCCATCTGCCTCATAACCGCGGGCACGGCTTTCGAAAGATAATACCCTGCAGGGGTGTCCCAACTTAGCCCATAATAAGCTCTCACGGTCAACGAAGGATATTCCTTCTACCGGGTAGACCCGATCAGTCTCGTAATCCCGGACTACAAGACATTTCGACAGTAATAAAACAAGACCAGCAAAGCCGCCCGAATGTGCCAACAAATCCCGATAGGAGCTGCACATATCTCGTTCTCAGGGCACACCGGATGGGCAAGACATCGGGTTGGCATAGACCCTGGATTGCCTGGGCGCCGGACATCGCCAGTTGGGCCAAGACTCAAGGAGCACCGGTCCGGGGTTAAAATAAAGATGACCCTCGGCTCGCGAAACCCGGGGAAAAAGGCTTAGGTGGCAAATGGTAAAACCAATGTTGGGCCTTGCTGGAGGAGTCTTATTCAAAGCGAACTGTCAAGGGGTCCCATAAATCACCCAACCGTAAGTAACGCGAAATCAAGGAACATAACACCGTATGACGGAAACTAGGTGGCAAGAGGGAACAAAACACTGCATAAGGCCGAGCCTTCCACCCTTTACCAAGTATATAGATGCATTAATTATAGCAGATATATTGTGATATCCCCAACAAGTAAACATGTTCCAACAAGGAACAACATCTCCATGTTCCAACAAGGAACAAACTTCATCTTCACCTGCAACTAGCAACGCTATAAGAGGGGCTGAGCAATGCGGTAACATAGCCAATCAACGGTTTGCTAGGAAAGGATGGTTAGAGGTTTGACATGGCAATATGGGTGGCATGATAAGCAAGTGATAGGCATCGTAGCATAGGCATAGCAAAAGAGCGAGCATCTAGCATAGCAAAGATAGAAGTGATTTCGAGGGTATGGTCATCTTGCCTGCAAAGTTCTCAGAGTTGTCGAAAGCTTGATCCTCGTAAGCGTTCTCAACAGGTTCCTCGTTCACGTACTCGTCTCCCAGCTCTACCCAAAGCAAGAACACAAACAAAGGAACCACAATAAATCACGGTGCAATGCACAAGCAACATGATGCAAAACATGGCATGATATGCGAGATGTGAGATGCAATGCGTATGCGTGCTCCGGAAGGAAAATGATGAACCAGGCATCAACTTGGCAAACCAAGTATGCCTCTAGAAAGGTGAGATGATTTCGGTTGAAATCGATATAAAGATCACCGGAATCGGATGCACGGTTTGCAAATGACAAGCAAAACAAGAATGGCACAAATCTGCCATTAACAACATGATACCACATAGCAAGCAACAAGAAATTAAGCTACTGCACCCAAACGTACCAACAAAGTATATGGCAGTGATCTACTCAAGATGCTTGACAAAAGATGAACACTGAGCTACGGCTAATTCACAACATAACAGGTCCAAACAAGCATGGCAAAAGTGCAAAATATATCACTTCACAGACTTAGTGAAATTATCAACATGGCGAAAACAGCATCGGTAGCAATGTTCGAGCAAGAAAACAACATGCTACAGGAACTTATAATAGCAAAACAAGGCATGGCATGAATCTACTCAAAGCATAGAACAAAAGTCCCTTACTGACCATGAGCCAAAAGGATCAGAAAATACAATAGCACCCATGTCAATATAGCAAGTTTCATAATGATTCAAAGAATGTGGCATGACAAAACAGATAACAAGTAGGCATGTTTAAGAGCTCGATGCACTCACTACAGAGCATTACATGATAAACTAAGCATACATCCATCAAGAAGACATGGCATAGAGGCTACACATGGCAAGAACAACATCATAGCATACACGGATCAACTACAACAACCTTGGCAAAATTGAATAACATGTAAACAATCTGCCAGGAAACATTTTATAGCAAAAGTAGAGCTCGATTGACTCAAGCTATGGCACTCCATAATTGCAAACAAAGGCATGGATGGATAGAGCATAACCATATGTTCAAAACATCCTTACTGAAGTATCTCAAAATATGCATGGATCTCTCGGTAGCATCAAGTTAACATGGCATAAAAATGTCAGCAAAACTGGGGCTGAAATCAGCAACATCATGAAGCCTAGTTTGCATGCTTCTGCTAGTCACCACAGAGATCACAAAAATACATGGCATACACCCCTGTAAATATGGCATGGCATATTACAAAACACATGTAGGACTCAAGATCATAGGGTGCACACATCAATCATGGCAAAAATGACAAAAGTGCATGTTCTGTTAAGAAACAGAAACTAACATCACATAGCCCTCTTCTAACAGCATTTCGGTCATCAAGATTAGCTCAAATGAAAATGATGCAATGAGATGAAATGATCTACTCATCGAGGTGAACATTTTGACATATTACACGCATGAAACGGAGCAATATGCAGAGAGTTATGGCATGACGAAAATGCAAGAAAAATATCACAGAAAAGGACTTAGGCGATTCGGGGGAGAGGGAGAAGTCAACCCTTCTCGGATCTGAGATCGGATCCGGCGCGGAAGTCGAGGTCGCCGGAGACGGCTCGCCGGAACGGCGCCGGGGAAGGACGAGGCCGGGGCGGCCGGAGGAGAATGAGGCCGGGCTGCCGGGCGGGCGGCCAGCCGGGCGACGGCGGGCGGGAGGAGGCGGGCGGGAGCGAGGCGAAGCCCGGCGGCGGGCGGCGATCCGCCGCCGGCGGCGGCGCGGCGGCGCGGGCGCGGGCGCGGAGGGGGCGACGGGGCGCGGGTCATGGGCGCTGCTCGGGCCGGGCGCAGGCGAGGGCCTCATGGGCTCGCGGGCGGGCGGCGGGCTGGCGCGGGCGAGGGCTGCGGGCGCTGCCTGATTGGCGCGGCGCGGCGGAGAGCCATTCGCGCGGGACGGACGTGTCCGGCGCGCGAGGAGAGCGGGCTACCGCTTGGGGATCCGGATTTGGAGGAAGATGCATATTTATAGGTAGAAGGAGCTAGGAAGCTCCAAATGAGGTGTAGTTTTCACCACACGATCGTGATCGAACGGCGATGGACATGGAAGTGACTTAGATGGGTTATTGGGCTGTTTTGGAGGGTGTTGGGCTGCAACTTAAAAGAGGCCTTTGCGAGAGTGCGGTTAACTGCTGAGTACCAAACGAGCTCCAAATGACCAAACTTGACAGTGGTCTACCGTGGTGTACCAAGGCCACTTGACAAACCTCGGTCCATTCCGAGAAAGTTTAGTACCCGCCACGGAAAAACGTAAAAGGGGACGCCGGGGACATAGGAGTGCCGGATTGCAAAACGGACAACGGGAAAATGCTCGAATCATGAGACGAACACGTATGCAAATGCGATGCACATGATGACATGATATGAAATGCATGACATGGAAAAATGAAAAATGAAGAAAACCCAACCACGGAGGGAATATCATATAACAATGCCGAAAATGGCAAGAGTTGGAGTTACAAATATGGAAAGTTACATCCGGGTGTTACAACACTCCACCACTACAAGAGGATCTCGTCCCGAGATCTAAGACTGAAATAACTCCGGATATTCGGAACGGAGGTGATCCTCGCGCCCTGTGTGGCTTCTCGGTCGGAATGGTGTGACCACTTCACTTTCAGGAATTTGATTGACTTGTTGCGAGTCTTGCGCTCGGTTTCTTCAAGAACAGCAACGGGGTGCTCATGATAAGAGAGATCTTCTTGGAGGTCAATTTCTTCAAGTTGATAGTGCGCCAGAGTCTTGAAGCACTTGCGAAGCTGTGACACGTGAAACACATCGCACGTTCGCGAAGTTGGACGGAAGCTCGTTGATAGGCGAGATCGCCTCTTTTGCCAATGATCTTGAAAGGACCCACGATCTAGGGGTAAGCTTCCTTTGATACCGGGCGGCGAGTGCCTTTCATTGAGAGACGCGGAGGTAGACATGGTCTCCGATTTCAAAAGCCACATCACGGTGCTTGTCATCATAATAGCTCTTCCGGCGCGATTATGCGCTTTGAGATTCTCACGAATGACTTTGCACATTTCTTCGCTTCGTGGATCAAGTCGCTGCCAAGAAGTTGGCGCTCACCTGTCTCGACCAATTGAGAGGAGTACGACACTTTCTCGCCATAGAGAATTTCAAATGGGGCCTTGCCGAACTCGCTGGAAGCTGTTGTTGTAGGAGAACTCGCATATGGAAGGCAATCTTCCCATTTCATACCAAGGAAATGACACAAGCCCCGAGCATATCTTCAAGGATTTGATTGACTCGCTCGACTTGGCCACTTGTTTGAGGGTGGAAAGCTGTGCTGATACGAATGTTGGTGCCCATGGCCGTCTGAAAAGAATCCCAAAACTTGGAGGTAAAGATGCTGCCACGGTCTGAAGAGATCACTTGTGGAATAACGTGCAAGGAGACAATCCTGGAGGTATATAGTTCTGCCAACTGAGCTGCTGTGATGGATTCTTTGATAGGAAGAAAATGAGCCACTTTAGTAAGCTTGTCAATGACAACGAAGATAGCATCATTTCCACGCTTGGACTTTGGAAATCCAGTCACGAAGTCCATTTCAATATGATCAAACTTCCATTCCGGAATAGCAAGAGGTTGGAGGAGACCCGCTGGTCGTTGGTGTTCTTCTTTCACTCTTCTGCAGACATCACACTCATTCACGAATTGAGCAATTTCTCTTTTCATTCGAGTCCACCAATATGACTGCTTGAGGTCATGGTACATGGATGAATGGATAGAAGGGAATCGTGTGCCTCGTTCATAATGACTTTACGTAGATCACCCTTTGGAACCACAATCCGGTCCTCGAAGAAAAGAGTATCTTTGTCATCAATGTGGAAGCACTTGTACTTGGAAATGCCCTTGTCGATACCACGTTTCACCTTTTTCACCATGGTATCCAGGAGTTGAGCCTCACGAATTTGGTCTTCCAAAGTAGGAGAGACTATGAGGTTGGCAAGAAAGCCTTGAGGAACAACTTGAAGATTCAGCTTATGAAAGCTTCACAGAGATCCGTTGGAAGGGCTTGAGGATTAAACTGCTGCAAGAAGCCTTCCCGCTCAAAGCATCTGCAATGACATTGGCCTTGCCCGAGTATATTCAATACTTGGGTTGTACTCTTGAATCATTTCACCCATCGAAGTTTTCCCGAGGTTGAGGTTGGGTTGAGTGAAGATATACTTGAGGCTCTTGTGATCGGTGAAAATGTCCACTTTCCTTCCCAACAAGAGATGTCTCCATGTTATCAATGCATGGACAACGCCGCCAACTCAAGATCGTGAGTGGGGTAGTTCTTTTCGTTGGGCTTCAAATGACGAGAGGTATAGGCCACCACTCTCTTCTCTTGCATTAACACAAAGACCGGACCTTGAAGAGAAGCATCACGTAAAACTTCAATGGCTTGGATTCATCAGAGGAGTCAAGACAGAGCTGTGACGAGTTTCTCTTTGAGAGTATTGAAAGCAACGTCACACTCGGAGACCGTATATACTTCACATGCTTCGAAGGAGGTTGGAAAGAGGCTTTGCAATCTTAGAAAATTCTCAACGAATCTTCGCAATAGCTTGCAAGACCAAGAAAATCATGGAGCTGTTTGACATTCTGAGGAGGTTCCCAATTCACAACTGCAGATACCTTCTCGGGATTAACAGCGATGCCCTTGGCGGAGATGATATGACCAAGATAAAGCACTTCATCAAGCCAAAACTCACATTTGGAAAACTTCGCATAGAATTGATGCTCTCTGAGCTTGTCTAGCACCAATCGCAAATGTTTGGCATGATCCTTCTTATTCTTGGAGAAGACCAAAATATCATCCAGATAGACCAAGACGAATTCATTGGTGTAGGGGTTGAAGATGAAGTTCATCATCCGAGAGAATGTTGGAGGAGCATTGACAAGGCCGAAAGACATGACAGTATATTCATAAGAACCAAAGCTTGTTCTGAATGCTGTCTTGGGAATATCTTGTTCACGAATGCGAATCTGATGATAACCCATACGAAGGTCAAGCTTGGAGAACACTTTAGCACCTTTGAGTTGCTCGAAAAGCTCATTGATGTTGGGAAGTGGATACTTGTTCTTGATTGTCTTCTTATTCAATGGATGGTAATCGACGCACGAAGTCGGTCCGCGCCATCCTTCTTCCGGACAAAAGAACACCACAACCCCAAGGAGATGAACTCGGTCCGATCAAACCCAGACGCTCTTGTTCATCGAGCTGCTTCTTCAATTCCTTCAGCTCATTAGGTCCAAGCTTGTATGGACGCTTGCAAACGGGTTCGTGCGGTGCTCAAGATCGATAACGAATTCAATCGCCGGTGAGGAGGCATTCCCGAAGCTCTTCCGAAAGACATCTTGGTACTCACAAACGATCGAATCGAGAGATAGCATCCAATTCGCCCTTCTCATTGAGAGAAAACAACCAATGGTTTCATCACGAGCGCATAGATGATCACATCATTAGAAGAGTGAGTCAATTGAATTTCCCGGCAGCACAATCAAGCTGAGCTTTGTGCCGAGAAAGCCACCCATCCCGAGAATAAGATCAATATCCGAGTCACCAAGAACCATTGGTTTAGCCGAAATCTATAATCTCCCATCTTGATAGAAACATCCGAGCCATCATTTTGTATTCATGAACAAACCCGAGAGGAAACCGCTATCGGCTTAGGCGGATCGACAAGATGCAAATTGTTCATGGATGCAAAAGGTCTTGATATGAAAGAAATAGATGCACCAAGATCAAATAAGACTTTTGCAGAATATCATTAATCGAGAGATTACCCATTATCACATCAAGAGATTCCTCCGCTTGAGCTGCATTCATCATATTCACCTTTGCGACTTGGGATTATGCTTGACCACCGCATTGCTGGAAGATTTCACAGAGGAGGAGGCGGAAGGCGCCTTTGGTTGAAGCACTTGTTCGCATAGTGACCTTCTCACGACACTTGTTGCAAGTCACCTCGAGAGCGGACGGTGATAAGGAGCATTGACCTTGGAGCTTGAGAATTAGACTTGTTACGATAGCTTTGGGTTGGGTGGGTGGGAAGATCCACGACCACCTGAGTTCTTCTGCCGATAAGGCCGACGGACGGAGGAGGTGGAAGGTAGAACTTCTGCTGCTTAGCTGCCACTTGAGAGGAAGAAGAAGACTGAATCTGCATCCCCGATTCTCTTCTTAGAAGCCTCACATTTGAGCTGGGCAGCTTCTTGCTTCAAAGCCATGTTGTAGAATTCATCATACTTTTCTCGCTCAAAAGCACGAGAGCTAATTGCAGATCTTCTCCGAGACCACCTCTGAATTGATAGATCATACTCTTTTCATCGTGGACGCCTTGCTTAGCAAAGCGAGCGAAGCTCGAACTGGATATTGTATTGATACACGACATGTTGCCTTGCTTGAGATTGCGGAACTCCTCACGCTTGCTCTCAACAACACTTTTCGAATGTGGTGAGCTCAAGTCTCGGCGAACTCATCCTGTAATGACACGACCTCCTCTCGAATCTTTGTATTGTCGGAACCACTCAAAGAGCTTGGTCCTTGAGTTGAAACGAAGCAAACTTGACAAAGTCCTCGTGTCCGACATTGCTACATTCAAAATGTTTGCAGATGTCCACAAGCCAATCGTCGGCGTCTGTGGCCTCGACTACGTAAACCGAAAGACTTCGCTGATTAGCGAGGAACCGATTGAGGGTAGCAAAGTGCGGCTGGTTGTTGCCTTGGCCTTGATTTCCTTGATTGCCTTGCCCTTGGGTACGCTCTTGCAAGAGTTGCAAAATCATCTCGAGCATTGGCATTGGTGGCTGCCATGATAGTTGCCATGCCTCCGGAGGCGGAGGTGGAGGTGGAGGTTCGACCGACTCCCATCATTGCGCTCCGGATTCGACGCGTTGGCATGGAGCCATCCTCAAGAGGGTGACATCCGTTAGCACTTGATAGACAGATAGACAAGTTGAATCAACGGATAGAAATTGCAACATATAGTCTTCACAATAAACATTCAACAAGGATGAACGAATGAATTCCAAAGTTAACATCACACGCCCTTAAGGTGAGAAGCCACTTGATTAAGGGTTGATGAAAAAATAACAAGGTACGATCGAACAAATAAGTGGTAAGGATTACCCAATCACAAACCAAATATCTCAAGGGAAGAAATGCTAAGAGCTACTTGAATCCCACCTATAAACTCCCAAACTTTCGGTTATGCAACTGGTGTTGGGGATACAGGGACACAAAATATATCACCCAAACTAACAATACCTAGATCCAAATTGTATCCATCCGTCAACACATAACCAAGAAACCTTCGAAATCGTGTACCTCGACCTTCAAAAGCATCCGTTATACGAGTCATGGCAATACTCCCGAGCTCGATCTTTGGGTTATCGGGTTATCTCACCAACAACTGCATAAAAGAGATTTCGATGTCGGCAAAACTCGTGTATTCCAGAATCGCAACGATAAAATTGTGACGACAACACCTCGGAGCTCAACTCCCGGACACCGCCACAACCCCTAAATGTCGGAGGCACCAAGAACAATGTTCTCGCCACAAAACCATCGGAACGATTCCAAGATACCCGCGTGATCCTAAAAAATTTTAGTGAAATTTGAGGAGAGGAGAGTCAAAACTTCTACGTCAGAGACCTCACCAGAGCGATTTAAGGACTGGGAGTAAAAGAATCCTACTCTCCGATATATATAATCCTAAGACTCAAAACATTTTTGTTCTAGACTCAACAACGCCAAAGAAACAATCAAGCCGGGCTCCTAAGTCGGGATGGCTCGATTACCAACTTGTAACGCCTCGATGCGGCTATATCTCCCACGTGTCGAAGCACGACTTAGAGGCATAACCGCATTGAAAGCAATGTCGCAAGTGAGGTAATCTTCACACAACCCATGTAATACATAAGGAAAGAGATACATAGTTGGCTTACAATGCCACTTCACACAATACATAAATAAACATCCATCATTCAGATTACACTCAAGGTCCGACTACGGAACCAAAATAAAAGAAGATACCCCAAATGCTACATAGATCCCCGATCGTCCCAACTGGCTCCACTACTGATCATCGTGAAAAGACACATAGTAACGACCACGCCTCGTCGAACTCCCACTTGAGCTCGGTTCGCCACACCTGACCGCATCGCTTGCACTGCAACTGTTTTGGTAGAATCTGTGAGTCACGGGACTCAGCAATCTCACACCCGCGAGATCAAGACTATTTAAGCTTATAGGAAGGACAGAGTTGTGAGGTGGAGCTGCAGCAGCGACTAGCATATATGGTGGCTACATTCGCAAAAGAGAGCGAGAAGAGAAGCAAGGCACGGTCGTGAAGCTAGTAGCGATCAAGAAGTGATCTGAACTACTTACGCCAAACATAACTCCAACATCGTGTTCACTTCCGGACTCACGAGAAGAGACCATCACGGTTACACACGCAGTTGATGTGTATTTTAATTAAGGTCAACTTCGGGTTTTCTACAACCGACATTAACAAATTCCCATCTGCCTCATAACCATGGGCACGGCTTTGAAAGATAATACCCTGCAGGGTGTCCCAACTTAGCCCATAATAAGCTCTCACGGTCAACGAAGGATATTCCTTCTACCGGAAGACCCGATCGATCTCGAATCCCGACTACAAGACATTTCGACAAGAATAAAACAAGACCAGCAAAGCCGCCGAATGTGCCAACAAATCCCGATAGGAGCTGCACATATCTCGCTCTCGTGGCACACCGGATGGGCAAGACATCGGGTTGGCATAGACCTGGATTGCCTCAGGGGCGCCGGACATCGCCAGTTGGGCCAAGACTCAAGGAGCACCGTCCGGGGTTAAATAAAGATGACCCTCGGCTCGCGAAACCCGGGGAAAAAGGCTTAGGTGGCAAATGGTAAAACCAATGTTGGGCCTTGCTGGAGGAGTCTTATTCAAAGCGAACTGTCAAGGGGTCCCATAAATCACCCAACCGTAAGGAACGCGAAATCAAGGAACATAACACCGTATGACGAAAACTAGGGTGGCAAGAGTGGAACAAAACACTGCATAAGGCCGAGCCTTCCACCCTTTACCAAGTATATAGATGCATTAATTATAGCAGATATATTGTGATATCCCCAACAAGTAAACATGTTCCAACAAGGAACAACATCTCCATGTTCCAACAAGGAACAAACTTCATCTTCACCGCAACTAGCAACGCTATAAGAGGGCCGAGCAATGCGGTAACATAGCCAATCAACGGTTTGCTAGGAAAGGATGGTTAGAGGTTTGACATGGCAATATGGGTGGCATGATAAGCAAGTGATAGGCATCGTAGCATAGGCATAGCAAAAGAGCGAGCATCTAGCATAGCAAAGATAGAAGTGATTTCGAGGGTATGGTCATCTTGCTCGCAAAGTTCTCGAGTTGTCGAAAGCTTGATCCTCGTAAGCGTTCTCAATAGGTTCCTCGCTCACGCACTCGCCTCCCAGCTCTACCCAAAGCAAGAACACAAACAAAGGAACCACAATAAATCACGGTGCAATGCACAAGCAACATGATGCAAAACATGGCATGATATGCGAGATGTGATGCAATGCGTATCGTGCTCGAAGGAAAATGATGAACCAGGCATCAACTTGGCAAACCAAGTATGCCTCTAGAAAGGTGAGATGATTTCGGTTGAAATCGATATAAAGATCACCGGAATCGGATGCACGGTTTGCAAATGACAAGCAAAACAAGAATGGCACAAATCTGCCATTAACAAAGATGATACCACATAGCAAGCAACAAGAAATTAAGCTACTGCACCCAAACGTACCAACAAAGTATATGGCAGTGATCTACTCAAGATGCTTGACAAAAGATGAACACTGAGCTACGGCTAATTCACAACATAACAGGTCCAAACAAGCATGGCAAAAGTGCAAAATATATCACCTTCACAGACTTAGTGAAATTATCAACATGGCGAAACAGCATCGGTAGCAATGTTCAGAGCAAGAAAACAACATGCTACAGGAACTTATAATAGCAAAACAAGGCATGGCATGAATCTACTCAAAGCATAGAACAAAAGTCCCTTACTGACCATGAGCCAAAAGGATCAGAAAATACAATAGCACCCATGTCAATATAGCAAGTTTCATAATGATTCAAAGAATGTGGCATGACAAAAACAGATAACAAGTAGGCATGTTTAAGAGCTCGATGCACTCACTACAGAGCATTACATGATAAACTAAGCATACATCCATCAAGAAGACATGGCATAGAGGCTACACATGGCAAGAACAACATCATAGCATACACGGATCAACTACAACAACCTTGGCAAAATTGAATAACATGTAAAGAATCTGCCAGGAAACATTTTATAGCAAAAGTAGAGCTCGATTGACTCAAGCTATGGCACTCCATAATTGCAAACAAAGGCATGGATGGATAGAGCATAACCATATGTTCAAAACATCCTTATCAAGTATCTCAAAATATGCATGGATCTCTCGGTAGCATCAAGTTAACATGGCATAAAAATGTCAAGAAAATCAGGGCTGAAATCAGCAACATCATGAAGCCTAGTTTGCATGCTTCTGCTAGTCACCACAGAGATCACAAAATACATGGCATACACCCCTGTAAATATGGCATGGCATATTACAAAACACATGTAGGACTCAGGATCATAGGGTGCACACATCAATCATGGCAAAATGACAAAGTGCATGTTCATTAAGAAATGAAACTAACATCACATAGCCCTCTTCTAACAGCATTTCGGGCATCAAGATTAGCTCAAATGAAAATGATGCAATGAGATGAAATGATCTACTCATCGAGGTGAACATTTTGACATATTACACGCATGAAACGGAGCAATATGCAGAGTTATGGCATGACGAAAATGCAAGAAAATATCACGTAAAAGGACTTAGGCGATTCGGGGAGAGGAGAAGTCAACCCTTCTCGGATCTGAGATCGGATCCGCGCGAAGTCGAGGTCGCCGGAGACGGCTTCGCGGAACGGCGCTGGAAGGACGAGGCCGGGCGGCCGGAGGAGAATGAGGCCGGGCGGGGCGGCAGCGGCGCCATGGCGACGGCGGCGGCGATGGCGAGGAGGGGCGGGAGGCGAAGCCGGGCGGCGGCGGCGATCCGCCGCCGGGCGGCGGATCCGCCGCCATGGCGGCGCGCGCGCGCGCGGCGGCGGGCGCGGCCGCGGGCGCGCCGCCGCCGGAAGCAGGCGCGGAGGGCTCATGGCGGGCTCAAGGGCCGGGCGGCGGGCTGGCGCGGGCGGAGGGCCACGGGCGCGCCTGATTGGCGGGCGCGGCGGCGGGAGTCCGGCGCGGACGGACGTGTCCGGCGCGGAGGAGCGGGCTAGGGTTTGGGGATCCGGTTGGAGGGAAGATGCATATTTATAGGTAGAAGGAGCTAGGAAGCTCCAAATGAGGTGTAGTTTTCGCCATACGATCGTGATCGAACGCCGATGGACATGGAAGTGACTTAGATGGGTTATTGGGCTGTTTTGGAGGGTGTTGGGCTGCAACTTAAAAGAGGCCTTTGCGAGAGTGCGGTTAACTGCTGAGTACCAAACGAGCTCCAAATGACCAAACTTGACAGTGGTTCACCGTGGTGTACCAAGGCCACTTGACAAACCTCGGTCCATTCCGAGAAAGTTTAGTACCGCCACGGAAAAACGTAAAAGGGGACGCCGGGGGACATAGGAGTGCCGGATTGCAAAACGGACAACGGGGAAAATGCTCTGAATCATGAGACGAACACGTATGCAAACGCGATGCACATGATGACATGATATGAAATGCATGACATGGACAAAATGCAAAAATGAAGAAAAACCCAACCACGGAGGAAATATCATATAACAATGCCGAAAATGGCAAGAGTTGGAGTTACAAATATGGAAAGTTACATCCGGGGTGTTACATCCTCGCTCTCGCCACGTCCGCCATGCCCCCACCCGTCCGCGATAGGCGAGGCTGGAGGCGGTCACCGCCGGAACTAGTGTTCGGTTTTTCACCGGAAGACAGACGGAGGGAGGAGGCATTCTATCGGTCTTTAGATGGCAATGCGGAGATCGAGGACTTGTTGGAGCGCGACCGCCTGGCGGAGGAGCAGGAGTTGTTGGAGCGCGACCGCCTGGCCGAGGAGTAGTGTATCGCTGATTTGCACTGCCAGCAGGACATGGATCAGCAGCGCACCGACGCTCTGAGTCGTGAGCAGAGCACCCGCAATTGGGTCGACTACGTGGAGGCCGGCGCCCGGCAAATAGCCCTGGAGGCTGTCGGGCACGCACGCGTTCGTGACACCGATTTTTACTACCAACTCGTCAAGTGGGTTTCCCGCTTAGAAGCTGAAGCTTCGGTGGACCACGAAGGCATGGAAAGGGCCAACGTGCGCGAGCAACGTGCCCCTATCGCACCTCTGGCAAGTCCGAGGCGAGGCGGAGGACGCCGGTGCCGGCGTTTAGCGTGTACTGCAGATGGCGGCCGGCATCGTCTAGTTAGCTAAGAGTAAGTCAGTACTTGTACGCTACTAGAGTATTAGTGGGAGTAGATAGTTAACTTGGCTATGATGGTTGTCAACGTGAAAGTTCAGTACTCTATATGTGGATCAGACTTGTTACTCTGCTCTAAATGTTGAACTTTCCGTTTAAACGTATGGAATGAGCTGTTATTGTTTTAAACTAGCAAAGTGGCTCGCACATACGTGCAGGCTAGTACGGAAAAAAGTTTGTTTTAAAAAAGAAAATATTAAGTTCTTTTGTCGGTTGATTGTGAAGTGGTTTTTTCGGCATAAGAGGAAATCTCCTTTCGTGTTTCGGAAAATACCAAGAGGGCGCGTTCGTGTAGAATAGTTCAGGAGTGACGTATGGTCGGGCTATCATGTTTTTATTGTGGGTATGGTTTGTCATGGAATGTCGACTTATTTGGACTAACGGACACATCACACCATAATAATTTCGTTCATGTTAAATATATGTATGATATTTTTACGGAGAGTCTCATATTCTTAAATTTGATTCCCAATATGACGCATTTGTATATGTGAGGGATTTTTAGTCATACGAATAATGTACTGAATGTTTTAACGGAAAATTATGTAATTTGGGCTAAACACACGTATATGCACTATATACTTAAAGTTGTTTTTTTGTGCTGGTGTGATATAATTAATTTGTTTTAGCCCAACACGCTTAAGCAGATTTACACCACTGCTCAGTGCTCACACACCCTTCTCTCTCACTCTACGCTTAAAAAAGAATATTTCTCTCACTCACAGTCTCACACACACCTTCACACTCTCACATTTATCTCTTGCCTGATGCCCCGATCCCCTTTCTTCTTTCCTTCTTCCATCCGCTCACTCCAAAATTGCTGCCACCGGATGAGCCGTCCCCAATAGTTTTCCCTCTTGATTTGTTGCCTTGAGCCTGCTCCTCCTCAGCTGCAGGCATCCCTGCAGCTCAACTCGTTGTTGCGGCCACAGCCCACAGGGGTGTCTGTCTACAGCGGCTTGTCTCTTGGGCTGGTAAACAACGACGGATGTGTAGCAGGGTCCGAGGAGCATCTGCGGAAGGGAGGAGGCGAGATTGTCGATCTGCACGGTGTCGTTTCCCTCGGCGTCCGTGCAGGTGATGTGGGCGTGGATCTCGTCTCCAGCAGCAGCATGGATCCAGCTTGAGTATGAGGATGCTGGCGATGTTGTCTTCCCAAGCGCGCGAGCCATCCGCATGGTCGTTGTTCCCACTCGAGGCAGCCCAACACATCATCACCATCCTCCACAACGTCAGTATTCTTCGACCTACAGGTCCCTCTTTTTTGCTTTTCCTGTCTTATCATATTTTTTGCTTAACCTTTCCTCAGTGTGTATGATTGTATACCAATATAATGTAATTGAGGTACTATCTATTAGTGAATAATCTTAATTTTCTTCTGTACCCTCCAATTTTTTCTGGGCTTTGCGACTGGCATAGGTAGTGTTAGGCTGCCGTACCCCAATTCATATTCAACAAATTTAGTAGTATAATCACTATATTGAGTTGGTATAGTTTAGTAGTATTTCCCAAAGACAAATTAGTTTTTAATAATTGAATAGTCAAATAGGTCTGACCGAATTGTACATATACAAAATATAATGATAGACGAATGCCCTGACCATTGGGTTGTACTCCATCATATGTCGATATAGAATGTCGATGTTTGGTATTTATTAACTATTTTCACCATATGGATCTTGATGCACATTTCTAGTACTTCTGCAGAGTAGTAGACCAATTCCGTCCTTCCATACCATGTTTAAATCTCTGATTGTGTCAGCCCTCTCCCAAATCTTCACTTGCGACTTTTTTACTTGTCTTCTTGTCTCTCTTCTTTTCAATATTATTTATGAATTCTGTATCTTCAAATGTAACAGTGATCCATAATACTGAAAATCATTGAATACTGTAGATGAAAGTATTTTATTGTTCACTAAAATTTTCAAGCACATAACATACATGCACCAGTATGCTAGTTTTGCTAGTAAATTAATTGGCTTAAGAGGTGCATATAAATTTGCATGCAGAGAACATACATGCACATGTATGCTAGATTTGCTAGTAAATTAATTGGTTTCAGAGGTGGATCTGGGACATAGTACTACCAGACTGCCAGTGCCTCCCCAATTGATAAAGAATACAAAGTCAGTGGTTAAATGATAATACCTCACCATTAGTATCTTGGATGGTTGACTCATGAATCATCATTTGAATCACTGATAAATCATTTTCTTCCTCTTCAAACTATGAGATAGAATACCATAATTTAGAACATCAAATAGAACACTTGGGTTTATCTTAAAAACCATATATTATGTTGAAAGTATACACTTTTCACCTCATTGTTGAATTTCTTTTATTTGATAACTCTTTTGAATTTCTTGTTGCTAGGACTTTTGACATGTGTACAGTTTTCTTCAGTCTTTATCTGAATCATCTTCCACTGTGATTACAGCTAAATCTGTAGATTGAATATTGGGTACTTCCTTTTCATATTGATTTCAACAGAATACCTCCTCATTGTGTACTTTGTTTTTTGCACCAACTTTTTTTAGTTATTTCAAAAAGCTTTTCCTTTCAAATCCTGTTTACATCTTTTTTGTCTCTCTTCGTGTGTTCTCTGAAATAATTTTTTGACTCCACCTGCTTGTTTACTTCTTCTTTTTATCCTCAATAGAAGTTTCTTGTTAGATGATGTAGAGATTTTCTTTTCAAGCACATTTTTCTTCTCTCCTCTAGTTGCAATCTTGTAGGAACGATTGCCCTATAAAAAGAAATCATTTTTACATTATTAAAAAAACATGTTTTAATATCATTTAACAATAGGTTGTAAATAGTTAATGCATATACAGCGAGAAAATGTTTTGGGTGTATTGCCTCACATGAAGTTCAATTTCTTTAACAGTTTATTTGCTATTTCTAGATCAATCTTTCTCACATATTTTTTTTAGATATTTTGCTTGACCGAGAAGTTTTTTGTTAGATGATGTAGATCCTTTCTTTCCAAACATATTCTTCTTCTCACTTTCTCCTGCATTCTTGGAGTGGCTCTTGCCCTGTTAAATGGAAATCTTGTTGGTGATACTTTTAAGAAATTATACCGTATTTATGATAATAAAACCGTTACTTAGTTGCAATCCTCATTATCTCACTTTTGAATAACAGAATTTGAAGAACCTTCTGTAACTTGGCTTTCCAGCATGCGTCATAAAGAACATACTCTCATTATAATTTTATAAACCATTTGAACATACTGTAATGTGCACGAACATACCTCTTCAACTATTTTGTTTAAATGTTTGTCTCAAGCCTCTCATTTAGTTCAAAAGGGAAGCTCACTTTGAAATTTTCCATTCATACTTACAGTTTCCTTGAATTTAACTTTAGTCAGAATGTGTGTTTTACCATAAAGGTTTTGAATTGAATCCATCGTTCTTTAGCATGGTATGCACAAGTGTTGCCTAAAAGTCTCTCCGTAGCCTCATTAAACATCAGAAATGTTGTTGTTATTGTATCATTGCTTACCTTGAGTTTAAGTAGATACCTAATGTGATAGTGTCACTGCTTACTGGCAATGCTACTAAAAAATGGTACCAAAGATGCTCACTGTAGGACGACGTTTTCGGCTACTTCATGACGTGAATTGCAAATATAGTTATGATTTACCTTTCTTGTGGCAGAAAAGCAAAGTTTGCATTCCATGTACCAGAAACCTTTTGTCGGTTATAATCTCATAAGTTTTTGCTTTCCTTGAGCACACAAATTCCTAACCGAAGTCAAGAAAAAGCATATCAGATTAGATAAAATAACAAATTAGAGATCCTGAGCAAGGTTATAATCTCATAAGTATATTTCATGAGCAAGGTTATAGGCAAACCTTTGTTTTAAGATAAAAAAATCATAGTTCTATGATTTAATGCTTTTCCATACTACCTAACTTTGAAGGTCCTGATTATGTAGATGGAGTACTATTTAATTTTTGCTTCTATTTCTGGAGGTATAAAACTTAATATACTACCTGCAAATTAGTTGTGAGGATAGTGTTGATCACCTTGTGTAACAATCTTGAAGATCATGAGTGTGAGGATAGTGTTGATCACCTTGTGTTACAAATGTTGAAGATCATGAGTGCCTCTAATCTGTAGCGGCTGGATTTGAATGTTTTTTATGTGTATGTGAGTATGTCGATTAATAGGCGGGTAGTCATTTTACTGACCTTGTATGTACTGCTAGGAAAGATGAGTGGTTAGTTACTTAATAATTACCTTGTTGGATTTCATATTTGATCCACCTTATGAGTTAGCATGTCAAAACTCTTTAGACGAGCATTGCCTTGAGTATCGAAGTACTGTTGATCCATTATTCAATGTTCAGTAACAAATTCATCAATTTCATATACAAGAATCATGCAAATTATCTAAGTTTGTGAAGCTGATACACACTGGAGGTAGTTTGGTCTCTTATTATGTGGCACATTGTACTTACTGGTGGTGGTTTGATTGCTCGACAGAGCCGATAACAATCTAGGAGTATCAACAGAGGATATTGGGCCGCTTGCAACTATTGGAGGAAGATGATGTCCAAGCGTCAATTGCTAGAGGAAGACGATGTTGAAGGTGGGTTCTGATGTGCAGCACGTGCTAAACCTGATTTGATGCTAGCTTGCATGGTTGGTTTTCTCCCCCTGGCACCATTGCTAAGCTAATTGCCAAAGCTCATAAAACACAACCTTGCCTTCTCGCTATCTCACCTTTCCCCAATTTCTCAAGATAGCAACCACCGCTGGTAGTCGTTCTACTGATTTTGTATGTACTTCTATGAAAGATGCAAGATCAGTTACTTAATAGTTACATTTTTGGATTGCATATTTGATCCACCTTGTGAGTTAGCATGTCAAAACTCTTTAGATGAGCACTGCCTTGAGTATCGAAGTACTGTTGATCCATTGTTCAATGATATGTAACAAATTCATCAATGCCATATACAAGAATCATGCAGATTATGTAAATTTGTGCAGGTGATACGCCGGAGGTAGTTTGATCTCTTAGTATGTGCACATGGTACTTACTGGGGGTGGTGTGATCGCTTCACAGAGCCGATGACAATCGATGAGTGTCAACATAGGAGATTTTGGTGCTTGCAACTATTGGAGGAAGATGATGTCTGTGTCAATCCCTGGAGGAAGATGATGCTGAAGGTGGGCTCTAACATGTGCCACGTGCTGAACTTGATTTGATGCTAGCTCACACGTTTGGTTTTCTTTTGCTGCCACCATTGCTAATCTGATTGCAGAAGCTCATAAAACAGAACCTTGCCTTCTCGCGGTCTCACCTTGCCCCGATCACTCAAGATAGCAAACACCGCCAGCCTGGTACAACATATCTGTCTAAAGTTAGACTTTGTTCCCATGGTGTTGTGGCATCAAAAATTCAGATAATCTACATCTTTCTTAACCCTGCAGTTGTGATCATTTAATTGTAGTTACATGTGTTTCTGTAGAGGCGTCCTTCCATTGATGTATAATTGGAATAGTTATTGTGTTCATAGTTCTTTTGGCCGATGGCAGCTATGTATATAGATTTTCTCAAAAGAAATATGCTAAGAGCTGTATCTCAACTGGCTGTTCTTGCACGTACATCTGACATAGCATTTTTGGCCGGTGGCGGCCATGTACAGAGCCGGATCAAACCAACCCATGAAGCTGACATGTATTTTTGGTCGGTGGCAGCCATGTACAGAGTCGGCTCAAACCAACCAATGAAACTAATCGATCTGGACACACATGTGTAGCAAGCAGGTGGATTGATCTTTTAACATTGGTTGCAAACGCACGTACCTAGGAATTGAATTGACAGAACCAATCTGTAGCTAACCATGGCGACGGCTCCGCTGAAGCGCTTGTGAGAGAAATCATTAAACATGTATCTATGGGGTGGCCGGCGGCTGCCGTGGCTGCTTCCGATCCAAACAGGAGCTTTTAGATTGGACATAGCATGGACGTGTAGGGAATATTAGGTTGCGGCCTATATTTTGTGGCATTGGTGGGTAATTTCTTTAGCTTTAAAATTAATCCAATGGTTTTGGTTTTCTAATCTAATAAAATAACGATCGGATGTTCCTAATTATTGTGGGATTTTAGGCAAATTTTCTTTTTTCTGATGACCCATCAAGTACTTTTTAAGATAAATAGATGGGTTGTATTTGTCCTCCATGGGTTTAGAGGTTGATTTGTGGGCCTATCAAGTTAACGTGTACACAATCAGGAGATGATTGTACGTGGAGAGGACGACAGCAGGGACCCGCCAAGGTCATGGCAGTATGCAAGCAAGTACCTCCTTATTTCAAGACAATAAAAAAATGGCTCCTCCTAATGGATTTCTGACATCTGGGTCCCATGCCATTGTCAACGTAGTCAATGAACGAGAGAATTGCACAACGAGCGGCTGACATCAGGGACCCAGCAGCTCGCCCAGTTATTTTTGTTTTGGGTTAATTTGATAAATGCCACTCCAAATCTGGCGGTTCATAAAAATGCCACTGAGATCTCCAAACTTTGAAAAATGCCATTTCGAGTGGCATTTTTCGAAGTCTGGAGTGGCGTTTTTCAAAGTTTGCAAATAGCAGTGGCGTTTTCCAAAGTTTGCAAAAATCGCAGTGGCATTTTTTAAAGTTTGGAAATTGCAGTGGCATTTTTATGAATCGCCATAATTGGAGTGGCATTTATCTAATTAGTTTTTAAGACGGAAGCAGGGTGTCAACTGGGCTGTGCGGGGCACTCTGGCCTCTTTAGACAGCCTTCTCTTTTATTTTACCACAGACCAGCCCAGTAGTTTTTTTTTTCTTTCTGAAAATGGCTAGCCCAGTTTTTTTTTATTTGCCAAGTAAGTCGCTTTGTCAGGTCTGTTGGGCTGCAAATCTTTCAAGACGAGGAGAGCTTCATTCGGCTGGCCGAGAAAATGGCCTATCAGTAATGAGAAATGGGCTGTACATTTTTAAAACACATCAAACCGGCAATTATTTTCAAATTTCTTTTTTTCATTTTGAGATTTTAAATTGCATTAATTTTTATGCATGGACAATTTGTTGGATTTTATATTGATATACATTTATTTTCAAAATCAGTTTGAATATGACTCGAAATTTCGAGATTAAAAACAGTTCGGACCGCATCGAAATATGTAAAATTTCGTATAATTTTTTAACCGTGGCCACAATATGGGCTGTAATGCTAACAAAAAGAATATGGGCTCCAAAAAACCTTAAGAATTAGCAAATGGGCTGTAAATTATTAGAAATAATGGCAGATGGGTTGTATGATGTTTTCCACAGATTTGAGGCTTTCCTAAGAAAAAGGTTGACGTACAAGCAATGAATGTTGGATGTCCATCCAACGGCCGTCGTGCTTCTTCAATCTCTGCTCTTCCTGCTCCAGCCGCTCAAACAAGCGCCGGCGGGATTGCCTGCTCCCTCGTCCCTGCGGCCGGCTGTGCTGCCGCGCAGGCCTCACCGCCCCACCGTACTCCCATCGATGGCCTAGTGTAAGGGCACTTTTGTCCCTAAGTAGTTTTGGTGATTGATGACAATGCCTTTGCGGACTAATCGTGTGTATTGAGCTTTTCAGATTCATCACGACTAAACACAAGACGATTCCATGCCCCTCGAAGATTATTGAAGACGGCGTTTTTCTACGGTTCGGTTCGGTGGAGTTGAGTCGTAGGAGAGCCGTACTATTAAGAGGGGGCCCGCTTTGGAAAGGTTTGGGTGGAATCTCACGTACACGTTCCCTTTTGCACCGCCTTTCCTTGAGCTCCTTGGAGTGTTCCTCCGTCTCCCCTTGTCTCTGCGATTTGAAGGTCTCCGCCTTGCTCTTCTCAGGCTAGCGGTAGTACTCTCCTCGAAGCGGTACTACCGCAGAGCCATCGGTAATACTGGGGCTCCTGCAGTAGTACCATGGGCTCCCACGGTAGTACCGCTCCCGGAGCGGTAGTACCGCTGACTCTGATCGCACCGCTGCTCAAGCGGTGGTATGCGTGATGTAATTTTTACATCCGCGCTACCCGATAGTACCATGCTGCGGTGCGGTAGTACCGTGTGGCCAAGCCAGTGCATGTGTAAGTCGGAGGTAAGGCGGATGTAATTTTTACATCCGCACCTTTCACTGATAGTACCGCACCCTTGGTCGCGATAGTTCCGTGTCGGATTTTGCATGGCGATCTCTCAAGCGGAGGTAGTCACGGATGTAATTTTTACATCCGTGCCTACAGACCTGCCTCTGGTGTCTTGCGGAAGTATCAGTATGAGGTCACAAGAGTACCGCTTCTGCGGATCTACCGCGTCCTATTAGTACTCCTGTTTGCTAGGTCCGGTCTCAGCTGTGCCCACGGTAGTACCGCAGGCCCGTGCGGTAGTACCGCGCCTGTGGTGTGGTAGTTCCGTGGGTCGCGGGCTGAGTGGTGGGTAACGGTTGGAAATGTCCCCCCACTATAAAAGGGGGTCTTCTTCCCCAAGAAGACATACCTCTTCCAACCCTAAACTCCATTGTTGCTCCAAGCTCCATTTTCGCCCTATCTCTCTCCCTAGCCAATCAATCTTGTTGATTTGCTCGGGATTGGTTGAGAAGGCCCCGATCTACACTTCCACCAAGAGAAATTTGATTCCCCCCACTAATCCCTAGCGGATCTTGTTACTCTTGGGTGTTTGAGCACCCTAGACGGTTGAGGTCACCGTGAAGCCATAGTCCATTGTGGTGAAGCTTCGTGGTGGTGTTGGGAGCCTCCAATTAAGATGTGGAGATTGCCCCAACCTTGTTTGTAAAGGTTCGGTTGCCGCCTTCAAGGGAACCAATAGTGGAATCACGGCATCTCGCATTGTGTGAGGCGTGAGGAGAATCTGATGGCCCTAGTGGCTTCTTGGGGAGCATTGTGCCTCCACACCGCTCTAACGGAGACGTACTTCCCCTCAAAAGGAAGGAACTTCGGTAACACATCCTCGTCTCCACCGGCTCCACTCTTGGTTATCTCATCCCTTTACTTGTGCAAGCTTACTTGTGTTCTATTCATTGCTTGCTTGTGTGGTTGTGTTTGTTGCATCATATAGGTTGTCCACTTAGTTGCATATCTAGACAACTTACTTTGATGCAAAGTTTAATTTGGTAAAGAAAAGCTAAAAATTGTTAGTTACCTATTCACCCCCCCCCCTCTAGTCAACTATATCGATCCTTTCAATTGGTATCAGAGCCTCGTCTCTTTTTAAGGACTTTACCGTCCGAAGAGTATGGTTGACGTCGTAGATGATGTGGGAGAGCACTCGGGTGCGAATCCGATATCATCTACAGGAGATGGGGGTAACTCGATCTCACGTGAGGAATTCAATGTGGCGTTGGACACATTGAAGACCTCCATGACGACCGAGGTCAAGGACATGTTTAAGGATTTCTTAGAAGGGCTTAAACTTTCCACCGCGCCCGTGAAAGTGGGTGATCCCGCCAACACGGAGACGGATGCTAACCCCGACAAGGGGGAAGCTACTAGTGAGAAAGCTCCTATGTCTAGTGGTAAAAATGGGACCGGCATCTTTGCTCATGTGCAACCTCCACCCGTTTATGGTGGACCGATCCCTTCTACTCATTTGAATCATGCCGGTCCTCCCCCCAAGATTGATAAAAAGGAGGATTTTGATTCTTGGTGTAGGACCTTGAGAAGAGGTGTCTAGAGGGGGGGGGGTGATTAGACACTAAGTACCAAAGTTGCAGTTTTTAAGTTTCTTTAAAGTTTGAGTGGAGTTTAGGCACAAGTTTAACATTCACAACATATAGCAAGCAAGCATGCAAAGAGTATATGAGCAGCGGAAAATAAAGCATGCAACTTGCAAGAATGTAAAGGGAAGGGATTGGAGGATTCAAACGCAATTGGAGACACGGATGTTTTTGGCGTGGTTCCGATAGGTGGTGCTATCGTACATCCACGTCGATGGAGACTTCAACCCACGAAGGGTAGCGGTTCTTGAGTCCACGGAGGGCTCCACCCACGAAGGGTCCACGAAGAAGCAACCTTGTCTATCCCACCATGGCCGTCGCCCACGAAGGACTTGCCTCACTAGCGGTAGATCTTACGAAGTAGGCGATCTCCTTGCCCTTACAAACTCCTTGGTTCAACTCCACAATCTTGTCGGAGGCTCCCAAGTGACACCTAGCCAATCTAGGAGACACCACTCTCCAAGAAGTAACAAATGGTGCGTTGATGATGAACTCCTTGCTCTTGTGCTTCAAATGATAGTCTCCCCAACACTCAACTCTCTCTCATAGGATTTGGATCTGGTGGAAAGAGGGTTTGAGTGGAAAGCAACTTGGGGAAGGCTATAGATCAAGATTCATATGGTAGGAATGGAATAGCTTGGCCTCAACACATGAGTAGGTGGTTCTCTCTCAGAAATAGGATGCTGGAAGTGTAGGTTCAGTCTGATGGCTCTCTCCACGAATGAAGAGGAGATGGAGGGGTATATATAGCCTCCACACAAAATCTAACCGTTACACACAATCTACCAAACTCGGTGAGACCGAATTCGTTAAACTCGGTCAGACCGATTTAGCAAATAATGTGACCGTTAGGGTTTTCGGTGGGACCGGAATGCAACTCGGTGGGACCGATTCGGTTAGGGTTAGGGCATAACGTAATCTCGATAAGACCGATTAAACAAACTCGGTGGGACCGATTTTGGTAATAAGCTTTCCAGAGAGTTGGTCAGGCAAACTCGGTTTGGCCGATTATCAAACTCGGTGGGACCGATTTTGATAATAAGTTAACCAGAGAGTTTGCATTGTAATCTCGGTAGTACCGATTGCTCAAACTCGGTGAGACCGATTATGATAATGGACATACAGAGAGATTACAATCCCATCTCGGTGAGACCGAGATCCCTATCGGTGAGACCGATTTGCCTAGGGTTTGTGGCGGTGGCTAAGACATCCAAACTCGGTGGCGCGGATAGAAAGAATCGGTGGGGCGAGTTTGACTTTAGGTTTAGGACAAATGTGTGGAAGTGGGAAAGTAGTTGAGGGTATTTGGAGCATATCACTAAGCACTTTGAAGCAAGAGGCTCATTAAGCAACACCTCATTCCTCCTTGATAGTATTGGCTTTTCCTATAGACTCAATGTGATCTTGGATCACTAAAATGTAAAATGAAGAGTCTTGAGCTTGAAGCTTGAGCCAATCCTTTGTCCTTAGCATCTTGAAGGAGTTCCCGCATCCTTTAGTCCATGCCACTCCATTGTTGAACTTATCTGAAACATACTAGATAAAAGTGTTAGTCCAACAAGAGATATGTTGTCATTAATTACCAAAACCACCTAGGGAGCACTTGTGCTTTCACTTGGGTCTATCGTTTTAAACGTCATTTAAATCATGTGAACACTAACCTTTGGAGAATCATTGAAGAAGGTTTTCATCCGCATGACCGGAGCAACTTCACTCCTAGAGAAGCCGTGGATGAGCAATTCAATGAAAATGCTCTCTTCATCATCCAAGAAGCAATCCTCCCCGAAGACCTCCCACATCTTCGGCCTTACTCGTTGGCCAAAGATGCTTGGCGCAAAGTGATTTCTCTCTATCGGGGAAGTGCAAGCATTCAACGCTCCAATTATGAAGTGGTACAAGATGAAGCCGATGAGTTTGCAATGAAAGAAGACGAAGAACCTCGTGAGCTCTATCGGAGAGTTACCAAGCTCGCGGTCTCTCTCCGGGATCATGGAAGTAAGGACACATATGACAATTGGATCAAGCGCAAATTTCTCAAGGCAATGATGCCCTACCACAAAGCCATGTCCTCCGTCATCCGTCAAAGGCCGGACTTTCACACCTTGTCCTCGAGTGATGTGTTGGATGAGTTTGTGGCTATGAGCATATTGGACAAGACCGCCGACAATGCGGTGCTTCGCTCCCAAAGAGCAAAGAAGCCCAACCTTGCATTGAAGTCCAAGTTTTGTGTCGAAGAAGAAGAAGAGGAATAAGAATAAGAGAGCAACCTCGAAGATACGAAGTATGCCTATCATGAACACATGGCCCTTGCTTCAAGGCAATTTTGGAGCAAGAAGAACTCAAGGCCCAACTTCAACAAGAGCAACTCAAGTGGCGCAAAGGGAAAGCAACGAGTGAGGACTTGCTTCAATTGTGGCAATGTGGGTCATTTTGTTGCGGAGTGCCCATATGAGAAGAGGGAAGACAATGGTGGCAAGCTCATCCGTAAGGACAAGTCCAAGTCTTTCCCCAACAAGAGCAACTTCACCAAGAAGGCTCCTCACAAAGCTTTGGTGGTACAAGAAGAGTACAATGAGGATGATGATGATGATGAAGACGGTGAGTCGGTTGCCATGGCCTCCGTTGCCATTGCGGCGACTTCTCGGGTGTCTCTCTTCGACTCACCCAATGAAAGCATCACCGCCAAGTGCCTCATGGCTAAAGCCACCAACAAGGTAACCCCCAACATCAAAAATACCATCATCAATCATTCTTCTTTGACGGATTGCATTGATGAACATGAGGGAACTAATGTGGAGGAGAATGAGTTTGAGACCTTTATGGGTAAACTCAAGGGCAAATCCAAGAAGCACTTCGTTGCTCTCTTGGAACAACTTGGTGAAGCCAATGACATGATCGAGGCTCACGAAGAAACCATCTCTAAGATGGAGGGGCATAGTCTTGACTATGCCGATGAGATTTCGGATCTTTCCAATGCTCTTGAGGAAGAGCGTGGTCTTCGTTTGACTCTTGAGGAGTCATACAACGATGATCATGCTAAATTAAAGAAAGATCTTGATCATGCTCTTGTTGTGTCTCGTGTGCTAAGCTCCGAGAAGGCAAAGCTTGGAGTTGATCTTGCTAGACTCAACGAGGAGTTTGACATTCTCGACAAGGCTCACAAAGTCTTGAAGGGTGTTCATGCTAGCCTAAAAGAGTCTCATGATCAACTCCAAGTGAAGCTAACCAAGGAGAAATCCACCTTTCCTCATATGGTATTGATTGATAATGCAAATGCTACTAACCCTTGTTGTGAGCATGTGCATCTTGTTGAGGAGAATGCTAAGTTGAAGGAGCAACTTGAGAAAGGCCTTGTCACATGCATACAAGGTGAGAAGAACCTCAACGACCTTTTGAGTAATCAAAAGGAAGTTGTAACTAAGGAGGGATTGGGTTACTTTTAAGCCCAAGAACAAGAAGAAGAATGACAAGACCAATCGACCCCCTCCTCTCAAGCAAACTTTTGTGAGGGAGGGAGAGGTGCTTCAAGGAGAAGAAGAACAACATAAAGGGTGGCGATGCCAAGAAGGGCAATGCCACCCTCCCAACAAAGCCGACGATTTTAATCCCTCTTATGTGTTATGCCGTGCTAGTGACGGGCACGTTTATGCCAAATTTGTTGGTTCTCCTCATGAGTACACTGAATGGTCTATTTGGGTTCCTAAGACCCTTGTTACTAACATCAAAGGACCCATTACAAAATGGGTACCTAAAACCAAGCATTGATCTCGTGTAGGTGTTTGCTTCCGATGGAGGATCATGGTTGCTCGATAGTGGAGCTACAAATCATATGACCGGAAGCAAGGACTTGGTGGTGGACGTGCACAAGATTCCTTCTATGCCCACCAATGTCGAGTGGGGTGATGCCTCGTTTTCTAAGGTATTGGGACTCGGCAAGGTTGTCATTTCTCATGATCTCACGATCGAGAAGGTCATGCTTGTTGAGTCCCTTGCATACAATTTACTTTCCGTTCGTCAACTTGCAATCATGGGCTTTGCCACTTTCTTTGATATTGATACCGTGGCCCTCTTGTGGAGCAAGACTCTTAAATTAGCATTTGTTGGGCATGTCGAGAATGGTCTCTATGTGATTAACTTTTCGGAGGTACCCACTAAGACCGCGACATGCCTAATGGCTAAAGTTGATGTGGGATGGCTTTGGCATCGCCGTTTAGCCCATGTCAATATGAGATCTTTGCAAAGTCTCCTCAAGGGGGACCATGTCCATGGACTAACGAATGTTAGTTTTGCTAAAGATCGTGTTTGCAGTGCCTGTATCGAAGGAAAGCTTCATGAAAAGGCTCACCCTCCCACAACTATCATTTACTCGAAGAGGCCTTTGGAGCTCCTTCACTTGGATCTCTTTGGGCCTCCATCCTTTGATAGTCTTGGGGGTAGGAAGTATTGCTTGGTGATTGTGGATGACTACTCAAGATATACTTGGGTGTATTTCTTCAAGAGGAAGAGCGAGACTCAACAAACCGTCATTGACTTTGCAAATGAAGCACAACGTCAACACAATGCAAAGATCTTGACAATAAGAAGTGACAACGGCACCGAGTTCAAGAACTACACCTTGGATGAGTTTCTTAGTGATGAGGGGATCAAGCATCAATATTCTGCACCCTACACCCCTCAAAAAAAGGTGTCGCGGAGAGGAAGAACCGGACGTTGATGGATGCGACAAGGACCATGATGGCGGAGTTCAAGTCTCCATACAACTTTTGGGCCGAAGCCATCAACACCGCTTGTCATGCATCCAATCGGCTCTACCTCCGCAAGGGCTTGAACAAGACTCCATATGAGATACTCACCGGTAACAATCCCAACCTCAATTACTTTCGGGTGTTCGGGTGTAAGTGTTTCATTCTCAAAAAGGGTGTTCGGTTGTCTAAGTTTGAAGCTAGAGCTTATGAGGGCATATTTGTTGGTTATGCTACAAACTCTCACGCTTACCGTGTCCTCAATAAATCCACGGGACTTATTGAGGAGACGTGTAACGTGGAGTTTGATGAGAATAACGGCTCCCAAGTGGAGCAAAGTGGCACTTGTGATGTAGGTGATGAAATTCCTCCTCAAGCCATAAGAAGAATGGGTGTTGGTTTTATCCTACCCGTTGAGGAACCCCTTGTGGCCGAAGGAGAAGGACAATGCTCCACTCGAGTGGAGCCATCACCAACCCAAGGCCCACACGCTTACGAAGAACAAAGTGAAGGCCCTCAACCTCATGAACAAGACCAAGGGCAAGATCATGCTCAAGACGATGTTGACACACCAAATGATGCCCAAGGTCAAGTTCTCTCCCCCGAGGAAGTTCAAGATCAAGAACTTGCTCAAGACGGTGCTCAAGATGATCAAGTGACCCCTCCTCAACTCACCTCCGAGGAGGAACTAGAGCGTCGTGCCGCCAAGATTGCTTCCAAGCTCACCACCAAGGGTCATCTCATGAAGAATGTACTTGGAAGCATCCAAAAGGGAGTAAGCACTCGTAGACAATTGGCAAACTATTGTGAACATCACGCGTTTGTTTCTTGTGTCGAACCCCAAAAGGTATATGAAGCTCTTGAAGATCCGGATTGGCTTAATGCCATGCATGAAGAACTCAACAACTTCGAGCACAACAAGGTGTGGAGGTTGGTGCCAAGGCCAACGGGGAACCACAATGTCATTGGGACCAAGTGGATTTTCAAGAACAAGCAAGATGCTCATGGAACCATCGTTCACAACAAGGCAAGATTGGTGGCACAAGGTTACTCCCAAGTCGAGGGTATCGACTACGGTGAAACCTTTGCCCCCGTTGCTCGTCTTGAATCCATTCGTTTGTTGATTGCTTATGCTTCTCATCACAACTTTAAGTTGCAACAAATGGATGTGAAGAGTGCCTTTCTTAATGGTCCTATTAATGAGTTGGTCTACGTCAAACAACCCCCCGGGTTTGAGGATCCCTACTTTCCCGATCATGTGTACCAACTCGATAAGGCACTCTATGGCCTTAAACAAGCCCCACGTGCGTGGTATGACCACCTTACCGAGTTGCTACAAGATCGTGGGTTTGAAGTTGGGCTCATCGATCCCACTCTTTTTACTATATGTTTGTGTGCCAACTATATGTTGATGACATTATCTTTGGTTCCCCTAACAAAGCTTTCAATGATGAATTTGCGGCACTAATGACCTCAAAGTTTAATATGTCTTCCATGGGAGAGTTGAAGTTCTTTCTAGGTTTCGAGGTGAAGCAAAGAAGAGAAGGTACCTTCATCAATCAAGCCAAATACACTCAAGACATGCTCAAGAGATTCAAGCTAAGTGATGTCAAGCCGGCTTCCACTCCAATGCCCACGAAGTGCCAACTTGACATCGATCCCAATGGTAAAGCGGTGGATCAAAAGGTATATCGCTCCATGATTGGATCCTTGCTTTACCTTTGTGCATCTAGACCGGATATCATGTTGAGTGTGGGAATTTGTGCACGGTTTCAAGCCGCATCTAAGGAAAGCCACTATGTGGCGGTCAAGCGAATCTTTTGATATTTGGCTCATACCCCAAACTTTGGCCTATGGTACCCTAGAGGAGCAAACTTCAAGCTTGAAGGATATTCGGATTCCGATTGGGAGGGAGACAAAGTGGATAGGAAGTCTACTTCCGGAGGGTGCCAATTCCTTGGCTGCTCTTTGTTAAGTTGGTCTTCCAAAAAGCAAAGTTGTGTGTCTCTCTCGTCCACCGAAGCGGAGTATGTAGCTGCCGATAGTTGTTGTGCACAACTCTTATGGATGAGGCAAACTTTAAAGGATTACGGTGTCATTTGTGACAAAGTGCCTCTTTGGTGTGACAATGAAAGTGCCATCAAGATTTCTCTCAACCCGGTGCAACACTTCAAGACGAAGCATATTGAGATTCAGTATCATTTCATCCGTGATCATATTAGGCGAGGGGAGATCGAGCTCAAGTACGTCAACACTCATGATAACTGTGCAGATATCTTCACGAAGCCCTTGGATGAAGCAAGATTTCGCGAGTTAAGGCATGAGCTAAATATCATTGATTCGAGCAATGTTGCTTGAACCCTTGCACATCCCTCCATACTCAACTTGTTATCTAGTTTAGGTGTAGGCATGGACATAGGGGGAGTGTTGTTCTCTCAATGAACTCTCCCTCCCCCCCATTATGCATAAATCGATCATCTCTTTCACATTAGCCATTTTTGACGGTGCTTGTGCTTCAAAGACGAGTTTTGGTCATGGGCCCAAGGATAATTCTTCGCGGTGCCATACCAATTGGCTCAAAATAGGTGGCTCCGTCCACCGCTCTCCTCACGGAGAAGTTGTGTCTCGTAGTTGGTCTCGTTCGTCGTGTGTGTTTGTCTCTTAGTTGGTTGGTGTCTCTTTCGGAGTTTGTTTTTGCCTTTTTCTCTCTTTTCTCTTGTGTGTTCTTACACCTTCTTGGTCTTACGGTACTACCGTGGTGAGCCACGGTACTACCGCAGGAGTTGGTGGCTCTACGTTTTGTGCGTGGCCCTCCAGGGGCACGGTACTACCGCTACCTCCGCGGCAGTATTTTTTATCGCCGCTGAGCAAGCAGTACTACCGCCCAGCGTCTTGTACTTCCGCTGGCGGTACTACCACGATGACCCGCGGTACTTCCGCGCCCCCGCGAGCGGGTGGGGGTTAAGAGCGGGACAGGGGAAGTTCTAACTCCCCCATACCCATTCATCTCTATTCCCCACCCCGTCTCTCTCTCTCTCTCTCTCTCTCTCTCTCTCTCGACCAAGAACGGCGCGGAGGCCTTCGCCGGATCTCCGTCTCCGGCCGCTCTCCACGGATTCCGACCAGTGGGATCGTTCCCCACCTCGCCCTCTTGCCATGGACCCAGGTTTTTCCCCAAGTGCCTCTTCTTTTTGCCCTTCCTTGTGGTTCTAGGTTTTGGGGAGATGCATGTGGTGTTCTTGAGATTTTTGGCTAAATCTGTGCAAGTGGGATTCGTTGTAGAGTGGTAGTGTAGTCCCATGCTCCTTGGATAGTCAAATTAGTTCCGTTTGATCAACGGTAGTACCGGATTTGTCGTGTGGAGGTTCCAGATCCAGATCCACGTCCTTTGTGGCGGTTCTCAAACCGTGCGGTACTACCGCTCCTCCTGGAGCGGTATACCGCAGCCTCACCTGGATCTGGCGCTCGGCGGTACTTCCGCACCTCGGTGCGGTACTACCGCTTGGCGTCCGGAAGTAAAAAATTACTTCCGCCCCAAGCGCGGTACTACCGTGCTATCCCAACACGGTACTACCGCGGCTGGAGCGGATGTAACCTATTACTTCCGCATCCCTGCCCGGTACTACCGTAGATTCATCCTGCACTCATTTGTCTCGTCCAAATTGCATGCTTTGTGTTTCTCTCGGTTTGGTTTTGATCCGTTTTGTTCCTGTGCGTGTCTTTCTGTCTTTGTGTTTAGGTGGTGGCTCCGATTTTGCTCGTCGCTCGAATCCCAGCCGAGACACAGGGTCAAAGCGTCTGCGCAACCCACATGATGTTCCAGAGGGGTCCTCAGCCGCTCCCCAACGCAGGACCAAGACTACCGCCAACAAACAGAAGGAGCCCGTCATGGGCATGGATGTGATGCCCCAGGCCGAGTTTGTCATTCGAAGGAAGCTCAATCCCTATGTGAATCCCGGGCTATGCAGCGTGGCAATGAACTCTTACGGAACAAGCAGCAGAATCGATATACATGGATGTGATCAAAGCCAAGCAGAATCACTATGTTGAAGTTCACTACATTGACATGCATCATATGAGGCAGGACAAGCACCGTGAGTACTTTGGAGAGGCCTTGGATCTTATCGAGCAGTTCGCCATTGAGCACTTGCTCACCTTCCACAAGGATTTTGATCCAGAGATCATCACACAGTTCTTTGCTTCCGTCCATTTCGGCACTGATGATGCAAGGACCATGACTTGGATGACTAACGGTCGCCGTCTGTCAGCTACTTGGAAGGAGTTCATGGAGTTACTTAACATTCCGGATGAAGGGCTCAACACGCCAGTTGGAGTTCGCCCTCATGCCAACTCTGACTCTGCCAACAAGAACAAGCTCCAGCCATTCCTTGTTTCGAAGACTCTTCCCAACAAGAAGACTGCGTGGGTGCTTAATCCCTTCCTTGACATTATGCATCGACTCTTTCGGAACACCCTCTTCCCACGCATTGGGGACATGGGCCAGGTACATGCTTACCTCGTTGACATGATGCTTATCTGCGAGGAGGCCCGTAAGGCTCAGATTCAACCACTTGATGTCTCACATATCATGTGGTGTGAGCTTCAGTTCGCCGTGTTCAACCGTAAGGTCCCCATCTACGGGCCTTACCTGTTCCACTTGATCTCCATGACTTGGGAGAGGCTGTTTCCCTAGGATGAGTTTGAAGCTCCAGGGTGGATTCATCATGAGTCCGTCAGGATCCGCATGAAGCCACATTGGGCTAACACCACCACTTCTGCTGAGGCTGCCAGACAGGCTGTGGATGAGGAGGAACTTGGGGAGGAAGAAGATGCTGCTAACCGTTCTGCCTTCTCGCCTCCCTCTGATGAGCCCTCTTGGGCAAAGAAGCTGAAGAACAAGATGAAGAGGCTGTTCTGCATGCAGGTTCAGGGTCAGTACAAAGCCCATGTTGCTCAGAAGGAGAGTCACCGTCGCGTCATCAGGATCTTGAGGGCTTGCGGGGAGGATGCAGCCAGCGGTTCTGAGAAGCACATCACCCCCGAGACTGCCTGGATGGAGAAGCAGGGCTACAAGTGGACCGATTCAGAGGAGGAGTCTGTTCCGGCTGCAGAGTCTGAAGACGAGGAGTCCTTTTCCGCCTGAGCTACCACCTGTGTTGTAGGTGACCTCTCTGCCTTTTTGGTGTCTCGATGCCAAAGGGGGAGAGAGTGTAGGATTTGCGTGTGTGTTTCGTTGTTTGCTTTGCTTTCCGTCGTTGAACTTGCTTGCTTTGCTTTGGTTGTGCTTGTGAGACTAAGTCTATCATATGGTGTAAGACATATGCATTCTATCGTACCTTATCATCTTATTGAGCTTGTGCTTTATCTTGCTATTAATGTTATGCTCTTATCTACTATCTTGCTTAGTGTCAGCCTTATCATTGCAAGATATGCTTTGTTTCTAAAATATAGGGGGAGTGGTGATCCTAGTATTCGTGCCGTGCAGTTCTAAGCACTTTACTCTCTATCACGAATCTAGGGGGAGCTCATCTATATTTTAGAGATGTGGAGTTTGCTTGTGCTATATTCATTTACCTTGTGCAAATCCCGTATTGTCATCAATCCACCAAAAAGGGGGAGATTGTAAGGGCACTTTTGTCCCTAAGTAGTTTTGGTGATTGATGACAATGCCTTTGCGGACTAATCATGTGTATTGAGCTTTTCAGATTCATCACGACTAAACACAAGACGATTCCATGCCCCTCGAAGGTTATTGAAGACGGCGTTTGTCTACGGTTCGGTTCGGTGGAGTTGAGTCGTAGGAGAGCCGTACTATTAAGAGGGGGTCCGCTTTGGAAAGGTTTTGGTGGAATCTCACGTACACATTCCCTTTTGCACCGCCTTTCCTTGAGCTCCATGGAGTGTTCCTCCGTCTCCCCTTGTCTCTGCGATTTGAAGGTCTCCACCTTGCTCTTCTCAGGCTAGCGGTAGTACCGTGGGCTCCCACGGTAGTACCGCTCCCCGGAGCGGTAGTACCGCGAGCTCTGTCAGCACCGCTGCTCAAGCGGTGGTATCTTGTGGATGTAATTTTTACATCCAGCTACCTGATAATACCACGCTTCTTGCGCGCGGTAGTACCGTGTGGCGAGCTAGGTACATGAGCAAGTGTGGAGGTAAGGCGGATGTAATTTTTTACATCCGCACCTTTCACGGTAGTACCGCACCCTTGGTCGCGGTAGTTCCATGTCGGATTTTTGCACGGCAATCTCTCAAGCGGAGGTAGTCACGGATGTAATTTTTTACATCTGTGCCTACCAGACCTGGCCTACGGCTGTCTTGCGGAAGTACCGTATGAGGTCACGGTATTACCGCTTCTGCGGATCTACCATGTCCTATTAGTACTCCTGTTTGCTAGGTCCGGTCTCCGCTGTGCCCATGGTAGTATCGCGGTCCGCCGCGGTAGTATCGCAGGCCCGTGCGGTAGTACCGCGCCTGTGGTGCGGTAGTTCCGTGGGTCGCGGGCTGAGTGGTGGGTAACGGTTGGAAATGTCCCCCACTATAAAGGGGTCTTCTTCCCCAAGAAGACCTACCTCTTCAACCCTAAACTCCATTGTTGCTCCAAGCTCCATTTTAGCCGATCTCTCTCCTAGCCAATCTTGTTGATTTGCTCGGGATTGGTTGAAAGGCCCGATCTACACTTCCACCAAGAGAATTTGATTCCCCACTAATCCCTAGCAGATCTTGTTACTCTTGGGTGTTTGAGCACCCTAGGCGGTTGAGGTCACCGTGAAGCCATAGTCCATTGAGGTGAAGCTTCGTGGTGGTGTTGGGAGCCTCAATTAAGTTGTGGAGATTGCCCCAACCTTGTTTGTAAAGGTTGGTTGCCGCCTTGGGGGCACCAATAGTGGAATCACGGCATCTCGCATTGTGTGAGGCGTGAGGAGAATCTGATGGCCCTAGTGGCTTCTTGGGGAGCATTGTGCCTCCACACCGCTCTATGAGCGTACTTCCCTCAAAAGGAAGGAACTTCGGTAACACATCCTCGTCTCCACCGGCTCCACTTTTGGTTATCTCGTCCCTTTACTTGTGCAAGCTTACTTGTGTTTTATTCATTTCTTGCTTGTGTGGTTGTGTTTGTTGCATCATATAGGTTGTCCACTTAGTTGCATATCTAGACAACTTACTTTGATGCAAAGTTTAATTTTGTAAAGAAAAGCTAAAAATTGTTAGTTACCTATTCACCCCCCTCTAGTCAACTATATCGATCCTTTCACCTAGCCATCCCTGTACTCACCCACACCTGCTGTTATTCTCCGGCGACGGCAGACGAATCAGTAAACCCTCGTACAGTCGTACTCCCCTCCGCATGGGAAACAACTGCCGAGTCTTCCCTGGCTCCGTGTCGTTCCCTTCCTAGGCCTCGCCGTCGTCGACCGCCCTGGTGTTCTCGGCGCGGCTTGGTCAACGTGGTCAACGACCGACATGCATCTGAAGTGGACTGTATGTGGAGAGGCTGAAAGCTGGGTCCACGGGCGCACGCAAGGAAATGCCTCCTTATTACGTGCAAAATAATGATTCCTGCACCTGACATCTGGGACCCACCGAAAGGGCCTCTGTATTTTGCGAAAAAAACGTTACCGCCGCTGACAGCTCGGACCCACCAGCTATATCTTCGCACGCAAGGAAGTGCCTCCTTATTACGCTAAAAAAATGAATACTCCCCCTACTAGCTGGGACCTAGTATAGTGGGAGGCTGACTTGTGGGCCTACTAAGTTGACGGGGACGGAGGGCTTTGTCAACTTAGTCAATATGCACGATTCTAGCTCCAGTGACCGTACGATGTCCATCCAACGGCCGTAGTGCTTCTTCAACCTCTGGTCTTCTTGCTCCAGCCGCCCAAACCAGTGCCGGTCGTGCCTTGTGCTCCTGCCTCCCATGGCCGGCTGCGATGCCGCGGAGGCCTCACTGCCCCTACTACTCCCACCGCTGGCCAGGCCATCCCTCTACTCACCCACACCCCTGTTATTCTGTGGCGACGGCAGCCTCATACTTCAGCCAACCAGTGAACCCTCATACTCCTCTACGCGTGGCCATCCACTGCCGCGTCTTCCCCAGCTCCGCGTCGTCCCCTTCCTAGTCCTCGCCGTCGTCCACCGCCCTGGTGCTCTCGGCGCGGCGTGGTCAACGTGGTCAAGGAACGGCTTCCATCGGACGTGGATCAGTGCGTGGAGAGGCTGACAGTGGGTCCACAGGCGCACAAGGAAGTGCCTCCTTATTATGGGCAAAATAATTATTCCTCCACGACAGCGAGAACCCACGGACGGGCCACCGTATTTCATGAAAAACGTTTCCCCGATTGCTGGGACCCACCAGCTATATCTTCGCACGCAAGGAAGTGCGTCCGGCAAAAAAAAGCGATTAGCCCCACGCTAGAACCCACCAGCTACATCTTCGCACGCAAGGAAGTGCGGCGGTCGGGACCCACCTGGTCAAAGCGTGCGTGGCGTTGTCATTCTGGTGTGACGTTATGCGTACATCTTGGTGATGTAGAGGCGCGCGCGTAGCATGTACGCGTCACGCACAAACGACCAGTCGCAAGAAAGAAATCTGACCACATACGTACATCTGGCGGGTCTCGAATGCCTACTCGTGCATACGTCACGCCGGGGCTCCTGTACATGGCTGGGTTGGAGCGGAGAAACTGCATCGTCGTCGTGTTCATGGGGAGGCAACGGAATGCGTCGTGTTCATCGGGAGCAACGGAACGCGTGGGAGCCAACCGGCTTGGGCGGAACAACCAATGGGAACGAGGCATGTCGTACCACGAGCGGAGAAGCGACCTTGTGTTCGACCGGCCACGTTTGAAACAGGATCCTGTTCGCCGGGAGAAGTGCAGCGTCCGCAAAATGGAGAAGCGGACCTCCTACGGTCGAAACAGGGTCTTGTTGATCGGGAGGGTGTGGCGTACCGCAAAAAGAGAAACAGACTTGTGTTGGGCGCTTCTGATCGAAATGGGGTCCTGTTCGCCGGGAGGGTGTGGCGTATCGCAAAACAGGACTCAAGGGATCTGTTCATCTCCACCATCAACCCCTCCAGCCTCCACAGACTCTTGTTCATGCACCGTCGACCTCCTCCAGCCTCCACTGCATTTGTTCATCCACGGGCTCCTGTTCATCCAGCCTCCACCGCGCTTCTCCACGCTCTTGTTCAATCAGCCCTCTCCACGGGCTCCTATTCAACCACCCCTCCACGGGCTACTGTTCATCCAGCCCTCCACCATCTACTATTCATCCAGCCCTCCACGGGGTGCTGTTCATCCAGCCCCAACCAACTCGATCGATCGGGGTCTTGTTCATCCAGAGGCTACACCACGGGGTCCTGTTCATCCACCCCCACCGGGAACTGTTCGTCCAAACCCCCTAGCAACGCTCACTGTTCATCCAGAGGCAGCATCGATCGGCTTCAGTTAGCAGCAGTAGCGAATGAATCGCTCGATCGGGTTTAGTTAACAGCCATCGATCGATCGCTCGGGTTCGGTAACGCGTAGCCTGCAGTGCAATCGCTCGGGTTCAGTTATAGCCCAATGCCTCACTCGGGTTCAGTTAGAGCCCAATGCCTCGCACACACGTGCGTACGTGTACGAGAGAAACGCGCATCGCTCGGCCCCCGACCACCCACCGTAACCGGGAACTCCCCGAAATTTTCCGCGCCCTCGCTTCTACCACGGTTTTTTCTATCATGGACGGCCCAAAGAATGTCATGCAGCTGCGTCTCCGGCCCGCCCAGGACGAAAAGCCCATTTTCTGTCATGATTTTTTGTCCTATAAGTAGGAGCCCACCACATCTATGATGATACTGGGTTTTGTCACAATTATCGTCATAGAAGTGTCATAAGTATGACAGAAAAAAATTCGTTCGGCCCAAAATGTCACGGATGTGTCTTTTTTTGTAGTGTTATGTTCGACGTACTAACCGAACAAGTCTTCAGGAGAATTATGCTTACCGCTGAGGCCGGGTTCTCGATATCGAGTCCGATGTCCTCGGTCTTCTTCGGCCAATTTTTCTGGGCCTTGAATAGCTGCTTCCATATGTCTTCATGCGTGGTGCCGAAGAAGCGCTTCAAGGTCCGCAGCTCCTCCGGATTGAACTCCCACATGGGGGCCTGGAGCTGGCAGGGAAGAATGCGGCGGAAGAGCATCACTTGAATCACGTCGGTGAGACCGACGTTTTTGCCAAACATATTGAAGATGCTTTTTTGTAGCATCTGCACCTCCAGTTGGGACCCCCAGTCAAGGCCCTTGGCGTTCCATTAGGTGAGTCTCGTGGGGGATCCGGATCTGAAGTCGGGTATGGCCGCCTAGTTGGCGTCGCGGGGTTCGGTGATGTAGAACCACTCCTGCTGCCACACCTTGACCGTCTCCACAAATGCCCCTTTGCGCCAGACGACGTTGGGAATCTTGCTCACCATGGCTCCGCCACAGTCCGCATGCTGGCCGTCGACTACCTTCGGCTTCAGATTGAAAATCTTGAGCCAGAAGCTGAAGTGTGGCAGGATGCGAAGAAGAGCCTCACATACGATGATGAACACCGATATGTGGAGAAAGGAATTTGGGGCTAGATCATGGAAATCTAGCCCGTAGTAAAACATGAGACCTCGGACGAACGGGTGAAGGGTAAACCCTAGACCTCAGAGGAAATGGGGGATAAACACAACCCTCTCGCCAGGCTCCGGAGTGGGGATAACCTGATCTTTGTCAGTAAGCCTGTGTGCGATGTCCGCGGATAGATAGCCCGCGCTCTGGAGCTCCTTGTTGTCCTTCTGGTGACGGAGGAGGCCTCCCACTTTCCCTTGGAACCGGATCCGACCATGGCTGGGGAGGGTAGTGGCGGTGGGAAAGGTTGAAGTTTCGGGCGCTGGAGCTCAGAGGTGGGACGGCAGGAGCAAGAAGAAGGCGTGGGGAAGAAAGGAGGAATCTTTATCCTCTTATAGGCGGTGAAATACCAAACGCCCCCCTCTCAAGCCTTAAAACTCGCCTATTCCCAAAGAGATCCTGCGAAAGGCGCGATTGGATTACCCAAAACTGTATTGATGAGAATCCCACAATGGGAGAGCACGATCTCTATTTTGACAAGACGTGCCAATGGAGGCTAAGCCTTGAAACACGAAACGTGAGGCGTGAAAACGGTTCGAAATGTTAAAGAGCCAAGTGTAACGCTTCACCGAAAAAGTTGCCAGTAAAAGACACTGTTTTATTTTGACATCTTGCCTTCGTGGCTAAGCATTGTATTGATTATACATAGCCGAATACAACTCCTTTGTGCAGGGAGTTATCCCAAAGTATTCAGGAGAAGGAACCCGCCTTGCAATGCCGAAGACAATCCACGTGCCGAACACATCGTCATTGAAGACTGGTTCAGGGGCTACTAAGGGAGTCCTGGATTAGGGGGTCCTCGGGTGTCCGGACTATTTGATATGGGCCGGACTGATGGGCCATGAAGATAAAAGCAGAAGACATTCCCCCGTGTCCGGGTAGGACTCCTATGTGCGTGAATGGCAAGTTTGGTGTCCGGATATGTTATTTCCTTCCCCCACAAACCGACTCTGTACAACCCTAGGCATCTGCGGTGTGTATATAAACCAGGGAGGTTTAGTCCGTAGAGGCTATCAGAATTCTCGTAGGCTAGATAGTTAGGGTTTAGCCATTATGATCTCGAGGTAGATCAACTTTTGTAACCCCTATACTCATTGAATACAATCAAGCAGGACGTAGGGTTTAACCACCTTTAAGAGGGCCCGAACCTGGGTAAACATTGTGTCCCCATCGTCCCTTGTTACCATTGATCCTCAGACACACAGTTCGGGACCCCCTACCGGAGATCTACCGGTTTTGACACCGACACACGATAGACTCAAGTAAGAGTTTGACACACTTGACAAGGATCACAAGGTACCTAAATCCAAGCATTGATTTCTTGTAGGAGTTTTCTTCCGGTGGGGTGTCATGGTTGCTTGATAGTGGAGCAACAAATCATATGACCGGGAGCAAGGACTTGGTGGTGGACGTTCATCCTATTCCATCCATGCCCACTCATGTCCAATTTGGTGATGCTTCAACATCTAAGGTATTTGGTCTTGGCAAGGTGGTCATTTCTCCGGATTTATGAGAAGGTCCTGCTTGTCGAGTCCCTTTCATACAATTTACTTTCCATTCTTAAACTTGCACTCATGGGCTTTGCAACATTCTTTGATCTTGATATTGTGGCCCTTTTGTGGAGCAAGACTCTTAAAGTAGCCTTTGTTGGGAATGTCGAGAATGATCTCTATGTGGTTAAAATTTTGGAGCGACCCACTAAGACCGCGATGTGCCTAATGGCTAATGTTGATGTGGGATGGCTTTGGCATCACCGACTAGCCCATGTCCATATGGGATCTTTGCAAAGTATCCTCAAAGGGGGTCACGTCCATCGACTAAGAAATGTGAGTTTTGCCAAAGATCATGCTTGCAGTGCTTGTATTCAAGGAAAGTTACATGAGACGGCTCACCGACCAGCGGCTATCATCTACTCAAAGATGCCCTTGGAGCTCCTTCACATGGATCTCTTCGGTCCTCCATCCTTTAATAGTCTTGGTGGAAGAAAGTATTGCTTGGTGATTGTGGATGCCTACTCAAGATATACATGTGTATACTTCTTCAAGAGGAAGAGTGAGACCCAACAAACCGTCATCAACTTTGCTAATGAAGCTCAACGTCAACATGAAGCAAAGATATTGATGATTAGAAGTGACAAACGCATGGAGTTCAAGAACTACACCTTGGATGAGTTTCTTAGTGACGAGGGGATCAAGCACCAATATGCCGCACCCTATACCCCTCAACAAAATGGTGTGGCGGAGAGGAAGAACCGGATGTTGATGGACGCGGCAAGGACCATGATGGTGGAATTCAAATCTCCGTACAACTTTTGGGCCGAAGCCATCAACACCGCATGTCATGCATCCAATCGGCTCTACCTCTGCAAAGGCTTGGATAAGACTCCATATGCGATACTTACCGATAACAAGCCCAACCTCAAGTACTTTCGGGTGTTCGGTTGTAAGTTTTTCATTCTCAAGAAAGGTATTCATTTGTCTAAATTTGAACCTAGAGCTCAAGAGGGCATATTTGTTGGTTATGCTACAAACTCTCATGCTTACCGTGTCCTCAATAATTCCACCGGACCCATTGAGGGGACGTGTAACGTGGAGTTTGATGAAAATAATGGCTCCCTAGTGGAGCAAACTGGTCTTTGTGATGTAGGTGATGAAATTCCTCCTCAAGCCATAAGAAGAATGGGGATTGGTCAAATACTCCCCATTGAGGAACCCCCTGTGGCCGAAGGAGAAGGAGAAAGCTCTACTCTAGTGGAGCCATCACCAACACTAGACCCACACGCTTCCGAAGAACATAGTGAAGGCCCTCAGCCAAATGAACAAGATCAAGGGCAAGATCAACCTCATGGAGATGATTATTCTCCAAATGATGCCCAAGATCAAGTTCATGACACCGAGCAAGTTCAAGATCAAGTGCAAGCTCATGATCAAGAACAAGCTCAAGACGATGCTCAAGATGATCAAGATGATGATCCTCAAATGCCAATTGTGGAAATTTTGGAGCGTCGTGCCGCCAAGGTGGCTTCCAAGCTCGAGCGTCAACAACATGTCATGGAGAACATGCTTGGAAGCTTGAGAAAATGGGTAACTACTCATAAATAATTGTCAAAAATTTGTGAGCATCACGTGTTTGTGTCATGTGTTGAACCCCAAAAGGTAAATGAGGCGCTCGATGATGAGGATTGGCTTGAAGCCATGCATGATGAGCTCAACAACTGTGAGCGCAACCAAGTTTGGGAATTAGTGCCAAGGGCAACAAAGGACCACAATGTCATTGGGACCAAATGGATTTTCAAGAACAAGCAATATGCGAACGGTGTGGTTGTTCGAAACAAGGCAAGATTGGTGGCACAAGGCTACTCCCAAGTCGAGGGTATCGACTACGGTGAAACCTTTGCCCCTGTTGCACGTCCTCAATCTACTCGCATGTTGCTTGCATATGCATCTCATCATGATTTTAAGTTGCAACAAATGGATGTGAAGAGTGCATTTCTTAATGGTCCTTTGAATGAGTTAGTATATGCCAGACAACCTCCGGGATTCGAGGATCCCAAGCTCCCCAATCATGTATACAAACTCAAAAGAGCACTTTATGACCTTAAACAAGCCTCACGTGCGTGGTATGAGCACCTTACCAAGTTGTTGCAAGATCGTGGGTTTGAAATTGGGAAAATCGATCCCACTCTTTTTACTAAGAGGGTGAAAGGGGATTTGTTCATATGCCAACTATATGTTGATGATATTATATTTGGTTCTCCTAGCAAATCTTTCAATGATGAGTTTGCCGCACCAATGACCGAGAAGTTTGAGATTTCTATGATGGGAGAGTTGAAGTTCTTTCTTGGGTTCGAAGTCAAGCAAAGGAGAGAAGGAACGTTCATCAACCAAGACAAGTATACCCAAGACATGCTCAAGAGATTCAAGCTAGATGATGTTAAGCCGGTCAAGTTTCCCATGCCCACCAAATGCAAGCTTGATAGTGACGCCAATGGTAAATCGGTGGATCAAAAGATATATCGCTCCATGATTGGGTCCTTGCTTTACCTTTGTGCCTCTAGAACGGATATCATGTTGAGTGTGGGAATTTGTGCATGGTTTCAACCTGGACCTAAGGAAAGCCACTTTGTGGCGGTCAAGCAAATCTTTTGATATTTGGCTCATACCCCAAACTTTGGCCTATGGTACCCTAAAGGAGCAAGCTTCAATCTCAAGGGTTATTCGAACTCAGATAGGGCGGGAGACTGTGTGGAGAGGAGTTCAACTTCTGGAGGGTGCCAATTCCTTGGTTGCTCTTTGGTGAGTTGGTCTTTGAAGAAGCAAAATTGTGTGTCTCAGTCATCCACGGAGGTCGAGTATGTAGCCACCGCAAGTTGTTGTGCATAACTGTTATGGCTGAGGCAAACTTTAAAGGATTACGGTGTTACTTGTGACAAAGTTCCTCTTCTATGTGACAATGAAAGTTCTAGCAAGATGGAGCACATTGAGATTCATCATCATTTCATTCGGGACCATATCAAGCGTGGAGATATTGAGATCGTCTACATCAACACTCAAGAGCAACTAGCAGATATTTTGACCAAGCCTCTAGATGAGGCAAGATTTCACGAGTTAAGGCATGAGCTAAATATCATTGATCGAGTAATGTGGCTTGAATCTAGGCACACCCCCCGCACTCATCATTCTATCTTGTTCTAGATGTAGGCATGGACATAGGGGGAGCATTGTTCTCCCAATGAACTCTCTCTCCCCCTATTATGCATAAATTGATCAAGTCTTTCACATTAGCCATTTTTTATGGTACTTGTGCTTCAAAGATGAGTTTTGGTCATGGGCCCAAGGTTAAAATCTTCGCGGTGCCATACCAATTGACTCAAACATAGGTGGCTTCAATCACCACCCTCTCCATGAGAGGTGTTTGGCTTTCTTTGATCTTATATAGTCGTGTAGAACTTTGTTTGTGCTTTGAGTCACTCCAACTTTGCTTCTCGTGTTTGTTTGTCTTTTGCACTTGGAGTAGCTACCTTCATTTGCCGGTGTTTCATGTCTCCAACCCAAGCCATCCCTTCACTTTGCTCTCCATAAATTTCTTAAGCCCCTTCTGTCCTTGTTCTTGTTTGTTGTCGCCTGCATGGCACTACCGCCGACTCCCGCGGTACTGCCGCTCGAAGCGGTACTTCCAGGCCTCCTGCTGCTGTGTATACTGCTACTTCTTGAGCTTGCATTGGTTTTTCCCTTGAAGAGGAAAGGGTGATGTAGCATAGTAGAGTAAGTATTTCCCTCAGTTTTGAGAACCAAGGTATCAATCCAATAGGAGACAACGCTCAAGTCACCAAATACCTGCACAAACAAACACCAACTTGCACCCAACGCGATAAGGGGTTGTCAATCCATTCACGGTTATTTGAAAAGTGAGATCTGGTAGAGATGGATAAACAGTAAAGTAATATTTTTGGTATTTTTGGTTTATGGAACGGAAAGTAAAGTTAAAGATTGCACAGAAAGTAAAATATAAACTAAAATTGTAGATCGGAAACTTATATGATGGAAAATAGACCCGGGGCCATAGGTTTCACTAGAGGCTCCTCTCTAGATAGAAAATAATACGGTGCGTGAACAAATTACTGCCGAGCAATTGATAGAAAAGTGCATAATTATGACGATATCTAAGCCAATGATCATGAATATAGGCATCACGTCCTTATCAAGTAGACCGACTCATGCCTGCATCTACTACTATTACTCCACACATCGACCGACTCCTGCCTGCATCTAGAGTATTAAGAACAGAGTAACGCATTAAGTAAGATGACATGATGTAGCGGGATAAACTCAATTAATATGATGAAAACCCCATCTTGTTATCCTCGATGGCTACGATACAATACATGTCGGTGCCCCTTCTGTCACTGGCATCAAGCACTGCAAGATTGAACCCAAAGCTAAGCACTTCTCCCATTGCAAGAAAAACCAATCTAGTTGGCCAAACCAAATCAATAGTTCGAAGAGGCTTGCAAAGATATCAAATCATGCATAAAAGAATTCAGAGAAGATTCAAATAATATTCATAGATAAGGTGATCATAAATCCACAATTCATCGGATCTCGGCAAACACACCGCAAAAGAGTATTACATCGGATAGATCTCCAAGAACATCAAGGAGAACATGGTATTGAGAATCTAAGATAGAGAAGAAGCCATCTAGCTACTTGCTATGGACCCGTAGGTCTGAGGTAAACTAGTCACGCTTCATCGGAGAGGCAATGGTGTTGATGTAGAAGCCCTCTGTGATCGAATCCCCGTACGGCAGGACGCCGGAAAAGGCTCCTAGATGGGATCTCACGGGTACAGAAGGTTGTGACGGTGGAAAAGTGTTTTCATGGCTCTCCTGGTAGGTTTTGGAATATTTGAGAATATATAGGCGAAAGAAGTAGGTTGGTGGAGTCATGAGGGGCCCACAAGGGTGGGGGTGCACCCTACCCCCTGGGCGCGCCTCCCGACCTTGTGGCCACCTCGTGGCTTTCCTGACGTGCACTATAGGTCCTCTAGATGTCTTCTGGTCTAAGAAAAATCATCGTGAAAGTTTCATTCCGTTTGGACTCCGTTTGGTATTCCTTTTCTATGAAACTCTAAAACAAGGAAAAAACATAAACTGGCAATGGGCTCCAGGTTAATAGGTTAGTCCCAAAAATCATATAAAATAGCATATTAAAGCATATAAAACATCCAAAACAGATAATATAATAGCATGTAACAATCAAAAATTATAGATACATTGGTGACGTATCAAGCATTCCCAAGCTTAATTCATGCTCGTCCTCGAGTAGGTAAATGGTAAACACAGAATTTTTGATGTGGAATGCTACCTAACATATTTATCCATGTAATTTCTTTACTATGTCGTGAATGTTTAGATCCGTATGATTCAAAACAAAAGTTTAATATTGACATAAAAACAATAATACTTCTAGCATACTAACAAGGCAATTATGTCTTCTCAAAGTAACATAGCCAAAGAAAGCTTATCCCTGCAAAATCATATAGTCTGGCTATGCTCCATCTTCATCACACAAAATATTCAAATCATGCACAACCCCGATGACAAGCCAAGCAATTGTTTCATACTTTTTGTGTTCTAAAACTTTTTCAACTTTCACGCAATACAAGAATGTGAGCCATGGACATAGCACTATAGGTGGAATAGACGATGGTTATGGAGAAGACAAAAAGAAGGAGATAGTCTCACATCAACTAGGCGTATCAACAGGCTATGGAGATGCCCATTAATAGATATCAATGTGACTAAGTAGGGACTGCCATGCAACGGATGCACTAGAGCTATATGTTTATGAAAGCTCAAAAAGAAACTAAGTGGGGGTGCATCCAACTTGATTTCTCACGAAGACCTAGGGCAATTTGAGGAAGCCATCATTGGAATATACAAGCCAAGTTCTGTAACAAAAAATTTCCACTAGTATATGAAAGTGACAACAAAGGAGACTCTCTTTCATGAAGATCATGGTGCTACTTTGAAGCACAAGTGTGGTAAAAGGATAGTAGCATTGCCCCTTCTCTCTTTTCTCTCATTTCTTTATTTGGGCCTTCTCTCATTTTTTTTGGCCTCTTTTTTTAGTCCGGAGTCTCATCCCGACTTGTGGGGGAATCATAGTCTCCATCATCCTTTCCTCACATGGGACAATGCTCTAATAATGAAGATCATCACACTTTTATTTACTTACAACTCAAGAATTACAACTCGATACTTAGAACAAAATATGACTCTATTTGGATGCCTCCGGCAGTGTACCAGGATGTGCAATGAATCAAGAGTGACATGTATGAAAGAAATATGAATGGTGGCTTTGCCACAAATACGATGTCAACTACATGATCATCGATAGCAATATGACAATGATGGAGCCTGTCATAATAAACGGAACGGTGGAAAGTTGCATGGCAATATATATTGGAATGGCTATGGAAATGCCATAATAGGTAGGTATGGTGCCAGTTTTGAGGAAGGCATATGGTTGGTGTATGGTACTGGCGAAAGTTGCGCGACACAAGAGAGGCTAGCAATGGTGGAAGGGTGAGAGTGCGTATAATCCATGGACTCAACATTATTCATAAAGAACTCATATACTTATTGCGAAAATCTATTAGTTATCGAAACGAAGTACTACGCGCATGCTCCTAGGGGGATAGATTGGTAGGAAAAGACCATCGCTCGTCCCCGACCGCCACTCATAAGTAAGACAATCAATAAATAAATAATGCTCCGACTTCATCACATAACGGTCCACCATACGTGCATGCTACGGGGATCACAACATTAGCACAAGTATTTCTCAAATTCACAACTACTCACTACATGACTCTAATATCACCATCATTTTATCTCAAAACAATCATAAGGAATCAAACTTCTCATAGTATTCAATGCACTTTATATGAAAGTTTTTATTATATCCCTCTTGGATGCCTATCATACTAGGACTAAATTTATAACCAAAGCAAATTACCATGCTGTTTAGAGACTCTCAGAATAATATAAGTGAAGCATGAGAGTTCATCAATTTCTATAAAATAAAACCACCGTCGTGCTCTAAAAGATATAAGTGAAGCACTAGAGCAATGTTGCCTAGCTCAAAATATATAAGTGAAGCCAAAGAGTATTCTAATAAATCACGATTCAAGCATGTCTCTCCCAAAAGGGGTGTACAACAAGGATGATTGTGGCAAACTAAAAATCAAAGACTCAAATTATACAAGACGCTCCAAGCAAAACACATATCATGTGGTGAATAAAAATATAGCCTCAAGTTATCGATAGACAAAGACGAAAGAGGGGATACCTTCAGGGGCATCCCCAAGCTTAGGCTCTTGGTATCCTTGAATATTACCTTGGGGTGCCTTGGGCATCCCCAAGCTTAGGCTCTTGCCACTCCTTATTCCATGGTCCATCAAATCTTACCCAAAACTTGAAAACTTCACAACACAAAACTCAACAGAAAATCTCGTAAGCTCCGTTAATATAAGAAAATAAATCACCACTTTTGGTACTGTTGTGAACTCATTCTTTATTTATATTGGTGTAACATATACTTCATTTCAACTTTTCCATGGTTCATACCCCCCGATACTAGCCATAGATTCATCAAAATAAGCAAACAACACAAACAATACAGAATCTGTCAAAAACAGAACAGTCTATAGCAATCTGAATATTTCGAATACTTCTATAACTCCAAAAATTCTGAACAATTAGGAAGACCTAAGAAATTTGGTTATTAATCTTATTCAAAAATAATCAACTAAAACACACTCTCCTGCTAAAAATGAGAATTCTTTTCCCGAGCGCAAAAGTTTCTTTTTTTAGCAAGATCAAATCAACTATCACCGTAAGCTATCCCAAAGGTCTTACTTGGAACCAACTCTAATTAAAACACAAAAACACATATAAACAGAGGCTAGATGAATTATTTAATGCAAAACAGAACCTAAAAAGCAAAAAACAAAAAATAAAGTTGGGTTGCCTCCCAACAAGCGCTATTGTTTAACGCCCTTAGCTGGGCATAAAACACGAATAGATCTAAGTATTATCATCTTTGGTATGCAATCCATAAGTGGCTCTCATAATAGATTCATAAGGCAATTTAATCTTCTTTTTTGGAAAGTGTTCCATGCCTTTCATTAATGGAAATTGAAATCTATTGTTTCCTTCTTTCATATAAACAATTGCACCAATCGTTCTAAGGAAAGGTCTACCAAGAATAATAGAACATGTAGGATTGCAATCTATATCATGAACAATGAAATCTACGGGCACATAATTCCTATTTGAAACAATAATAAAATCATTAATTCTTCCCATAGGTTTCTTAATAGTGGAATCCGCAAAATGCAAATTTAAAGAACAATCATCAAATTCACGAAAACCTAACACATCACATAAAATTTTTGTAATCGTGGAAACACTAGCAGCCAAATCACACAAAGCATGGCATTCATAATCTTTAATCTTAATCTTAATAGTAGGTCCCCTCTCATCATAAAGTTATCTAGGTATAGAAACTTCGAATTCAAGCTTTTCTTCAAAAGATTGCATCATAGCATCAATGATATCTTTAGTAAAAGCTTTGTTTTGATTATAAGCTTGAGGGGAATTCAACATGGATTGCAACTAGGAAATACAATCTATAAAAGAAGAATTATCGTAATTAAATTCCTTGAAATCCAAAAGAGTGGGTTCATTGCTACTTAAAGTTTTGACCTCTCCAATCCCACTTTTATCAATTTTTGCATCTAGATCTAAAAGCTCCGAATCATTATTCAAAGCCTCTGGTTTAGCGGCCATTTTGTTTACTAAGGTAGCTTGTTTATCGGCAATTTGGCCTACTAAATTTTCAAGATGCGCAAACTGAGATTTCAAACCATAAAATTCCTTATACATATCATCAAGCTCCTTATTCATGTATTCCATAAAAATTTTCTGCTCCTTGAGCTTGTTTCTAAAGAAATTGTTATGCTCAAATTGCAAAGACATGAAGCTTCTAACAGTATTTCAATTTCGTCTAACCTCCTAAGGTGAGGCAACGCTTTTTGGTGGGGTCACTTCGACAAAGCAAGCAATCCAACACACAAGCACACAAAAAGCAAGTGGAGAAAGCGAACGGAAGAGGGGCGAAGAAAAGGCAAATCTTTTCGAAAATTGTTTTACAAGTGGGGGAGAGGAAAACGAGAGGCGAATGGAAAATAATGTAATGTGAGAGATGACAGTTTATGATTGGTACTTGGTATATCTTGGCTTGGCGTAGATCTCCCCAGCAACGACGCTAGATATTCGTCATGCTACTACTTGGGCTTGCGTTGTTTTTTCCCTTGAAGATGAAAGGGTGATGCAGCATAGCAGAGTAAGTATTTCCCTCAATTTTGAGAACCAAGGTATCAATCCAGTAGGAGACAACGCTCAAGTCACCGAATATGTACACAAACAAATACCAACTTGTACCCAACATGATAAGGGGTTGTCAATCCCTTCACATTTATTTGCGAAGTGAGATCTTATAGAGATGGATAAACGGTAAAGTAATATTTTTGGTATTTTCAGTTTATGGAACAGACAGTAAAAGATTGCAAAGAAAGTAAAATGGAAACTAAAATTGTAGATCGACTTATATGATGGAAAATAGACCCGGGACCATAGGTTTCACTAGAGGCTTCTCTCAAGATATAAAATAATACGGTGGGTGAACAAATTACTGTCGAGCAATTGATAGAAAAGCGCATAATTATGATGATATCTAAGATAATGATCATGAATATAGGCATCACGTCTGTATCAAGTAGACCGACTCCTACCTGCATCTACCACTATTACTTCACACATCGACCGACTCCTGCCTGCATCTACTACTATTACTTCACACATCGACCGACTCCTGCCTGCATCTAGAGTATTAAGTTCATAAGAGCAGAGTAACGCATTAAGTAAGATGACATGATGTAGCGGGATAAACTCAAGCAATATGATGAAAACCCCATCTTGTTATCCTCGATGGCAACAATACAATATGTGTCGGTTCCCCTTCTATCACTGGGATCAAGCACCGCAAGATTGAACCTAAAGCTAAGCACTTCTCCCATTGCAAGAAAAACCAATCTAGTTAGCCAAACCAAATCGATAGTTCGAAGAGACTTGCAAAGATATCAAATCGTGCATAAAATAATTCAAAGAAAATTCAAATAATATTCATAGATAAGCTGATCATAAATCCACAATTCATCGAATCTCGGCAAACACACCGCAAAAGAGTATTACATCGGATAGATCTCCAAGAACATCGAGGAGAACATGGTATTGAGAATCAAAGAGAGAGAAGAAGCCACCTAGCTACTAGCTATGGACCCGTAGGTCTAAGGTAAACTACTCACGCTTCATCGGAGAGGCAATGGTGTTGATGTAGAAGCCCTCCGTGATCGAATCCCCCTCCGGCAAGACACCGAAAAAGGCCCCTAGATGGGATCTCACGGGTACAGAAGGTTGCGACGATGGAAAAGTGTTTTCGTGGCTCTCCTGGTAGGTTTTGGAATATTTGACAATATATAGGCAGAAGAAGTAGGTCGGTGGAGTCATGAGGGGCCCACTATTGGGGAACGAAGCATGCAATTTTCAAAAAAAGTTCCTATGATCACGCAAGATCTATCTAGGAGATGCATAGAAACGAGAGGGGGAGAGTGTGTTCACGTACCCTCGTAGACCGAAAGCGGAAGCGCTAGCTTAACACAGTTGATGTAGTCGAACGTCTTCGTGATCCAACCGATCAAGCACTGAACATACATCACCTCCGAGTTCTGCACAATTTCATCTCGATGACGTCCCTCGAACTCTTGATCTAGCAAAGTGTCGAGGGAGAGTTTCGTCAGCACAACAGCGTGGTGACGGTGATGGTGATTTGATCCGCACAGGGCTTCGCCTAAGAACGACGGCGTGGCGACGATTATGATGAAGTTACCGTCGCAGGGCTTCGCCTAAGCACTACGACAATATGACCGAAGGAGTAAACTGTGGAGGGGGCACTGCACATGGCTAAGAAACAATTGATGTTTTTTGGGGTGCCCCTGCCCCCGTATATAAAGGAGGAAGGGGAGGAGGCCAGAGTTGGGGGAAACCCACTAGGACTCCTAGTCCTAGTCGCCCCCCCCCCCACTTCCTTCTTTCAGAGGGGGAAGGGGGAAGGAGAGGGAGAGGGAGAAGGAAAGGGGGCCGCGCCCCTCCCCTTGTCCAATTCGGACTCCCCATGGGGGGTGCAAGACAACCCTTGTAGGCTGCCCATTACTTTCCCCGGGGGGTTCCGTTAACCCCTCAGTACTCCGATAAATACCCGAAACACTCCAAAACTATTCCGTTGTCTGAATACTGTCGTCCAATATATCAATCTTTACATCTCGACCATTTCGAGACTCCTCATCATGTCCGTGATCTCATCTGGGACCCCGAACAATATTTGGTCACCAAAACATATAACTCATAATACAAATCATCATCGAACGTTAAGCGTGCGGACCCTACGGGTTCGAGAACTATGTAGACATGATCGAGACACATCTCTGATCAATAACCAGCAGCGGAACCTGGATGCTCATATTGGTTCCGACATATTCTTGGAAGATCTTTATCGGTCAAACCGCAGTGCCAACATACGTCATTCCCTTTGTCATCGGTATGTTACTTGCCCGAGATTCGATCATCGGTATATTCATACCTAGTTCAATCTCGTTACCGGCAAGTCTCTTTACTCGTTCCATAATGCATCATCCCGCAACTAACTCAGTAGTCACATTGCTTTCAAGGCTTATCATGATGTGCATTTCCGAGAGGGCCCAGAGATACCTCTCCGATACTTGGAGTGACAAATCCTAATCTCGATCTATGCTAACAAACACCTTCGGAGACACCTGTAGAGCATATTTATAATCACCCAGTTATGTTGTGAGGTTTGATAGCACACAAGGTGTTCCTCCGGTATTCGGGAGTTGCATAATCTCATAGTCAAAGGAATATGTATAAGTCATGAATAAAGTAATATCAATAAAACTTAACGATCATTACGCTAAGCTAACGGATGGGTCTTGTCCATCACATCATTCTCCTAATGATGTGATCCCGTTCATCAAATGACAACACATGTCTATGGTCAGGAAACTTAACCATCTTCGATTAACGAGCTAGTTAAGTAGAGGCATACTAGGGACACTTTGTTTTGTCTATGTATTCACACATGTATCAAGTTTTCAGTTAATACAATTCTAGCATGAATAATAAACATTTATCATGATATAAAGAAATAAATAATAACTTTATTATTGCCTCTAGGGCATATTTCCTTCAGTATCCCACTTGTAGTAGAGTCAATAATCTAGATTACATTGTAATGATTCTAACACCCATGGAGTCTTGGTGCTGATCATGTTCTGCTCATGGAAGAGGCTTAGTCAACGGGTTTTCAACATTCAGATCCGTATGTATTTTGCAAATCTCTATGTCTCCCTCCTTGACTTGATCCGGATGGAGTTGAAGCGTCTCTTGATGTGTTTGGTTCTCTTGTGAAATCTGGATTCCTTCGCTAAGGAAATTGCTCTAGTATTGTCACAAAAGATTTTCAGTGGACCCGATGCACTAGGTATTACACCTAGATCAGATATGAAATCCTTCATCCAGACTCCTTCATTTGCTGCTTCCGAAGCAGCTATGTACTCTGCTTTGTTGGAGATATGCCCTAGAGGCAATCATGTATGATGATATTTCCTATGTGTTTATGAATAAAGATAGTCCTTGGACATTATCAATGATGTGTATCAGCAAGTATGTGACTTGTTTGTGGGACTATGCATTGTATGATGACTGTCCTAAAAGGTCCCTAGTCGAAAGGGCTGTGTGGACGCGCAGCCGACTAGACTAGCATATGACACGGTCGATGGCTTGGTCTCACTAGCCGTGGAGCATTGGATGCTAACCGGATGATATGGACTTGGAAAGGTCTGGTCGGATTCGATGTAGTCGGATCCGAGTCGAGATAAGGTCCGAGTCGGACAGACCCAACTATGAGACGCAACGATATGTCATATGTGAGTCTCTAGTACAACATACGTTCTATGTCCTAAGACCTGAGCTGACGCATGTACTCGGGATGGTGACAGACTTGCTTTGGGCCGACCAAACGCTACTCTGTGACTGGGTAGTTACAAAGGTAGGTTTCGGTTTGTCCATCCCATCTTTGCGAGACATGGTCGAGCAAGATGGGATTTGCCCCTCCGATCAGGAGAGATATACTCTGGGCCCCTCGTGTGATCCGACCTGGAACAGCATTGCCATGCGACAAGGATTATGAGATAATCTGGATTGTGGTCGGCATCACTGGAACGAGAAAGAGGTCGGGCTAGCACAAGGATGACAGTCTCGCCTTGAGACCGACAACATATATCGTGTGGCAAAGGGAACAGAAGTGTGACACATTGTACAGGTTCGCCTAACCAGCTTCATAGTCTGCTTGGTGGTCGGCACACCTTGCTAGAGGCCGCTACCAACCATGCAGGTCGGAGGTGATCCGAACTGTGACCAAGCCGACTTGAACCTAAGGGGTCGCGCGCTTAAGGGAAGGAACCTACAAGGTTGGTTCATAGGACACTGGTCGGATGTGATCCGAACTGGACTAGGAATGTGACCGAGTAGACTTTGGGCTTTAGGGTCCGTGCGAGGCCCAAGTGTTGAGCCTGCGATGGATGCCTATATAAAGTGGAGGTGCGGCACACTCATGTGGTTGATCGCTTCGGCGTTGCGACTAGGGTTTGCATGTGTTGCAAATAGCCACCTCCACTCGCCGCTGGCTGTGTGATCGGACCTAGCAGTCCGCCGTACGGTGTTCCTCCTGCACGCGCGGATACCGTTAGAGGCAGTGCACTTGCGCCGCTCCGGCGAACTCGTACGTGGGATCGGACGACCGGCTGTTCGAGGGAGATCGGACGCGCTGCCCCAACTCTTCTTCCGCTGCACGGCACTGTGCGTCTAGTGGTAACGAACTGTGATCCATCTCCCGTAGCATGTTCTTGGTTGTTCTGCGCGTAGGAAATTTTAATTTGCAGTCGACGCACCCTATCGTAGAACCCAACACGCTTCACACGTAGATCCCGCCACGACACTTTTCTTGGAACTGCACCAACTAACAACTCCCCATTCAATATAAATACGTATTCGGTTTGTGACTTAGAGTCATCCGGATCAGTGTCAAAGCTAGCATCGACGTAACCATTTATGACGAGCTCTTTGTCACCTCCATAAACGACAAACATATCCTTAGTCCTTTTTAGGTACTTCAGGATTTTCTTGACCGCTGTCAAGTGATCCACTCCTAGATTACTTTGGTACCTCCCTACTAGACTTATAGCAAGGCACACATCAGGTCTGATACACAACATAGCATAAATGATAGAACCTATGGCTGAGGCATAGGGAATGATTTTAATTTTCTCTCTATCTTCTGTAGTGGTTGGGCATTGAGTCTGACTCAACTTCACACCTTGTAACACAGGCAAGAACCCTTTCTTTGACTGATCCATTTTGAACTTCTAAAAACTTTATCAAGGTATGTGCTTTGTGAAAGTCCAATTAAGCGTCTTGATCTATCTCTATAGATATTGATGCCCAATATATAAGCAGCTTCACCGAGGTCTTTCATTGAAAAATTCTTATTCAAGTATCCTTTTATGCTATCCAGAAATTCTATATCATTTCCAATCAACAAAATGGAATCCACATATAATATTAGAAATGCTACAGAGCTCCCACTCACTTTCTTGTAAATACAGGCTTCTCCGAAAGTCCGTATAAAACCATATGCTTTGATCACACTATCAAAGCGTATATTCCAACTCCGAGATGCTTGCACCAGTCCATAAATGGATCGCTGGAGCTTGCACACTTTGTTAGTACCTTTAGGATCGACAAAACCTTCTGGTTGCATCATATACAACTCTTCTTTAAGAAATCCATTAAGGAATGCAGTTTTGACATCCATTTGCCAAATTTCATAATCATAAAATGCAACAATTGCTAACATGATCCAGAGAGACTTAAGCATCGCTACGGGTGAGAAAGTCTCATCGTAGTCAACTCCTTGAACTTGTCGAAAACCTTTCACAACAAGTCGAGCTTTGTAGACAGTAACATTACCGTCAGCGTCAGTCTTCTTCTTGAAGATCCATCTATTCTCAATGGCTTGCCGATCATCGGGCAAGTCAACCAAAGTCCACACTTTGTTCTCATACATGGATCCCATCTCAGATTTCATGGCCTCAAGCCATTTTGCGGAATCTGGGCTCATCATCGCTTCTTCATAGTTCATAGGTTCGTCATTGTCTAGTAACATGACTTCCAGAACAGGATTACCGTACCACTCTGGTGCGGAACGTACTCTGGTTGACCTACAAGGTTTGGTAGTAACTTGATCTGAAGTTTCATGATCATTTTCATTAGCTTCCTCATTAATTGGTGTAGGCATCACGAGAACCGTTTTCTGTGATGAACTACTTTCGAATTCAAGAGAAGGTACAATTACCTCATCAAGTTTTACTTTCTTCCCACTCACTTCTTTCGAAAGAAACTCCTCTCTAGAAAGGATCCATTCTTAGCAACAAATATCTTGCCTTAGGATTTGTGATAGAAGGTGTACCCAACAGTTTCTTTTGGGTATCCTATGAATACACATTTCTCCGATTTTGGTTCGAGCTTATCAGGCTGAAGCTTTTTCACATAAGCATCAGAACCCCAAACTTTAAGAAACGACAACTTAGGTTTCTTTCCAAACCACAGTTCATATGGTGTCGTCTGAATGTATTTAGATGCTGCCCTATTTAAAGTGAATGCATAACCCCAAAATGATAGCGGTAAATCGGTATGAGACGTCATAATCGCACCAAATCTAATAAAGTACGATTACGACATTCGGACACACCATTATGCTATGGTGTTCCAGGTGGCGTGAGTTGCGAAATTATTCCACATTGTTTTAAATGAAGACCAAACTCGTAACTCAAATATTCGCCTCCACGATCAGATCGTAGAAACTTTTTTTTCTTGTTACAATGATTTTCCACTTCACTCTAAAATTCTTTGAACTTTTCAAATGTTTCAGACTTATGTTTCATTAAGTAGATAGGCCCATATCTGCTCAAATCATCTGTGTAGGTTAGAAAATAACGATACCCACCGCGATCCTCAACACTCATCGGACCGCATACATCAGTATGTATTATTTCCAATAAGTCAGTGGCTCGCTCCATTGTTCCGGAGAACGGAGTCTTAGTCATCTTGCCCATGAGGCATGGTTCACAAGCATCAAGTGATTCCAAAATCCCATCAGCATGGAGTTTCTTCATGCGCTTTGCACCAATATGACCTAAACGGCAGTGCCACAAATATGTTGCACTATCAATATTAACTTTGCATCTTTTGGCATCAATATTATGAATATGTGTATCACCATGATCGAGATTCAACAAAAATAGACCACTCATCAAGGGTGCATGACCATAAAAGATATTACTCATATAAATAGAACAATTATTATTCTCTGATTTAAATGAATAACTGTCTCGCATCAAATAATATCCAAATATAATGTTCATGCTCAACACTGGCACCAAATAACAATTATGGTCTAAAAATAATCCCTAAGTAGATGTAGAGGCAGTGTGCCGACGGCGATCACATCGACCTTGGAACCATTTCCGACGCGCATCATCACCTCGTCCTTAGCCAATCTTCATTTAATCTGTAGCCCCTTGTAGCGACCCGATCCCAATGGACCGTAGTCTCCGTGCTTAAGTGTCATCCCTGGATCGGTATTGCTGACACACACAGCACTCGAGGATTTATTGCAGAGTTCAATCACACACTTATTACAACTACTGTCTCAAATAGAGTACTTATTACAATAATATGGCTGAAGGCCATCTAAATAAGATAACTGCGGAAGCTTCGAAGATAAATGAGTCCATCCAACTCCACGGCAATACTGAGTGCACGACAATGACCTAGCGCACCTTACTCTTCGTCTGAAAACTCTGCAACATGATACGTTGCAGTCGTGTAGGTCAGCACATGGAATATGCTGGCAAGATAACACCATAGAGCAATGAACAAATAACATCTATCACTACATGCATATTTGGCTGGTGGAGGCTCTATGGTTATCATTTGCATAAAGCTAATTTTTTCCTACAACAAAGGAATATATTTTATTTAACTACAAAGTTTTTTGAAAGGTACCCCCAACTCAATCCCAATTTAACATTAAATAACCCCACAAATTCATTAAGTAAAGTGATGAGATCGTCATAATAATTCAAGTACCAAATACTCAAGATGTCCATAATTGGGGACACGACTAACCATGATTAGTTTGTACACTCTGCAGAGGTTTGCGCAGTTTTCCCAACAAGACTCGATCTCCTCCATTGTATTTCTCACACTGCATGATGTTTGAGATATGGATGACCGAGACACAGTCTTTCCGAAGAGGTCCCCTTAACCGATAGATAGGCCGGTACAACTACAATCCCCTACTTCTGCTAGCCCATCATGGAAGTGATTCCTGCAACTTACTCAACTATGCCAGAGCCCATAATGGCTTGTGGCTGCACATGGAAGTTTCTAGCATGAATAATCTTATGATCCCTTTGAACCTGGGTGGCATTCCATAGGATGATCACATGGGTACCCTGGGATCTCCTTGGACAACACTGGATTCCCCAGGTGCCCACAACCAATCCACCCAGATGTGTATTAAAGTAGCCACCTTAAGTTTCCCTTAGTTATACATAACTCTCACATCTTTCATGAATCTAACAAACCAATCCACGTCTAAGAGCATAGCAAAGTAGTGCAAGCATAACGCAATAATACCCGGGGGTTGATAAAAGACAATAGGTTCCTACCTCATCAACTACTTCCCATACCCACAAGTTATCAAAGTCCTACTCATGCAATGTTTGAGGGTTGAAACTAATGGATAAAAACTGGGTAATAAAGGGATATGATCAAAGTGTTACTTGCCTTGCTGACGATCGGAAAACCCTAGAGATTCGTAGTAGCAAGCCTCACACGCCGGAAACTCTATCATGAACAAACAATAACATACATAAGCACTCAAGGATAAGATGCAAAGGTAAACCCCAAAAGAAAATATCTAAACAGAAAGTTCAAGTGAAGAGCTTCGATTTGCAAAAAGAATCAATCGAATCGGAGTTACGAAACACAAACTACGATCAACAGAAGTTCAAATTTAAATATGCTTGAAACCAAATTTTAAATTTCCAAAATCATGTTCAAGTTGTTTATCTGGACAGAGGGGAACAAGACGTAGAATTTGGCGTTGGTTTCACTGGATTTGGATAAACGATCAAAAAGTAGTGAGGGTTTGAAGATCAAGGACTAATCTATGATGAAAATAACTATGGATGTGTCCCTGGTCAAAAAATTAAACTAAAAAGAAAAATCTAACGAATGAACGTTCGCTAACAGAAACTAATGAATGAATTTGTTTGTTAACCAAACAAATTGGGTGAACGTACACTAAATAGCATAATCTAATTAATAAACCGATCTAATACGTGAAACTAAAAAAAACAAGGGCGGGTTTTTGCGGTTTTACCGGTTCGAGGAAAAGAATCGGCGGCGGTGGCGCCGTACTCCGGCGAGGCGGGCAAGCGGCGCAGCAGGGAGCAGCGCGGTGGCACGGCTCGCAAGCGGCGGCGGCGGCTACGACGGAGGCACAAGCGGTGGCGGCGGCTTGGGCGACTTGGGCGGAGGGGTGGCTTGAGGAGGAGAGGGCGCGGCGGCGGCGCTATTTAAAGGGGGGCGAGGCCGGCTTGGGGGAGGGGGCGCGAGGCGGAGGTGGAATCCGGCCGAACTCCGGCGACGTGCGGGAGCCGGTCTCCCGCGGCTCGGGAAGGCGCTGGCGATGGCCTGGGCCGGCTGGGCTTCGGCCCAGTCGGTCCAAAGAGTTGGTGCGATGGACTGCTTGGGTGAGTCCAGTCGCTTCTCTCTCTCTCTGGTAGGTTCGAGCCGTCTTTGGTAGGTTCGACCTATCTCCTCTCTCTGTGGTGGCTAGTCCTATTTATAGAGGGAGGCCCTGGGCCTCTTCCCAAATAATGAGTGGGAAGGGTGCCAACAATTGGCCATTTTGAAGGGGAACATCTAGTACACTTATCCTGACTAAAGTTGGTCTTCGGCTGCCAAAGGCTGTGACGGTGACGCCGTCCTGGGCTCCACGATGACCTCCGTCCTGCCGCTCCGCTGGTCTTGGTCTTGTTGCACCGAAGCGGTAACCTTTGCCTGATGCCTTGGCCTGTTCTTGCCTCCTTTGCACCAAAGGGGAAACGAGGACACTGCGCAGGCTGGCGCCCGCCTGGCACCCGCCTGATCTCGATCGTCATGGCTTGTGTCACGGGGCACCCTCGTGAGGTACCCTGCCTTGATCTCTCCGCCTCCTCGTGAGCCTGCCTGACGAGGCTGCTCCTGAGGAAGGTTCCTTTCGTCCGCCCCGCGAGGCTTGGCCCCTCGCGAGGGTCTTGAGCTTGAGCTAATGAAGCTGGGCCGCGCTGGGCCCCCACTTGCGCCACGCCGCAGGCCGCAGGCAGGCAAGTCTGGGGACCCCCGTTCCCAGAACGCCGACAGTAGCCCCCGGGCCCAAGGCGTGCCCGGACTTGGCTTAGCAGAGAAGCGAAGGGGCAAGTGCGAAGTGCCGCGGGCCCCAACAGCCTGCGGCCTCGGGCGCCGCGTGGCAATTGATTGGTCGTGGGCGTCACCGCTTCCCCACGACCCCTCGGCAACCGCATGACTTGACAAGTCCCTGCACGCAGAAATGGGTCATGATTACCTGTGATCGTGGAGGCCGACGGTTGGCCTCCTCCGGCTATAAGTACAGAACGGCGCAGGCCCTTCTAGTCCATCCCTTCTTGCTAATCCTTCCTCTCCATCCTCGCCCTTGCTCCGCATTGTGACAATGGCTCCGATCCGCCGGTTTTCTGTAGAAGAGAAGGGAAAGGCCCCGCGAGAGGGTCCCGACCCGCTTTCGCCGAGGAAATGGCTAGTCCTCTGCCGTCGAGATGAGGGCGCCCGGCAGGAGGCGTCGAGGCCCTGGTACAAGCGGCCGCCGCCAGGGTTACCGCTGCCCTTGTATGCCCGCATCGAGGGCCCTGGACGGGTAGACGCCGAGCGACATGGACGACGCCGCCATCGGCGCTGGTGGGTCATGGCGGTGCGCGTTGTTCCTCCTGGAGTCCATGCCGAGGGCTCCTCCCGAGAGCTCGTGCTCCACGCTGCAATGCCTCCTCAATCTTGGATTCGCCTTCCTCCCTCCTTCGCCTTCGAGATCCCGCCGAGGGGTTCTCTTGAGCTCTGGTTGCAGCACGCTGGCTGCAGCACCCTTACGACCGGAGCGAAGGTTGCGGTTGTCGCTTCGGGCAAGGTCTACATGACCCGAGGCTGGGGCGAGATCGCTCGGGTCTGCCGGACAAGGGGCGCCCTCGTGATCCACCTAGAATACGATGACGCCTCCTTGATGTTCTTCAAGGTCTTCGACGTGGAAATATGCCGGCTGGAATGCTGCCCCGAGAAGAGCGGTCGGGGCATCACCGTGGCGAGGACTAGGCCCGCCGGTCGCCCCCTCGGCAGCTCCTTGGGCAGCAGCGACGGGGCCGGAGGGTCCAGCGGCTCCGCCGAGCTTCTGGCGACTCCGGAGACGAGCAACGATAGCTACGAGCCCCCAAGCTCGTGCCGCGCTCGGAGCCGGGCGGGCGCTTCAGGCTACCGGCGCCGGCGATCTGGATGGGGTTGGCCCCGGCGCCTGGCGGCCCACTGTTGATGATGGCGTCTCCTGCGGAGGCACGCGTAGTCGGCGTTCCTTAGGATTAGCACCTTTTATTTCCTGTGAAGAATTGAAGTAGCACCCCGTGGGGGTATCTAAGGTGATAGCCATGTTTTTTGTGAATATTATATCCTTATGATGAATCGGTGCGAGATGCTTGTTCTGTCCCAGCTTAGCTCCCCCTTTCTTTCCTCACGAGGGCTTGGTGCTCTGCGCTGATAGGTCCCGTCCCTGTGTAGGCTTCACTGTCGCCGGTATGCTGTGTCGCGATGCCGTGGTCAAGGCCAGGAGGTGAGCGGCCCGAGGTCCAGTAAGAGCCCCTAAGTCGCGATGCTCAGGAGGTCCCCTTTAGCGCTCAAGTAGCCTCCGCTGGGCAAGAAAGGTAGGCAGCTTTGCCGTGACAGAGCAGCAGTAGGCGAGGGTTTAGCGCTAAGTCAGATCAGTTTTTGCGTGACTTATCTGGCGGGTTTGGAGTGGCGTTCGATGAGGTGCCGTGTCTGCGCGGCGGCAACTGAGGTGCTGCTGGGTTGGGTCATCGCGAGCTTCTTCCCTCTCCCCCACGCTTTCCTTAATGCTCTACGTCCTCAGGTCCCGGCCCTCGAGCGAGCTCAGCCGCTGCTGGTATGACAGGTCGCGATGCCGTGGGTCAAGGCCAGGGGGTTGAGGGCTGGAGAGCCAGTAAGAGCCCATGAGTCGCGATGCTCAGGCGCCCCCCTTTCAACGTGCAAGCGGATCGCGCGGGAGAGGAGGAGGCTCGTGATGCCGCCAGCGTTACTTCTGGAGCAGGTCCCGTGTACCAATCACGAGGGGAAACAAGGTTCGTCGTTACGGTTGCCAGCCAACCATTGGTCACTCCAAGGGAGTGATCGGGGGCACTGAGGGCTTGGCGAGGTGGCGCCTTGCGGGGCTGCCGCGGCCAGAGCTCAGCCACTCAGATTTATCGGTGTTGCAGGGACGGACCCGTGCGCAAGTGCCATGCCTGAGCGAGCGGCTCCAAAGGTAGGTGTCAGTCGAGCAGGCGATTAGATTAAGCATGTTATGTATGAATAAGCAAATCCATCTAGATAGGTGCGGAGAAAGCACACGCCACTGGGTCTGGCCCGAGCAACTTGGGGATAATGCAGCCCGAGGGGCGCCCCCAACAAGGTAAGTAAAGAACATAAGCGAAACTGATACATGCCGCAGGGACGGACCCACGCGGCATGGGAATGATGCAGCCCGAGGGGCGCTCCCAGCTGAAAATGGAACTTGGAAAGGTGTCACCTGATATGGTCGGAGATGGCGGGATGTTGAGGTAGCGGATGACGCGCGATGAGGAAGCCGGCCCTCACGAGTCCTCCGGACCTGGAGCCTCGGGAGGCTCCGGGGGCATGGGGGGTTCCTTGAGAGCCATCTCCATCTCTGCCAGGTCCGCGCGCTGCTTGGCCTCTTGAGCCTCCAGAGCACACCTCAGCAGGCGCTGATGGGCGGCGACCGCGTTTGGCAGGCCGAAAGGCATGCGAACGTAGCTGTGAGGTGGACCCTCGCAACGCCCCGCGCGTGAGGGCCAGAGGCGCCCCTGAGACGCGGCCCGGTTGAGCCCTGGTATGTCGATGCAGACTCGCAGCCCAGCATCCTCGCCTGGATGTGGGGCCACGGCGGGCAAGCGGCGACAGCCGCGCATGGCTCTTGACTCCTGTAGCTCTTGGGTGTTCCTCGTGATGAACTCCTGAGGGTTTGGCCCTCCTTGCCTCATACCTTCGTGAGGGAAACGTGCCTTGAAGCATGCCTCCAAGTGGTGCCCAAGCGCCTCCCTCGTGACCCCGGCTAGGTCGGTGGCTCGCCATGAAAGAGCCCCCGAGCCCCGCCTGAGGAGGGCATCGGGCATGCCTTCCTATGCGACAGAGGGTGGCGCCCCTTGAACGGGCGCGGGTCCTATTGCCACGCCTCCGGAGGTGCCTTCCCCATGAGGGCTTGGACCAGGCAAAGCCTTCTTCTTCTTAGGGATCGCCTCGGGAAGTCTCCCGCTCCTGTGATCTGGGTCTTCGATTGCTGCGGCTTGGAAGGCACGCTCAAGAGAGCACACTGCATCCCTTTCCTCACAAGGCACTGTGATGACTCCTCCGCATCTTGGCATCTTGAAGACATTGTAGCCATGGTGGGTCACCGCCATGAACTTGGCCAAAGCTGGGTACCCGAGGATGGCATTGTATGGAAGGCGAATGTGGGCGATGTCGAAGTCGATGAGCTTGGTGCGGTAGTTGTTGCACAGTCCGAAGGTGACGGGAAGGTGAACTTGCCCTGTCGGGACGGTGGAGTCATCGGTGACTCCTGAGAAAGGCTTGGTCGGCTGAAGCTGATCGTATGGCACTTGGAGGTCATTGAATGTCTTGATAGATAGGACGTTGAGTCCTGCTCCGCCGTCGATGAGGGTCATGTTGACTTGCACATTGCTGATGACTGGTGAGCAAAGCATGGGGAGGACTCCGGCCGTTGCCGCGCACTTGATCTGATCCGCTGAGCTGAACGTGATAGCGCACGACGAACACCTGAGAGGGCGTGTGGCCTTAGGCCTGGGGAGGACTGCATTCACCTCGCGAGCAAACTGCTTGAAGATGCGCCGAGAGGCTGGGGCCTGTACGCCACCCAGGATGCAAGCGATCGCACGCGGCTCCTGGAAGCCCCCAGCCGCCTCGTCCTGATGATGGTGTTCGTACCTCCTTGGCGGCTGCGGCAGAGGTGGGAGCCCTGCATTGCCTTGAGGGCGGTTCTCACGAGGCTGGTCCCTCCAACCTCCCTCGCGAGGCTGGTCTGGCTAGCGGTCCTCGCGAGGTCTGTCACGCCATCCTTGGCGAGGGCCACGGTCTTCCCAGCGTCCTGTGCCTCTTCCTCCTCCTTGGCCGTAGCCCCGATCATTGCGCTCGGGGCGTCGGCCGATACGCCCTTCTCGCACGTCCCTGAGCTCCTGGCATTCGTTGGTGTTGTGGGTGTGGAGGTCGTGGTATACACAGTACCGGCTGCCTTTGGATGACTCGGGCTGATCCCTACCTCACTTGGTGTCTAGTTCTGCCGCGAGCACGACAGCCCCCTTGCGCTTCACGTCCTTACCCTTGGGCTTCTTCTCTTCTGGATCGGCAGCCGGAAGCTCGAGGAGGGAGAGGCGCCCTTCCTCAGCCCCGTCGCATTTGGTCGCCAAGTTGAACAGCTCCAGGGATGTGCACAGGTCTTCATGCATTGCTAGCTCCTTCATCTTGACGTCACGCACGCCATCGGAGAAGGCTGAGATGATGGCCTCCTCAGTCACCTTGGGGATCTTGAGGCGGGCATTGTTGAAGCGCTGGATGTACTTCGCAGGTCTCTCCGGCTGCCGCTTGATGCGGCGATGTCGCTCACGGCCGAGGCCGATCGTGAGTGCCTTGAAGTTGGCGATGAAGCGGGTGCACATCTCGTCCCAGGAGGAGATCGTGCCGGGAGCCAGGTTCGGGCTCCGTCCTTGAGCGCCATGGGGAACCAATTCGCCATGACCTTTTCGTCCCCGTTGGCGGCTTCGATGCCCAGCTCGTAGAGCTGAAGGAACTCCGCAGGGTCGGTAGTGCCGTCATAGTGAGGAGGTAGGTCTGGCTTGAACTTGCCGGGCCATGCGACGCTATGCAGCTCGGCGGTGAAGGCGCGGCAGCCTGCAGTGGTCACCGGGGCTCTCTGCTGATGCGGAGCTTGCTCTTGTGGATTCCCGCACACCGCTGCCTGGAGCAGCACGGGGTCTTGATGCGGTGGCGCTGGAGCGCGATCGCGGCGCTCCGGTGCTGGGAGCACGCGAGCACCTTCTTGGGGACGAGGGATCTCCTGCCAGCTCCTTTCTTGTTGCGCGGGCGCCGGGCGCGGAGGGTCTCGGCTCGGGGCCACGCGCCTTGGAGCCAGGGCGCCTTCTTGGGGAGGAGGTGGCGGGGGCACCTCCGGCTCCCTGCCTCCCGCGCGGGGTGAAGGGCGAGGCAACGAGAGGGACGGCACGGGGGAGCCCCCTGCGGCGCGAACGAGCTCGGCGATGTGGTCGAGCCACTCCTCGTAGACATCGTCGACAGGGCAGTAGCGCAGGAGCTCGTTTGCCGCGATGAGCACGGCTCGAGCCTCCATGGGAGCGCGGTGCACGCGGGACAAAGAACCATCAGGGGCGAGCGAAGGAGTAGCGGTGCGGCCTTCTCGCCTCACTGATGGATGCAGGGACGAGGCCTGCTGCTCGTTCCCCGCCGGGCCGGTGGCGGCGTTGGCGGCAGGCGACGGGGAACGATGGGGGTGTCCACCGACGGGAGCCATCTAGGCGACTCGAGCGGCGCGAGCAGCCCGGTGCTTGGCGCGGGCTCGGCGAGCGTCAACCATGGACACGACGGAAGATCACACACGACCAGTGGAAGAAAGATTCCGGCGCACCCCTACCTGGCGCGCCAAATGTCGGATTTCGGGTTCCGGCAGACCCTTGAGGTTTGAACTCTGTGGTGCGCATGGAGATCTTTCCCCTACCAGCTCACGCGTTAATGGGTTGCAAGGGATCTAAACTAGGAACGATAAACAACACAAGAGACACAAGATTTATATCGTTCGGACCACCGCTGTGGTGTAATACCCTACCCAAAGTGTGTGGTGTGGTGGATTGCCTCCGGGGCTGATGAAGAACAGACAAAGGAAGAACAACCTCGCGAGGGGCTGTTCTTGAGCTGGTGCGATGGACTGCTTGGGTGAGTCCAGTCGCTTCTCTCTCTCTCTGGTAGGTTCGACCCGTCTTTGGTAGGTTCGACCTGTCTCCTCTCTCTGTGGTGGCTAGTCCTATTTATAGAGGGAGGCCCTGGGCCTCTTCCCAAATAATGAGCGGGAAGGGCGCCAACAATTAGCCATTTTAAAGGGGAACATCTAGTACACTTATCCTAACTAAAGCTGGTCTTCGGCTGCCAAAGGCTCTGACGGTGACGCCGTCCTGGGCTCCACGATGACCTCCGTCCTGCCGCTCCGCTGGTCTTGGTCTTGTTGCACCGAAGCGGTAACCTTTGCCTGATGCCTTGGCCTGTGCTTGCCTCCTTTGCACCAAAGGGGAAACAAGGACACTGCGTAGGCTGGCGCCCGCCTGGCGCCTGCCTGATCTCGACCGTCATGGCTTGCGTCACGGGGCACCCTCGTGAGGTACCCTGCCTTGATCTCTCCGCCTCGTGAGCCCACCTGACGAGGCTGCTCCCGAGGAAGGTTCCCTGTCGTCCGCCCGTGAGGCTTGCCTCGCGAGGGTCTTGAGCTTGAGCCGATGAAGCTGGGCCGCTACTGGGCCCCACTTGAGCCACGCCGCAGGCGCAGTGAGCAAGTCTGGGGACCCCTGCTCCTGCATCGCCGACAGCGGCGATTCGGTGAGGCGGGCAACCAGGCAGCGGCAGGCGGGCGGCGGTGAGCGGCGCTGGCGGCACGGGTGCGGTGCACGGCGGCATGGGCGCGCAGCGGCGGCCCGGCTTGGGCGACTTGGGCGGCGGGTTGGCTTGAGGAGGAGAGGGGGCGGCGGCGGCACTATTTAAAGGGGGAGCGAGGCCGGCTTGGGGAGGGGGCGCGAGGTGGAGGCGGAGTCCGGCCGGACTCCGGCGGCATGCGGGAGCCGGTTTCCCGTGGGTCGGGAAGGCGGTGGCGATGGCCTGGGCCGGCTGGGCTTTGGCCCAGTCGGTCCGAAGAGTTTTTTCTAATAATTTCGAGGCAGAGAAAAAATCCAAAATAAAAATAAATGAAAATCCTAAAATCCCAAAAATAATTTTCGCGGTCCTCTCATAACATTTAGGACAACGTGAACATTTTTCTGGCCTAAAATGCAATTTTTAAAAATGAATTTTTTTCCCTAATTTAACCGAATAAAAAGCTCAAATAAAATTCAAATAAACATGTATGTTTATCCAAATTAAATCTCCATTATTTCCTCTGGTTTGAAGAATTCATATTATCTTCTCTCATTATTTTATTTATTTTGAAATAATTGGAAAAACAATTTCAAATAAAAATCACCTTGATCCAATTTACCAATTTTGAAAAATTCAAAAGTGGAATTTTATGAAAACCTCCAACTCTCTCACATGGTCCTTGAGTTTCTTAAGGTCTCTAGGATCAAAGTGTCCAAATAAACCAAAATCAAAATGCAACAGAACCAGTATCAAATACCCAGGTGCTACTATAAGCATTAGTAAGGTACACATCAATAACATGTATATCGGATATACCTTTCACTTTGCCATCCTTCTTATCCGCCAAATACTTGGGGCAGTTCCGCTTCCAGTGACCAGTCCCTCTGCAGTAGAAGCACTCAGTTTCAGGCATAGGTCCAGACTTGGGCTTCTTCCCGGGGGCACCAACTTTCTTGCTATTCTTCTTGAAGTTCCCCCTTCTTTCCTGTGCCCTTTTTCTTGAAACTAGTGGTCTTGTTAACCATCAACACTTGATGCTCCTTCTTGATTTCTACCTCCGCAGTCTTGAGCATTGCGAAGAGCTCGGGAATCGTCTTGTTCATCCCTTGCATATTACAGTTCATCACGAAGCCTTTATAGCTTGGTGGTAGTGATTGAAGAACTCTATCAATGACACTATCATCCGGAAGATTAACTCCCAGCTGAGTCAAGTGATTATGGTACCTAGACATTCTGAGTATGTGTTCACTGACAGTACTATTCTCCTCCATCTTTCAGCTATAGAATTTGTTGGAGCTTCATATCTCTCAACTCGGGCATTCGCTTGAAATATTAACTTAAAATATTGGAACATCTCATATGCTCCATGACATTCAAAACGTCTTTGAAGTCCCGATTCTAAACCGTAAAGCATGGCACACTGAACTATCTAGTAGTCATCAGATTTAGCTCGCCAGATGTTCACAATGTCAGCAGTTGCTCCTGCAGCAGGCCTTGCACCTAGCGGTGCATCAAGGACGTAATTCTTCTGTGCAGGAATGAGGATAATCCTCAAGTTACAGACCCAGTCCATGTAGTTGCTAACATCATCTTTCAACTTAGCTTTCTCTAGGAACGTATTAAAATTCAAGAGAATGGTAGCACGTTCCATTGATCTACGACATATATATGCAAGAACTATCAGGACTAAGTTCATGATAAATTTAAGTTCAATAGATCATATTGCTTAAGAACTCCCACTTAGATAGACATGTTGGGGAGCGCAGTAATTTCAAAAAAGTCCTACGCACACGCAAGATCATGGTGATGCATAGAAACGAGAGGGGAGAGTGTAGTCCACGTAGCCTCGTAGACCGTAAGCGGAAGCGTCATGACAACGCAGTTGATGTAGTCGTACATCTTCACGATCCGACCGATCCTAGTACCAAAAGTACGACACCTCCGCGATCTGCACACGTTCGGCTCGGTGACGTCCCACAAACTCTCAATCCAGCTGAGTGTCCAAGGAGAGCTTTGTCAGCATGACGGCATGATGACGGTGATGATGAAGCTACCGGCGCAGGGCTTCGCCTAAGCACTGCAACGATATGACCGAGGTGGATTATGGTGGAGGGGGGCACCGCACACGGCTAAGATAATGTCTGTTGTTGTGTTCTAGGGGGGCCCCTGCCCCCGTATATAAAGGAATAAGGGGGAGGCCGGCCGGACCTTGGGGAGCGCCAAGGAGGGGAGGAGTCCTCCTCCTAGTAGGAATAGGACTCCCCCTTTCCTAGTACAACTAGGAGGAGGAAGGGGGAAGGAAGGAGAGGGAGAGAGGGAGGGAAAGAGGGGGCGCCGCCCCCCTCCTTGTCCAATTCAGACTCCTCAAGGGGGGCGCACGGCCAGCCCTATGGCCCCCTGCTGTCTCTCTCACAAGGCCCATGTTGGCCCATAAGTCCCCCCGGGGGTTCCGTTAACCCCCCGGCACTCCGATAATTATCCGGTGACCCCCGGAACTCATCCGGTGTCCGAATATAGTCATCCAATATATCAATATTTATGTCTCGACCATTTCGAGACTCCTCGTCATGTCCGTGGTCACATCCGGGACTCCGAACTACTTCGGTACATCAAAACACATAAACTCATAATACCGATCGTCATCGAACGTTAAGCGTGCGGACCCTACGGGTTCGAGAACTATGTAGACATGACCGAGACACATCTCCGGTCAATAACCAATAGCGGAACCTGGATGTTCATATTGGCTCCCACATATTCTACGAAGATCTTTATCAGTCAAACTGCATAACGATATACGTTTTTCCCTTTGTCATCGGTATGTTACTTGCCCAAGATTCGATCGTCGGTATCTCAATACCTAGTTGAATATCGTTACCGGCAAGTCTCTTTACTCGTTCCGTAATGCATCATCCCGCAACTAACTCATTAGTCACATTGCTTGCAAGGCTTATAGTGATGTGCATTACCGAGAGGGCCCAGAGATACCTCTCCGACAATCGGAGTGACATATCCTAATCTCGATCTATGCCAACTCAATAAGTACCATCGGAGACACCTATAGAGCACCTTTCTAGTCACCCAGTTACATTGTGACGTTTGGTAGCACACTAAGTGTTCCTCCGGTATTCGGGAGTTGCATAATTTCATAGTCATAGGAACATGTATAAGTCATGAAGAAAGCAATAGCAATATACTAAACGATCAAGTGCTAAGCTAACGGAATGGGTCAAGTCAATCACATTATTCTCTAATGATGTGATCCCGTTAATCAAATGACAACTCATGTCTATGCCTAGGAAACTTAACCATCTTTGATTCAACGAGCTAGTCAAGTAGAGGCATACTAGTGACACTTTGTCTGTCTATGTATTCACACATGTATTAAGTTTCCGGTCAATACAATTCTAGCATGAATAATAAACATTTATCATGATATAAGGAAATATAAGTAACCACTTTATTATTGCTTCTAGGGCATATTTCCTTCAGTCTCCCACTTGCACTAGAGTCAATAATATAGATTACACAATAATGATTCTAACACCCATGGAGTCTTGGTGCTGATCATGTTTTGCTCGTGAGAGAGGCTTAGTCAACGGGTCTGCAACATTCATATCTTTATGTATCTTGCAAATCTCTATGTCTCCCTCCTTGACTTGATCGCGGATGGAATTGAAGCATCTCTTGATGTGCTTGGTTCTCTTGTGAAATCTGGATTCCTTTGCCAAGGCAATTGCACCAGTATTGTCACAAAAGATTTTCATTGGACCCGATGCACTAGGTATGATACCTAGATCAGATATGAACTCCTTCATCCAGACTCCTTCATTTGCTGCTTCTGAAGCAGCTATGTACTCCGCTTCACACGTAGATCCCGCCATGACGCATTGCTTAGAACTGCACCAACTGACAGCTCCACCGTTCAATATAAATACGTATCCGGTTTGTGACTTAGAGTCATCCACATCAGTGTCAAAGCTTGCACTGATGTAACCATTTATGACGAGCTCTTTGTCACCTCCATAAACGAGAAACATATCCTTAGTCCTTTTCAGGTATTTCAGGATGTCCTTGACCGTTGTCCAGTGATCCACTCCTGGATTACTTTGGTACCTCCCTGCTAAATTAATAGCAAGGCACACATCAGGTCTGGTACACAACATTGCATACATGATAGAACCTATGGACGAAGCATAGGGAATGACTTCCATTTTCTCTCTATCTTCTGCAGTGGTCGGGCATTGAGTCTGACTCAACTTCACACCTTGTAACACAGGCAAGAACCCTCTCTTTGCTTGATCCATTTTGAACTTCTTCAAAACTTTGTCAAGGTTTCTGCTCTGTGAAAGTCCAATTAAGTGTCTTGATCTATCTCTATAGATATTAATGCCTAATATATAAGCAGCTTCACCGAGGTCTTTCATTGAAAAACTCTTATTCAAATATCCTTTTATGCTATCCAGAAATTCTATATCATTTCCAATCAACAATATGTCATCCACATATAATATTAGAAATGCTACAGAGCTCCCACTCACTTTCTTGTAAATACAGGCTTCTCCAAAAGTCGTGATAAAACCATATGCTTTGATCACACTATCAAAACGTTTATTCCAACTCCGAGATGCTTGCACCAGTCCATAAATGGATCGCTGGAGCATGCACACTTTGTTAGCATCCTTTGGATCGATAAAAACTTCAGGTTGCATCATATACAACTCTTCTTCCAGAAATCCATTCAGGAATGCAGTCTTTACATCCATTTGCCAAATTGCATAATCATAAATGGAGCAATTGCTAACATGATTCAGACGGACTTAAGCATCGCTACGGGTGAGAATGTCTCATTGTATTCAACTCCTTAAACTTGTCAAAACCCTTTCGCAACAAGTCGAGCTTTGTAGACAGTAACATTACCGTCAGCGTCAGTCTTCTTCTTGAAGATCCATTTTTTCTTGATGGCTTGCCAATCATCGGGCAAGTCAACCAAAGTCCACACTTTGTTCTCATGCATGATCCCATCTCAGATTTCATGGCCTCAAGCCATTTGGCGGAATCTGGGCTCATCATCGCTTCCTCATAGTTCGTAGGTTCGTCATGGTCATGTAACATGACCTCCAGAATAGGTGTAGGAGTTACAGGAACAAATTTTTGTGATGAACTACTTTCCAATAAGGGAGCAGGTACAGTTACCTCATCATGTTCTACTTTCCTCCCACTCACTTCTTTCGAGAGAAACTCCTTCTCTAGAAAGCATCCATTCTTAGCAACGAATGTCTTGCCTTCGGATCTGTGATAGAAGGTGTACCCAACTGTCTCCTTTGGGTATCCTATGAAGACACATTTCTCCGATTTGGGGTTTTAAGCTTATCAGTATGAAACTTTTTCACATAAGCATTGCAACCCCAAATTTTAAGAAACGACAACTTTGGTTTCTTGCCAAACCACAGTTCATATGGTGTCGTCTCAACGGATTTAGATGGTGCCCCTTTTTTTAACGTGAATGCAGCCGTCTCTAAAGCATAACCCCAAAATGATAGCGGCAAATCAGTAAGACACATCATAGATCGCACCATCTCCAGTAAAGTACGATTACGACGTTCGGACACACCATTATGTTGTGGTGTTCCGGGTGGCGTGAGTTGTGAAACTATTATGCATTGTTTCAAGTGAAGACCAAACTCGTAACTCAAATATTCTCCTCCACGATCAGACCGTAGAAACTTTATTTTCTTATTACGATGATTTTCCACTTCACTCTGAAATTCTTTGAACTTTTCAAATGTTTCAGACTTACGTTTCATCAGGTAGATATACCCAGATCTGCTCAAATCATCTGTGAAGGTGAGAAAATAACGATACCCGCCGCGAGCCTCAATATTCATCGGACCACATACATCAGTATGTATGATTTCCAACAAATCTGTTGCTCGCACCATTGTTCTGGAGAACGGAGTTTTAGTCATCTTGCCCATGATGCATGGTTCGCAAGTACCAAGTGATTCATAATCAAGTGATTCCAAAAGTACATCAGAATGGAGTTTCTTCATGCGCTTTACACCAATATGACCCAAATGGCAGTGCCACAAATAAGTTGCACTATCATTATCAACTCTACATCTTTTGGCTTCAATATTATGAATATGTGTATCACTACTATCGAGATTAAACAAAAATAGACCACTCTTCAAGGGTGCATGATCATTAAAGATTGTCGGGGGTTGGGTGCGACATATGCCAAAGGATGGCTTATCATGGTGGGGGCGAGTAGAACGTCGCCGGTGCCTGGAAACGGGATGAGGCGAAGGCATGCACGCCGGTGGATCTTACCCAGCTTCAGGGCTCTCCGTGGAGATAATACCCCTACTGCTGCTCTGCGGGGTCTCTGCATGATCACTATGGCAAAGTGGGTACAAGGTTGCTCCTTGAGCTGTTCGGGGTGAGGAAGGAGAAGGGCACGACTAGCTCTTCTCTTCCCTCTATGCATGTCTAAAACTACTAGGGTCCAACTTCTTGCATGGGTGCCCCGGGGGGTTTATATAGGTCTACCCCAGAAGTACAATGAGTAATCCGGCTGGGCGCGGGTCCCAGCTGTCTGCCTCTCAGTCGCCGTCTTCTCCACCGGCTCACTGGGGCCCGCCGACTAGTGGGCCCTTGCCGACGCTTGACATGGGGCCGACAGGCTTTGTCCTTGTGGTAGTCTTGCCGACTGCGGATTCTTGTAGTCGCGCCTCTAATGACGCTGGCTTGGTCATGGGGTCATAACAGTGCCGCCGCCACCGACGGGCGATCACTGTTACCATTCCCTCGCCTTATTATCTGGTTTAATGGCGCGCGGGGCCCGTGGGAGGGCGGCCGACTCTGGGGCCGACTCCCAACGGTCCGGCTTGTGGTCTCGCCGTCTTCGCACTTCGCCGACAGCGGGTCCCGCCATCTCTGGTCGTGCAGACGGGCCGTCGTGGGCTCGAGGCACCGCCACGGGGCTGACGTCGTGGCGGCATGGCAGCATGCCGCGGACGGAGAACTCCGTCGATGCAGCGCCTTTGTGTACCTATGTTCCGCCTTCGTGAACGGGGCAGGGATGGGCAAGCAGCCGCACCCCATCCCGTCCGTAGTCGCGTAGGCAGGAGGTGGTTGGAGTCGCGGGCCGACTCCACATAGCCGGCTTCTCTGGAAGCCGCCAGTTGGGAGTCGGCTTATCTCAAAGTCGTCCTTGGGACTCAGCCATGCGGGGCAGTCGGCGGCCTTGCCGCCGATTCTCAAAAGGCGGCTCTTCGTCTTGGGTTCTTGAGGGGCGCGGCCTGCCCCGATGTCTTGAAAGGTCCGGCGGCTCGGGTTTGCCTACCCGTGGCCCATTACTCCGACAGTAGTCCCCGAAGCTGGTGAGGCATCACGGGTGGCAGGTCGAGGAGCCTCAACAGTTTCATCCTTCTGGTGGTGGAATCTAGGCCTTGCTCGCCGTCTTCCTCCAGGCCGACTAGCTGGAGCCGGACTCGCAGAAGGCCGTCTTGCCCCTTGGAGAGTTTGAGAGTCGTAGCGGGAACCAGGCAGCGTGCCTGATAAGCTTCCTGGCGGCGGCCTGTTGCAGGCCCGTCGCGTGACGTCACGCGGCAGGGTCAGTCTGCCCACCCACGTGCGTGACGAGACAGGCCGTCAGGCGGGACCCGCCACTACCGCGCCTCGGCACGCGGACGGATCCGTTGTGGCCGTGCGGGCGGTTGGGGTTCCCATGTCATTACTACGCGCAGTAACTTCGTGGGTTAGATCGTGGGGGCGTGGGGGCCTGGGCGCAGTTAATCCCACGCCTGCCCCATCGGCTTCTCAACCCATGAGCCTATAAGTAGGCAGGAGGAGGGGGGCGGCGAAGCACGCGCACCCATCTCCCTGCTTCCCCCACTTCCTCTCCTTCTTGCTTCTTCTTCCTCTTGCCGCCGCCGCGCCGAACCACGCCACGCCGCGGCGATGAGCTCTTCCTCCGCCGCTGCACCTCCTGCCACACGCTCCGGTGTGTGGGATGGCTCCGAGGTGGACGACGACCACATCGAGTTCCTCCGCCAGACGCGCCGCCTCCCCGGCAAGAGCCTAGTGCGGACCCGCGCCGCGCCGGCGGGTGAAATAACGCCGGCGCCGGAGGAGGGCGAAGGGTCGATTCCGCCGCACCTCATGCGCGGCCTAGGGCTGCCGGCGAGTGGCTTCTTCCGCACCTTCTTGGAGTTCCACAGGCTCCAGCCGCACCACCTCACTCCGAATACGGTGGTGCTGCTGGCTGCCTTCGCCACCTTGTGCGAAGGCTTCCTCGGTGTTCTCCCCACCATCGAGCTGTGGGGGAAATTCTTCCAGTCCAAGCTCGGCACGCACGTCGCCGGCGTGCCGGCTCTGTGCGGCACCTTCATCGCGATGCGGAGGTCGGTGGCCGACAACCCGTCCCCCACCATTCCGCTGATCAAGTCGGTGATGTGTGGCAGCGAACCTATTTCTACGTGAAGAACATCGCCTGTATATGCATGGGTCAATCTGCCGCCTTACGAAGCCGGGCGTCTTGGCGGGAGGCTCCCACTGGTCCCACCGGCCAGACGCCGACTCCGCTGGTGCCGCCGCCGTCAGCGTGACTCTCGAGTCTTGACGCAATCGGAGGGCTTGACCGGGCCGACCTGCTAGCCGCCGTGGCGCGCCGAGTCCTCCCGCCCAAGGCCGACCTCATATGATCTGCCGATGAGCTGCCACCGGACCCTACCGGTTGTGCTCCAAGGACATGCCCAGCGGAGATGGCGGACACGGTGAACTATATTGCGAACTGCAATCTCACGCCGGATTGGCAGTTCGCAAGGAGCCGTATACTCATGCGCCAACCCCGCTGTGGTAAGTCATCTCTCTCCTCTTCGCTTTCTTTTTCAGCTGAATCTGACCTCTGATCTTTTTTGGTTTTTTCGAGTTAGAACCCCCTCATGCAGCCTTCAGCCGGCACCACGGGGCCGGCCCGCGAGTTTGTCCCCGACCGGGCGGAGAGCGACGTCGACAACCCTGACTTGGCGGCGGCGGTGATGGAGGCCGGCGCCGAAGGAGGAGGAGGAGGAGCTGACGACTTCAGGCCCTCGGCTACCTTTGCCGACTGGCCTGAAGATGACGGCGAGGGGGAAGTCGTCCCACGCCGCCAACCGAAGGTCGGCAAGCCGAGCGCGAGTTCCTCCGCCGGCTTGGGTGGTCGAGGCGGCGCGAAGAAGTGTCGGGCCGGGCCAAGTTTTCTTGGCGGCCGGTCGAAGAAGTTTAAGGGGACGGCCGCCGCGACCAAGCGGGAAGAGGCGGTCACAAAGGCTAACCGCTTCCGCAAGGAAGTGAAAAAGCCGCCACTGGTCTCCGCGTAAGTGGTTCTGCTTTGTCTTGTTTTCTTCTGGTGAATCTTGTCCAAATCTTTTACACGTCCTCTTCGCATCAGGGCTCCCCTTACTTTAGAGAGGGTCGCCGCCGCCTCCGTCATGGGGTCGGCAGAGACGTCCGCCAATACTAGGCGGATTGACCCTGCTGCCGACCTCCGGGGGGCGACGGAGCGGAACGCGCAGGAGAAGCGCAACGAGGAAGAAGCCGCCCGCCTGGAGAAGGCGGCGGCTTCCGCCCAGAGGAAGATGGAGGAGGCCGAAGCCGCCGTCGCGGCTAAGCGGCGGGCCGAGGAGGCCGCGCGCCTCCAATCAACATTGCTCGTCACCCCGCTGAGCTCTGCGCCGCCGCCGCCGGAGTTCACGGGGCAGACGGAGGGAGCCGGCAGCGAGTTCCCCATCATGGAGAGGGAAGGCGGCGAGACCTCCATGTCGGGCACGGCCGTGCCGCCACCGCTGCCGTCTGAGAGCGCGCGAGGTAAACAGCAGCGGACGCGGTGCCGCCGATCCGAAGACGAGGCGTGGCGGCTTGCTCCTTCAAGTTGCCTCGCCAGCGTGCCGCCGTCTTGAGAAGGCGACTTCGGCGCCACGCCTTTGAGACCAGCGCCAGCTCGCCATCCCAGACGCGGGCGACAAGTGTCGCGCTTCGTTAGGTGGTGCGAGGAGGCGCACCGCCCGCTGAACCAGCGCTTACGGGCGCTCAGCGGTTACGAGCCGAGGGCGACGCCATCGAATCGCACCAAGGCGCACTGGCATCGCGAACCGCCCGTTCGGGTATGTTTTCTTCTTTGAGTTTTTTCTTGTTCTTCTCAGGGCGCGCCAACACCCACTGGTGTAGTCCCGAGTTTCGGGCCGCTCTGAGCGGCGGCTCGAACTCCATCCGCAATTCCAAATATTTACCTTTGTTTGAAATGCTTATCACAGGAGTATCAAAACCTCCGTGTCACTGCCTTCAACCGCAATGTTGAGGAGCTGGGAGCGGACCGCCGACTTGTCGAGGAGCCGGGGTGAGTCTTTTTTCTTCTTTGCGGGGGCGCGCTAGCGCACCCGCGGGCTGTAGTCCCTGAGATTCGGGCCGACTGCTGAGCAGTCGGGCCGGATCTTCCCAGCGACCTTCTTAGTTGGCGACTTAACGTCCTTTTTCTTTTCATTCTTCAGAGGCCAACGCCACTCTCCGGCGGCAGCTGGGCGAGGCCGACACCACCTTGCGGGCCAAGGGGGAGGAGTGCAGCAAGCTTGCCACAGAGCGCGACCTGCTGGCTACGCAGCTGGCGGAGGAAAGGGAGCTTCTTAAGAAGGCGCAGGACGAGGCGGAGAAGAAAGAGGCTGCTCTCCTGGCCGAGTTCGAAAGCGAGCGCTCCTCCTGGACCGACAAGGAGGCACAGCTGACCTCCGACTTCCATGAAATCGAGGACATCGTCGACGGTGAATTTCTTTACTTTCCTTCTTTGAGCCGCTGACTAAAGGTCAGGCCGACTCCTGGTTTTTTTTTTGACTTGCTTCTTTTTCGTCTTGGCAGACTTCTTCCCTGGCCACACACAGGCGGCCAATCAAGCCATCGAGGCTGATCGCGAGGCGCGGAGGGAAAATGGTGCGGAGATTGCTGCCAACGCCCCCCGGACCCTTGACGAGCAGCTTCTGAGCATCGAGGCTCGTCTGCGGCCGACCCATCGGATGCTACGCCGGCTTCAACGCGTCGGCGCCCAGGCGATTGCTGCCCTATGGCCAGACATGCCGGTTCTGCGCACTCCCAGTCGGACTGCCGACTGGCTGGAGGTCGCGGCTGGCTGCCTTGAGGCTCGGAAGGTTCTCGCCCGGCTGGAGCGCACGGGCCTTGGAATTCGTCAAGGCGTGGTATCCAGGGCTGGATCTGGACCGGCTGGCTGCGTTCCGGTCAGAGGCCCAGGCGGAGCTGCTGGCTGCGGAAGACGCCCTCGTCGAGCGTGCGGCGGCGATCGCCGACTACATGGACACCAGCGTCTTCGTCCCTGAGCGGGCTGAGGACGGCGGGGAGGCGCCGCCGGAGTGGTTCGGGATGAACCCGGATTATGACGAGGACTCGGCGGAGGTGATCGGCTCCAGCGCCGAGGAGGAAGGCGAGGCGGAGGACGGAGGTGAGACGGAGGCACCAGAAGACGGAGCGGGCGACCAGCCTCAGCCGACCAGCGCCTCCAAAGAACGAGCCGCGCCCGTCTGGGCGGCTGCCGCGGAGATGATCAAGCCGAGATCGCCAAGCCGGCCGCCCGGCGCGCTCGACACCGCCTCCTCCGGCCCTCCAAACCTGTCTGCCGCTTCCTAGGCTGCCGCCTTGCCTTTATTTTATCTGCTTTAGTAGTCTTTGAAAAACTTGTTAATTAAGACAATTCCACCTGCTGGGTGTATTTTGAACTTGTCAAGATTCGCCAAGGGCCTATGCTATGTAAATATTTATCCTAATTCTATCTTTCCTTGCTCATTGCTCCTATGGCCTTTTCCTTTGCCGCCTTCCCTTAGTTGCCGCCTTGCCAGTCGGACAACCGCTCTGCGAACTGTCATTTGGATCAAGTGCTTGGCTACTCTTGGGAAGGCAAGTACTTGGCCATTTTTTAGAGTCTTTTTAACAAGTTGGATCGAAAGCGGCAAGCCGACTACTCAAGAGTCGGCTTTGCGAAGAGGGGCTGGAAGCCGGCTTAAGCTATGTTTATGCTTTGGGTCCTTAGCCATTTTTCATGTGGGCGCCCATTCTTCCTTACTCCTGCCCACCAAATAGTCGCTCTGCGAGCTGCGGCTTCTGACAGGAGACGGCTTAGGCACCGCACACTACTTGTCCGACTGCAGGAAGCATTTCATAGCGCAAGGCGGCGAGTCCCCGGGCCGAATAGTTGAACCCGGTGCCAAGCGGCATAACAAAGAGTAACATACTCGAAGGCATAACTCTTATCATAGAGATAACAAAAAAGGGCAGTCCCCGAGCTCGTCTCGGGGGGCCCGAAGTCTTGGTACTTTAACACAAAAGGTAGCGTGGTACATACTGCATTAACTGTAAAATTTTCAGAGAAGATTTGCATTCCATGGCCGTTCCGTCTCTTTGCCGGAGTCGTCCCTCTTGCGTGCTCGGGCTTCGGCGGCCGATCGTAGTAGGAGTCGCTGCTCAAAGACTTTGTCGATAATGAAGGGGCCTTCCCAAGGCGCCGACAGCTTGTGTTGGCGGCTATTCACCGGATCAGCCGGAGCACAAGGTCGCCCTCTTGGAAAGATCTCGGCCTAACCTTCCTGTTGTAGTAGCGGCGCAGGCTCTGCTGGTAGATGCTGGACCGGCTGAGTGCCAACAGCCGGCCCTCTTCCAGCAGATCGACGCCGTCTTGACGTGCTTCTTCTGCTTCCTCCTCGGTGTACATGGTAACTCGCAGGGAGTCGAACTCTATGTCCGTTGGGATGACGGCTTCAGCACCGTAGACGAGGAAGAAGGGTGTGAAGCCGGTTGACTTGTTTGGAGTCGTGCGCAAACTCCAGAGGACGGCTGGCAACTCATCAAGCCAACAGCCGGCCGAACGCTCCAGTGGTTCGACCAGTCGAGGCTTGATGCCAGACAGGATGAGGCCGTTTGCTCTCTCCACCTGTTCGTTTGACTGCGGATGGGCAACGGATGCTAAGGCCAGCCGGATGCCTTGTGTCGCGTAGAAACGGGCCAGGGCGCCTTTGGCAAAATTTGTGCCATTGTCGGTGATGATGCTGTGTGGTATGCCGTATCGAGTCGTGATGTCGGCGATGAAAGTCACTGCGGTTGGACCATTCAACTTCTTGATGGGCTTTACTTCTATCCACTTGGTGAACTTGTCCACCGCGACAAGTAAGTGAGTTAGGCCGCCTCGTGCTGTTTTGAATGGTCCTACCATGTCCAGGCCCCAAACAGCAAAGGGCCAGGCGATGGGGATAGTCTTGAGTCGGAAGCCGGCTGATCTGGCTTGGAGCGGAACATCCGCACCCTTGCATTTTTGCACTAATTCCTTGGCCTCTTCTAGGGCAATTGGCCGAAGAAACCATGTCGGAAGGCTTTGGCGAAAGTGCTCTTGAGGCCGCATGGTGGCCGTACTCGCTTTGATGAATGTCTTCAGAATCGCTGGCCTTGCTCGCTCAACGCAACGCTGGTAGACACCAGTGACGCCACGCACCGACCAGCTCTCTGCTGACTATGGTGTAGGCTGCCGCCGGCGCTGTACTTGCCGAGCCAAGATTTCGCCGGTTGGTAGCTCTCGCTTACTAGGAACTTTAGGATGGGCTGAGCCCATGAGGGTGCTGCTATTTCTTCAACTGCCGTGACTGCTACTTGGACGAGGGCGGCTTGGGCTGGGAGGCGGCGGGCTGGAGTCCGCGCCGCTTGTTGGGTTGATGAAGTCCCCGCCGACCGTGCAGTCCCCGGCCGAGCTCGACTTTCGCATGGTCGCTGCAGTCCCCGGCTGGGTTCTCAAGTCCCCGGCCGCTTCGATCATGGCATTCTTGGGGCCATCTGTAAGAATTCTTGTGCCGTTCACTGAGGCTTTTGAGTCGGATCTGACTTCTTCAGGGGAGCCGCACAAAATGGAATCTGATTCTCGTGAAGGCTTGATGATGGCTTGAGGAGGCGCCAAGGGCGATGCCGGATGGTATTGTTCGGGCGGTGGAGCCGATTCGTGCTGTGGTGTCTCGCTGGTCGTTGTCGCTTCTTGGCACGTGAAGGAACTCGCACCCCTCAAAATATCCACTGAGTTGCTGTACAAGGAAGCGGTAGCTCGCCATGTTTGCATCTTTGGCATCCCAATCGCCAGACGACTGTTGGACCACCAAGTCGGAGTCGCCATAACACAGGATCCGGCGAATGCCAAGTTCTTTGGCAAGCCGGAGCCCGTGAATGAGCGCCTCGATTCGGGCGACGTTGTTGGAGGCGGCGAAATGGATCTGCAGCGCATACTTGAGCTTGTTGCCTTTGGGGAAGTGAGGATAATGCCGCCCCAAGCCGGTGCGCATATTGAGCAATCAAGTGCATCCGCCAATGGTGGAGTCGGGCGTGGCGGCAGGTACGGGTCTCGCCCACGATGAGGAAGTCGGCCGTGCTTATGACTTGATGGCGGTAAAAGGGCTGGTAATAGATGGTGTAGGGGCCAGCTCTATGGCCCATTTGGCCACTCGCCGTAAGCATCTCGCCTCGGCGATCTCTCTGCTAGTGGGGCTGTGCAAACCACGGTGATTGGATGCTCTTGAAAGTAAGGCTTCAACTTCTTGGCGGCAAAGTGCACGCCAGAACACATCTTCCGGTAGTGGGGGTAGTTCTGCTTTGAGGTCGACAAAGATTACGGGTAATATACCGTCTCTGGACAGGCAGCACCTTGCCTTCCTCCTTGCGCCGACTACAATGATCGTGGCTGACTACCCGTGGTGGCGGCAATGTATGTGAGCATGGGATCTTTAGGAGTCGGGGCCAAAGATAGGGGAGAAGTCAGCATTTTCTTCAACTCGAGAAAAGCTTCATCCGCTTTGGGTTCCATTCAAGAAGGTGGTCTTCTTCATGAGCTGGTATAAAGGAGAGCTTTCCACCGATCGATGAATCGGCTGATGGACACCAAGCAGCCGGTGAACTTTTGCACATCTAGCAGTCGGCGGGGTACTTCCATCCTCTCGATGGCCTTGATCTTCACAGGGTTACACTCTATGCCGCATTCAGAGACCAGGAAACCAAGGAGTTGGCCGGCTGGTACCCCGAAGACGACTTCTCGTGGTTGAGCTTGATCTCGAATCGGGCGCAGTTCTCAAAGGTCTCCTTAAGGTCTTCCAAAGAAGTGTTCCTCGCTTTCGCTTTCACCACCACATCATCCATGTAGACGTATGCTTCGCCGAGCTGCTTGAGGAGGCACTTCGCATGCAACGCTGAAAGGTGGCGCCGCATTCCTTAAGCGAACGTCATGGTCAGTACCGAAGGCTCCAAATGGCGGATGAAGGCGGTCTTCAAATTGTCACCGGGTTCAACTTGATCCGTGATATCCTGAATATGCATCTAAGAAGCTCAACACCGTGATCCGGCCGTGGAGTCTATCACCGATCAATTCTTGGCAGAGCTTAATGGGTCCTTGGGGCAAGCTTTGTTGAGGCTTGTGTAGTCAATACACATCCGCCACCGCTTGTTCTTCTTCAGATCAGGACTGGTTTGCTTACCATTCCGAAAAACACTTCCATAATGAAACCGCTGCTAGGAGCCGGCTATCTCTTCTCCAACAACTCTTCTCTTCTCTTCTCGACAGCGGCGCAAGGGCTGCCTCGACGGGCTTCACATCAGATCGGACATGTAACTTGAGCTCGGCGAATTCCGTCAGTACACACCGGCATGTCTTTAGGGACCATGCGAAAATGTCCCGATTCTCACGGAGGAAATCGACGAGCTCGCTTTTCCTATTTGTCACAAGGTTTGCACCTATGATAACAGTACCTCTCCGGTGCTCCGGGTCCAAGGGTATCTTCTTTGTTTCTTTGGCTGGAACAAGCCCTCGCTTCCGACTCCTTGGGGTTGGGCGATATCTCGGCTGCTTGCCGCCATCACCACAACCCGATCAAGAAGCCGCTTCACCGCGATCACTGGGGACTCGGCTAATGATCGCTTTCACCACGCAAGCGGATGACTTTCAGTAGTCGCCGGCTATGGTCAATCCCTTGAACTCGGCATCTTCATCTTGAGGTAGGCGAGTGGGGATCGCCATGAACTTGGCCAAAGCAGGTCGCCAAGTAGAGCGTGGTACAGACTTTCGAGGTCCACCACTTCGAACCAAACCGCTCTCGGCGGAAATGATCTTTGTCCCCAAAGAGGACATCTATCGATCTCTTGCCGATCGGTGAGCAGGAAAGGCCGGAGTACAATGCCGTGGAACACAGTCCGCCGCTCAAACTGTCTTTGCTTGATTCCTAACTTCTCCATCGTGTCCTTGTACAGATGTTGATGCTATCGCCTCCGCTTCATCAAGACTTTTCGAGAAGCGAGCGGCCCGCCTATCCGTGGCAAGGGTGGCTCCCAAGACCAGGCGAGGAGCCCAATTTCAGCATCACCTTCGGGTGATCAGCTCGCCCAACTGATAGGCTTCTCGACCAAGGCATGAACTCGAGTATCCGATGCTACAGATTCACCTCTTCTTGCCGCAGCCTACCGCCAAGGCCGATCGTCGGCCACACCGGTGAACACCACATAAGCTCCGTTTTCTCGGTACTCGTTTTGCATCAAGCCGATCGGCTCGACACCGGCTGCCGGGCGGCGCGTGGAGGCGGCGCCCAGCAGGTGGGGGAGGCAGGAGGCCGCCTCCTTGGCGATCCCGTGAGCCGCTGGCATTTTCGGTGGTGTGGTTTGACGGCTTTGGCGCCGCTTATGGAACTTGGCAGGACCATCTAGAGTCTGCCAGAAGAGAAGGCCGGCAACCAGCTTGGACTTGCCGCCTTTTCGCCGCTTGGCGAGGCTGCCCCTCCCGGCTGCCGGTCTTCGACTATCGCAACCTGCCGGCTCTTGAAGCCGTGGGGCCTTGCGCCAGGATCATTCTGTTGTTGCCGCCGACCGGTGTCTCCAAATGGAGTTCGGGAGCCTCGAGGGGCCACTTTGCCGGTCGTGACCGACTTCAATCTCTGCCTTCATGGAGGAGTCGGCTGTGGCGCATTTGTTCGCTATGATCAGCAGCTGCCGAGGGTCTCCGCCTGCCGCAGCGGAGCTTGTGCTTGAGGAGGGTGCCTTCTCTCGCACCGGCGGTGAAGTACTCGATAGCTTGCACTCGCACGCCGCAAGAGTTCCAAGCTCGCCCAGTAGCGTGAGATAGTCACGAGTCGACTCGTTGGGGCCTTGCACGCACAAGGAAAGCTGGCGAGGCTTGGGAGGTCGCTTGTACGTGCTTGTGAAGTTGCGGACGAAGGCCTCGGTGAAGTCGACCCAGCTGTTGATGCTGCGGGGCTTCAGGCTGTTCAACCATGTCCGGGCCGTGGCCTGGAGCATGAGCAGAACATACTTTACGGCAACACGCTTGTTGCCGTTCGCTATGTTGACGGCCGTGGAGTAGTCGACCAGCCAGTCTTCCGGCTTTACGGAGCCTGTGTACTTCGGTGTATCTCGGGGGAGCGTGAACCCTCTGGCAAAGGGCTCGTCTCGGATGCGAGGTCCGAAACAGGCGGACCTAACTCGCCTTCTTCTTCCAAAGGCTGGATCGGTGGAGTCGGTCGATCCGGTGGCGGGCGCTGTTTCTCCGACTCCCTCTCGGCTGCCAAGGCGGTCGCCGAGAGTCGGATGCTCGGCGGGTGGCGGGAGACTCGCCTTTCTTTGCGGAGGAGGAGGCAGATAGTCGCCCTGCCGCCCACTCCTCTTGGGCGGCCGCCTTGGTCGCGCCGATGGAGATATGAGTCCGGCCCGCGGCTGACAGCCGGATCCTTGTTTTTTTCCGCGGACACCGCTTAGTCGGTGTCCGAGACGCCGCGCTTTGATCTCGACGGGGAGGCAGGTCGTCGTTTTGTCGCTGCGGGCGCCTCGGCAGCAGCCGGCCTCGCTTCACGCTGGGTAGCAGCGCGAGGAGCTGCTGGACCCGCTCCGTCATCAGCGGCGCCTCACCTCGGTTGTCCAGCTTGTCCGCCGCCGCTCGGGCGGCGCGGATGTTCTCCGCAGGCGTATGCATACAGGGCGATTGGCCCCAACAGGTTGGCGATGGCTACGCCACCTGTTGACCGCCGCTTAGGCGGTTAGGTTTAGTCGGGCCGGGCGAGCCGCCTACAGCGCGATCCATCTCATGCCGGTAGGCTTCGACAAGCGCCTCATGCTTGCCCGCTTCTCGCGCTTCGACGAGCTGAAGGCGGCGTGCCTCCAAGATCTCGGCCGCCGCTCTTCCGAATAGGCGCGGTCAGGTCTTGCGAGCCGCTGCCGAGGGTCATGAGCTCCTTCGCCAGAATGCTCGCCATGACCGGCGACGAGCACTTCGTGATGGTGCTCCCGCCGCCTCTGCATGAGGGAGCGTTTCGCCGAGACCACCATGTTGGTGGGGAACGCGCCGAGCGACGCTGTGTCGAGTCGATCAGCATCGGTCGGTGGAGCCCACGGACCTGTGTCCGTGGCAAGCTTCGCCGGCCGACGGATTTGTTCGAGGAGGCCCGCGAGGAGGTCTCTGGCCGCCTGTGCTTGCGCCGGATGCAGGCTCGTCGAGAGGCGAACCTCGCCGATAAGTTCGGCGAGGCAGCTGGCCGCAGGCGATCTCAATGTTGCAGCAAGACGTCGGGCGCAGAATCCGCCTAGCGTGCGGCCTGCTGCGCCACTGGGAGGAAGGGTTCCCGCCCGTGAGCAGGTCTCCGGACGACGGTGCACCTAGCCCCGGTGGGCGCCAAATGTCGGGGTTGGGTGCGACATATGCCAAAGGATGGCTTATCATGGTGGGGCGCGTAGAACGTCGCGGTGCACGAAACGGATGAGGCGAAGACATGCACGCCGGATCTTACCCAGCTTCGTGGCTCTCCGTGGAGATAATACCTCATCGCTGCTCTGCGGGTCTCCGCATGATCACTATGGCAAAGTGGGTACAAGGTTGCTCCTTGAGCTGTTTGGGGTGAGGAAGGACAAGGGCACGGCTAGCTCTTCTCTTCCCTCTATGCGTGTCTAAAACTACTAGGGTCAAACCTCTTGCATGGGTGCCCTGGGGTTTAGATAGGTCTACCCCTCGGGGTAATGGTAATCCGCCGGGCGCGGGTCCCAGCCGCCTGCTCTCAGTCACCGCTTTCTCCGCCGATCGCTGGGGCCCGCCGACTAGTGGGCCCCGCCGACGTTTCAGCATGGGGCCGACAGTTTTGTCCCCACCACGGGGGTCTTGCCGGCCATGGATTATCAGAGTCGCGCTTCTAATGACGCTGGCTTGGTCATGGGGTCATGGCAACAGGTCGCCACCGACGGGCGTATCACCGTTACCATTCCCGTCTTGTCTGGTTTAATGGCGCGGGGCCCGTGGAGGGGCGGCCGACTCTGGGGCCGACTCCAACGGGTCCGCTTGTGGCGCTCGCCGTTTTTCGCACCCTCGCCGACAGCGGGTCCCGCCGTCTCTGGGTCGTGACAGATAGGCCGTCGTGGGCTCGTGGCATCGCCTACTGGCCGACATCGTGGCCGCATGGCAACAAAGCTTCGGACGGAGATCTCGGTCAAGACGGGCGATCGTGGCCATGCTCGCTTCTTCGTGAACGGGCAGGGATGGGTCACAAGGCGGCCGCACCCCATCCCGTCCCTGTAGTCGCAGAGGCAAGCGGTGGTTGGAGTCGCGGGCCGACTCCCCATAGCCGGCTTCTCTGGAAGCCGCCAGTTGGGAGTCGGCTTATCTCAAAGCCGTCCCGGGGACTCGGCCGTGAGGGGCAGTCGGCGGCCTTGCCACCGATTCTCAAAAGGCGGCTCTTCGTCTTGGGGTCTTGAGGGGCGCGGCCTGCCCCGATGTCTTGAAAGGTCCGGGGCTCGGGTTTGCCTACCCGTGTCCCATTACTCCGACAAAGATACTACTCATATAAATAGAACAACCATTATTCACTGATTTAAATGTGAATAACCATCTCGCATCAAACAAGATCCAGATATAACGTTCATGCTTAACGCTGACACCAAATAACAATTATTCAGGTCTAAAACTAATCCCGAAGGTAGATATAGAGGTAGCGTGTCGACTGCGATCACATTGACTTTGGAACCATTTCCCACGCGCATCTTCACCTCATCCTTAGCCAATCTTCGCTTAATCCGTAGTCCCTATTTCGAGTTGCAAATATTAGCAACAGAACCAGTATCAAATACCCAGCACTCATGAAAGCATTAGTAAGGTACACATCAATAACATGTATATCACATATACCTTTGTTCACCTTGCCATCCTTCTTATCCGCCAAATACTTGGGGCAGTTCCGCTTCCAAAGGACCAGTCCCTTTGCAGAGAAGCGCTCGGCCTCGTGCTTAGGTCCAGACTTGGGCTTCTTCACTTGAGCAGCAACTTGCTTGCCGCTTCTTCTTGAAGTTCCCTTCTTCCTTTACCCTTTTCTTGAAATCGGTGGTCTTGTTGACCATCAACACTTGATGCTCTTTTCTTGATTTCTACCTCCGCAGCCTTTAGCATTGCGAAGAGCTCAGAATTGTCTTATCCATCCTTGCATGTTATAGTTCATCACTAAGCTCTTGTAGCTTGGTGGCGATGATTGAAGAATTTCACAATGACACTATCATCGTGAAGATTAACTCCCAGTTGAATCAAGTGATTATTATACCAAGACATTTTGAGTATATGCTCACTGAAAAAACTATTCTCCTCCACTTTGCAGCTATAGAACTTATTGGAGACTTCAACTCCTGGAACATCTCATATGCTCCATGACATTCAAAACGTCGTTGAAATCCCAGTTCTAAGCTGTAAAGCATGGCACACTGAACTATCGAGTAGTCATCAGCTTTGCTCTACCAGACGTTCATAACATCCGGCGTTGTTCTCTGCAGAGGTTTGGCACCTAGCGGTGCTTCCAGATTTAATTCTTCTGTGCAACAATGAGGATAATCCTCAAGTTACGGACCCAGTCCGTGTAGTTGCTACCATCATCTTTCAACTTAGCTTTCTTTGGGAACGCATTAAAATTCAATGGAACAACAGCACAGGCCATCTATCTACAACAACATAGACATGCAAAATACTATCAGGTACTAAGTTCATGATAAATTAAAGTTCAATTAATCAAATTACTTAAGAACTCCCACTTAGATAGACATCCGTCTAATCATCTAAGTGATCACGTGATCCAAATCAACTAAACCATGTCCGATCATCACGTGAGATGGAGTAGTTTTCGATGGTGAACATCACTATGTTGATCATATCTACTATATGATTCATCCTCGACCTTTCGGTCTCAGTGTTCCGAGGCTATATCTGCATATGCTAGGCTCGTCAAGTTTAACCCGAGTATTCTGCGTGTGCAAAACTGGCTTGCACCCATTGTATGTGAACGTAGAGCTTATCACACCCGATCATCACGTGGTGTCTCGGCACGATGAACTTTCGCAACGGTGCATACTCAGGGAGAACACTTGTACCTTGAAAATTAGTGAGAGATCATCTTATAATGCTACCGTTGAACTAAGAAAAATAAGATGCATAAAGGATAAGCATCACATGCAATCAATATAAGTGATATGATATGGCCATCATCATCTTGTGCCTTTGATCTCCATCTCCAAAGCACCGTCATGATCACCATCGTCACCAGCTTGACACCTTGATCTCCATCGAAGCATCATTGTCCTCTCGCCAACTATTGCTTCTATGACTATCGCTACCGCTTAGTGATAAAGTAGAGCAATTACATGGCGATTGCATTTCATACAATAAAGCGACAACCATATGGCTCCTGCCAGTTGCCGATAACTCCATTACAAAACATGATAATCTCATACAATAAAATTTAGCATCATGTCTTGACCATATCACATCACAACATGCCCTGCAAAAACAAGTTAGACGTCCTCTACTTTCGTTGTTGCAAGTTTTACGTGGCTGCTACGGGCTGAGCAAGAACTGTTCTTACCTACGCATCAAAACCACAATGATTTTTCATCAAGTATGTGCTCTTTTAACCTTCAACAAGGACCGGCATAGCCACACTCGATTCAACTAAAGTTGAAACCGACACCCGCCAGCCAATTGTGTGCAAAGCACGCGGTAGAACCAGTCTCAGTAAGCGTGACGCTGTAATGTCGGTCCGTGCGCTTCATCCAACAATACCGCCGAATCAAATTATGACATGCTGGTAAGCAGTATGACTATTATCGCCCACAACTCACTTGTGTTCTACTCGTGCATATAACATCTACGCATAGACCTCGCTTGGATGCCACCATTGGGGAACGCAGTAATTAAAAAAAAATTCCTACGCACACACAAGATCATGGTGATGCATAGCAACGAGAGGGGAGAGTGTAGTCCACGTAGACTGTAAGCGGAAGCGTTATGACAATGCGGTTGATGTAGTCGTACGTCTTCATGATCCGACCGATCCTAGTACCGAAAGTACGGCACATCCACGATCTGCACACGTTCGGCTCGGTGACGTCCCACTGTCACAGCCCTAGCTTTAGCCTTGTTGTGGACTAGTCTTGGTTGTTGCATCATGTTTAAATTTTGCATTAACTTGAAATGGGGATGTTCAAACCCTAGCACCAAATGAAATCCAATTAGGATCAAAATGAAATATTTTAAATGAACCCAAAATGCCCTTTGGAAATGTTCATCATCTCTGACAAAGGTAAAAACCTCTACCAAAAATGATGAACATATTTCTAGGTCATTTCTGGATTTTTGAATTAACTCATATTTTATTTGAATTGGGGCATTTAAATACTATAAATATTTTAAATGCTCTAATAATTCTGAACTAGTTGAGGGCTGTTGGGAATAATTTCAACAGTGCCCACAAATATTTTCAGGAGTTTTAAAATTGTTTAGTTTTTAAACTAAATAAAAAGAGAGGAAAATAAATAGAAAACAAAAATAAAATTAGAAACGAGAGAGACAAGGACTCACCTGGGCCACTTACCTGGCCTGGCATTGTGCCGGCCCAGTCCACTGGCCAGCGCCAGTCGTCCTCAACCTCGTGCCAGTGGGCACGAGGGCGTGTGCCCGCGGTGCGGTAGCACGCGTGCGGCCACCGACAGCCACATCCTGCTTCTGCCGATGCTCTGGATGACTCTAGACGACGCCACGCACCCCCTGGCCTCTCTCTCCCTCACTCGTGGCCTCTCCTCCTCTCGCCTCTCTCTCCTCTCACCGCCGAGCGCCACCCTCACTTCCCCATATCCACCAGCCACCGTGAGACCTCTCGTTTTGTCCAAAGGTCTACTCGTCCTCTCTCTTCATCCTCACTGTATACGCTTTGCGGAAGCCCCGAACGACCTCACCGAGCTTGTCTTTAACCTCCCAATGACGAGATCGCCTCCGCCGCTTCGCTCGCTTCGGACCTCCCCCAAGCTCGCCTACGCCTCCAAACGATGCGGGGTGAGCCCTCTTCGCTTTCTCCCCAAGCCCGCCGCCCCAAGACGTCTTCTAGCGCTTAGCGCCGCGGCTCAAGCTCACCGCCAGACAGCCATGTCACCTCCGCAAGCCAGACGCTAGAAGCTCATGAGCGAGCACATCAATGTGCGCAGCGTACCTCCATGAACCCATAACCACCAACTGTTTCCCTTCCCGAGCTCCATGGCGCTGAACCCGTTGCCTCGTAGCTTCGCCGGGCTGCAAGTCACGCCGCAGTCGACTTAGGCCACCGGAGCTGCTGCTGCGTGCACCACCCGACGAGGACGAGCCTCCTCATCACGTAGAAGCCCTCTGCCATCCATTTGGTTGCCGGAGACGCAATCCCGTAGCCCGCCGCCGCGTCTGTCCTCGCCGGCGTTGAGTCGCCGGAGGGTTTGACCCGAGTTGACCAGGGTTGACCCCCAAGGGTCATTAACATGTGGGCCCCAACCCTGCTAACTTTGGGTTAAGTTTATATTTAAACTTAATTAACCAACTGTCTCACTAACTAGCGGGCCCAGGACCCACTAATAGTTTAGTTAGTACTAAATTAACGCTAATTAACCCTGTTAATTAGTTGTGTCACTGACCGCTGGGTCCCACTGGTCAGGTTTGACCTGGGTCGTGCCTGTTGACCTGCTGACATCATGCCGACGTCGTGCTGACGCAGTAAAGCTTTTCTAGGATTTTAAATAAATAAGAAATGATTTATTTATTTAAGAAAATACCCAAAACTTCTAAAAATCATAGAAATTTAACCGTAACTCCAAATGAAATACTTTATATATGAAAAATTATTAGAAAAATACAATCTATCCATCTGTATCATTCTCATGCATGTTAGAACATCTTTTGGCTACTGTTTAGGACAAATCAAATGAATGGCATTTAAATAACCACATGTGGAGTTTGAATTTGAACCTTGGGTTCAAACCAACTTCTTTAATTGTGTTGCTAGTTGCATTAGCTCAATGAACATCATATTGCCATGCCGCATTCATGCATCATATTGTTGCATTGCATTGATTGTGTTCTTTCTCTGCTTGCTTGCATTTGTCCCTCTCAAAGGACGAGTTCCGAGTTCGATGACACCGATGAAGAGCTATACTATCTTCGAAGTGCTGTGCAAGCAAAACCCCTTGTTCATTCCGATATAATCCCACTCTCTCGCCTCCTGCTCTCTTTTACTGCATTAGGAGAACAACGATTCAACTGTTACATGCTGCAGTAGTTGAACCCCTTTCCTCTGCATGACTCTGTCATTGCCACAAGAATAGATGAAACCCACTAGCATGAGTAGGAGTTGTTTGAGCCTGATGTGCCTACTCATTCATGCTTGTTTGTCATGCCTACTACTGCTTAGAGTTGAGTCGGGTCTGATTCATCGGGGATGAATTGGAAAGTGGTGAACATGTCCTACTGTCTATGAGCTAAGTGTGTGAACACGATTTGGTAAAGGTAGCGTGAAAGGCCATGTAGGAGTACATGCAGGTTGTCTCATTGAAGCCGCCCTCGTGAACTGAGATCTGTGTTTGAGATCCATGAACAGCTACTACCACATGTTGGGCCTCAAATATGACCCCACTCGACTTATTAACCGCCCATGTCCTCTCGTCCATGAGTTGCAAGTAGTTTCGTGTTTGTAGTATGTCGGAGGCAAGGCAGTATTGACCCGAGGGGTGGGCTGTGATGCGGTAGGCACGTGGTCGGGTATGCCGGGCGCCTGCTTGGTGTCAAGGAACCTCAGACACATCGTTCTGGGCCGTATGTGGAAACCTCGGCTAGACTCCCTGCAGATGGAACCTGAATAGGAAATAAACCTGGACTAGAGACTTGTGTGGTTAGTCAGGTCGTGGTCTACACTCACGTCGGCTTTCGCTTGAAGTATGCCGAGCACATGTCGTGTGCAGACGCTAAGTGGTGGAAACATGTGTGAAGAAGTACACCCCTGCAGGGTTATAAATGATCTATTCGAATAGCCGCGTCCGCGGTAAAAGACCTCTTGGTTGCCTATACAGTTCATAGACAAGTGAAAGTGGATACTCTAAAATGCGCAAGATAAGCGTGAGTGCTATGGATGGCATTCTCATAGGGAGACAGGAGCGGATCCATAGTGGTGTATTGATTGGTGAATATGTGGACTCATGTGCGCCACCTCAAAAGAGTTACTTGCAATCGTAGTTCAGGATAGCCACCGAGTCAAAGCTGGCTTGCTGCAGTCAAACTCCACCACCCCTTTATTGATACTGATGCATATGTAGCTAGTTCTGATGTAAGTCTTGCTGGGTACATTTCTACTCACGTTTTCTTAATTTATGTTTTTGTAGAGAGACTTCAGTCTCGCTAGTAGTTCCGCGTGGACTTCGACGTTTAGCTTGTTACCTCAGCTACGATCTTGTGCCCTCGGCAGGGTCTTGTAGATAGTTAGGTTTCTCAACCTTTTTATTTTGTAATTGTCTGTACTCAGACAAGTTAAGCTTTCGCTTGTGCTTGTGCTTGTTGCTTGTATGACTTGAATGCTGGATCATTAGACCCATGTTTGTAATATCTGTCTCTTCGGAGCCTAATGAATAAATACTTTGAGTTGTAGAGTTTTGTTGTGATGCCATGTTGTATTTGCACATATCGAGCATATTGTGTGTATGATTTGAAATGACTGGTATGTGTGGGATCCGACAACCTAGTTGTTTATCCTTGGTAGCCTCTCTTACCGGGAAATGTCTCCTAGAGCTTCCACTGAGCCATGGTAGCTTGCTACTGCTCCGGAACACTTAGGCTGGCTGGCATGTGTCCTTTTTTGTTCCTGTGTCTGTTCCTTCGGGGAAATGTCACGCGGTGTCTACCGGAGTCCTGTTAGCCCAGCTGCTACAGCTCGGATTCACGCGCTGATGACCGACACGTTCGTTGCTGGGCCATGTATGCCTGTCCCTATAAGTTAGTGCCACTTTGGGTTTACGACTAGTCATGTCGGCCCGGGTTCTCTTTCATATGGATGCTAGCGACACTATCATATACGTGAGCTAAAAGGCGCAAACGGTCCCGGGCCAGGTAAGGTGGCACCCGTGGGAATACCGTGCGTGAGGCCGCAAAGTGATATGATGTGTTACATGCTAGATCAGTGTGACTTAGGATCGGGGTCCCGGCAGCTTTGGTATCGTGAGCCCGATCGCTCAGAGGATTACCAAGCCAAACTGGTCGAAGTTGAGTCTAGAAATGCTTTAGTTATATAAGGGAATTGATTGTGGAAGGGAACGTAAGGCTCTTTTTACTCCTTTACCTTATGCCCTTCTGATCTGAGTCAACCTCTTCTTTTCTACGGGGATTAAGAACTAGGCCTTCTCTTATATCTATCAGGATGATGTATTACTAATCCATAGACTTATAGGATTGATGGATTCAAGTCTCAGTTTAGTTTCTAGTACTTCCGTGTGTTAACAGTTATCTCAGAACCTTGATATTGTGATGTTGAGTGGTTATAACACCATTTTGCAGGATGTCTCAAATATTTTTGAGCATTTACAGTCGTTATGCTGTCTGAGTCATCCCAGGTTTCTAAATAGTCTGATGCAGTTGCAAATCCCTTCTTTCCATTCTCGATGTTCCTCTGGGCCAGATTAACCACACTAATCGTCGAGTTGAGGTACTCTCTTGCCTCGGCGTATATGTTGAAGCCATTATTATGACCCTAGGCGTCTTAGAGAACCACTAAGTAATTTAGCAATGCTTTATATCCCCAGTGTGATGGTTCTGGCCATTATTCTCGAAAGCATCACGTGATGCCATTTAGTCCGTTGGTATTCCATCTTTGGGTTCTTGAACCCGAGATTCACTCTACTCATTCATGTGATAGTGTTTGCTAGTTCCTTTAGGATATTAGTAACCTTTGCAATAGTCCTCGAGGTCCGTGGTACTTTTCTCTTCCAAATACCATGAACCACTTATGGCAGAAGTTCCTCATTGAACCAAAAGATCACAACCAGAGTGCTCTTGATGAGTTATCGGTTCTATGTTGTGACTCTGCCAGTTATACCTTTCTGCATGGGTTATCCGGAAGAAATGTTGAGCTTTGCTCGACATACTAATTTATGCATCCACAACTCAAAAAGATATATGTTCCTTTGAGTTGTCCCTCTCTTTAGTTGTATCCTGATACCCATCTATCATTTGATAGTCAAGAGCATGTCATGCATTCATGCTCATCAATTCCTCATATTCTTGTGGTCTGTCAAGCTATTCTACTCCAGAATGACTAGGAGAAATAAACTCCAGTACCTTATCCATTTCCAGGATTGGGTCAAAGTAGATGTATTCCGCAGATCAAATTGCCAATCCAGCCTTTGATCTGTTCTACCTTGGGGTGTCACCCTCTTTCATATCAATAATGAAGTGATAATTGCACAATCTCTCATGGATTCTTGATGCAGTGATACTTCTCACCATCATTATGCATTCCTGTCACAGCCCTAGAGCTTGTTTGTAACTAGTAGCATTGCATCCATGCATCATGTTAATTTTCATGAAATTCGAAATGGGGATTGCCTAAACCCCTAGCACCAAGACAATTCAAATAGGTTCAACTAAGAAATATTTTTCAATGAACCAAATGGCCTTCAAAATGTTCACCATTTTGGAAAAATGCCGGAAACAAGAATCAGAGATGTTGCACATTTTTCCATGACATTTGTACTTTTGAATTAATTTTATGGTATTTGCATTTGGGCATTTAAATACTATAAAATATTTTAAATGCTCAAATAATCATAAACTGAAATGTTTGTTGTTGGAAATATTCCAAACAAAGGACATTGACCAGTTTCATGATTTTTGAAATGCCCTGAATTTTTATTAAAGCCAAACATAATTACAAAAAATAGAAAATGGAAATAAGAGAGAGAGAGAAACTTACCTGCAGCCCACCCACCGGGCGTCCAACCGCCCAGCTTCCCCTCGCTGGCCCAGCTTGGCCCAGCCCACCTCCTCAAGGCTGCCTTCCCCATGCCTTCGCATCACAAGGCATGCGCAGACAGCCGAGCCGCTGCCACCTCCTCGCTTCAGGTCGGGCGGCCTCCCCGACCTTCTCACGACGCCACGGAGACGGCCACGCCCCCAACCCCCGGATCCCTCGCCTCTCCCTCCTCCTCGCTTCCCTCTCCGTCCCACTCCTCACGCGACCGAGAACCGCCACCGACGCCGATCGCTGCACTCCGCCACAGCCATCCCTTGCCCTCTCGCCATCCCCAAGAGCTCCGCCTCGACCTCTTCTCCGTCTCCGCCGACCCACGCGACCCGGGAGGCCAGCAACGCCGCCATCGCTGCTGCCTTCCACCTCGGCCCGCCACCATCGCTGCCGATTCGCTGCACTCCGCCGCCCCGAGCCCATCGACCTCCAAACGGACTCACGGTGAGCCCCGCGATCGCCTCCCCCTCTCCCCGGTCGCGCCTCGCCTCTAGGCCGAGCCCCGCCGTGGCCGAGCTTCCCCGCCGCCGCCATGTCGCCGCCGCCCTACAGCCGCTTGAACTGATTCGAGCGCCACCAAGGCCAGAAGCCATCAGAGCATTACGCACACACTAACTAGCCTCCTGCACCACAGCGCCAACCTCAGACTCACCCGACCTCCGCCACCGCCAGTGCTCTCGATTCCGCGAGCTGGCTGACCTCAGCCCCTTGCTTATGTGAGATGGATGCGCCAAGCACCCACAACACGAGAGCCTCTCCGCCGCTTGCTTGGTCACGGAGACGCAAACCCGAGCTGCCTGCCTGCAGCTCGCCTCGCCAAGGCCGAGTCGCCAGCTGGTTTGACTCTGCTTGACTGCTTTGACCGTGAGGTTGACCTCTCTTTCATCGACGTGTGGGCCTCAAGCCCATAATTAGTTAACTCGAGATTAATTAGAACTAACTAATTTAGTTAACTAAACTAGACACCGACATGTGGGCCCCGCCTCGCTAACAACCTGGTTAGAGTTAGTTTAGCACTAACTAACCCAGCTTAGTCGATCGAGTCATCGATCAAGGGTCCCTGTGTCAGGTTTGACCTGGACGGCGCTTTTGACTTGTCGACGCCACCTCGACGTCAGTCGACGCAATAACTAGTTTTCTCGGATTTAATTTAATTCAGAAATTTCGAAAATACTCCAAACTTCTAAAATTCATAGAAATTCAACCGTAACTCTAATGGAAATAAGTTATATATGAAAAATGATCAGAAAAATATGAAGAATCTGTTTATGGCACTTTCATGCATGTTTAAACAAGTTAACCTCACTGAATAGGATGAATCATGATTAGGTAATTTATGAACTAGCATTTGGAGTTGGAATTGTTCTTGCTTGAGTCCCACTCCAATTAACTTGGCTAGATATTGCATTAGGTGAATTCAGTTCCTTAACATGATCATGCATCATATATGTGCATTGCATTGATTGTGTTCTTTCTCGCTTGTCGTGTTTGTCCCTCTCGTAGACGACGATCGACGATGAAATCGATGACACCGATGAAGAACTATATTATCTTCGTATGCTGTGCAAGCAAAACCCCTTGTTCATTCCGATATAATCCCACTCTCTCGCCTCCTGCTCTATTTTATCGCATTAGGACAACAACGACTCATGTGTTACTTGCTGCGTAGCTGAACCCTTGATCCTTTGCATGACCTGTCATTCCACAAGAATTAGATGAAACCCACTAGCATGAGTAGGAATTGTTTGAGCCATGTTGTGCCTACTCATTTATGCTTGTTTGTCATGCCTGCTATCGCTTAGAGTTGAGTCGGTCTGATTCATCGGGAATGAATTGGAATGGTTGTGTGAACATGTCCTATCAAGTGTGAGCTAAGTGTGTGAACACGATTTGGTAAAGGTAGCGTGAGAGGCCATGTAGGAGTACATGGTGGGTTGTCTCATTGCAGCCGCCCTCGTGAACTGAGTTCTGTGTTTGTGATCCATGAAACAGTTATTACCACGCATTGGGCCCAAACCAATGGACCTCTCGGCTTCTTAACCACCCTTGTTCTTAGTCCGGAGTTGCAAGTAGTTTCGTGTTTGTAGTATGTCAGGGGCCGCACGCAACGCTGACCTTAGGGGTGGGTTGTGTTATGGTAGGCACTGTGGGTCTGTGTACCGAAAGCCCATTTGGTATCTCGGGAACCCCGCACACATCGCTCGGGCTGTATGGGAAACCTCGGCCGACTCCTCACGGATGGAACCCGAATAGGCGATAAACCCGGACTAGGGACTTGAGTGTTTAGGTAGGCCGTGGCCGACACCCACGCTGGGCTTCCGCTGAAGGTTGCCGAGTACATGTCGTAAACGGCGATAAGTGGTGAGAGCGTGTGAAGAAGTACACCCCGCAGGTTTAATATGATCTATTCAATAGCCGTGTCCGCGAAAAGGACTTCGGGTTGCCTATATCAGTTCATAGACAAGTGAAAGTGGATACTCTAAAATGCGCAAGATAAGCGTGAGTGCTATGGATGGCGCTCGTAGGGAGACGGAGCGGGTCCATAGTGGTGTATTGATATGGTGAATATGTGGACTCGTAGCGCCACCTCAAAAGAGTTACTTGCAAATGTAGTTCAGATAGCCACCGAGTCAAAGCTGGCTTGCTGCAGTCCAACTCCACCACCCCCTTTGATAATGATGCATATGTAGCTAGTTCTGATGTAAGTCTTGCTGAGTACGCTTGTACTCACGCTTGCTTATTTTATGTTTTGCGAGAGACGCTGGCCTCGCTTAGTAGTTCCACGTGGACTTCGACGCTTAGCTTGTTACCTCAGCCACGATCTTGTGCCCTCGGCAGATCTCGGTAGATAGTCGCTTCTCAGCCTTTTTCATTTATAGTTGTCTGCATCTGCACATGTTTAGCTTCCGCTTGTGCTTTGACTTGTATGTTTCGAGTGTTGGGTCATGAGACCCATGTTTGTAATATCTCGCCTCTGAGCCTAATGAATAAATATTTGAGTCGAGAGTTATGTTGTGATGCCATGTTGTATCTACACATATTGAGCATATTGTGTGTATGTTTGAAATGCTTGGTATGTGTGGGATCCGACAAACTAGTTGTTTATCCTCGGCAGCCTCTCATATGGGGAAATGTAGTCTCGTGATTCTGAGCGATAGTAGTCCGCTACAGCCCGGTTCACCGGAGTCCTCGCTAGCCCAAAGACTACCGCTTGGACACTTGATCGGCCGGCATGTGTTTCACTTCGCCTTATGTCTGTTCTTCGGGAAATGTCACGCGGTGTTATTCGAGTCCTGCCTAGCCTGCTACAGCCCGAATCCCGAGTCCTTAGCCCAAAGGCTACAGCCCGAATATATACGCTGATGACCGACATGCTCGATGTGATTCATGTATGCCTGTCCCCATAGGTTAGCGCCGCTTTGGTTCACGACTAGCCATGTCGGCCCGGTTCTTTGTCATATGGATGCTAGCGACACTATCATATACGTGAGCCAAAAGGCTAAACGGTCCCGCCATGGTAAGGCGACACCGTGGGAATACCGTATGCGTGAGGCCACAAAGTGATATGATGTGTTACATGCTAGATCGGTGTGACTTAGGATCGGGTCCCGACAGCGCTGGTATCGAGCCCGATCGCTCAGAGGATTACCAAGCCAAACTGGTCAAGTTGAGTCTAGAAATGCTTTAGTTATGTAAGGGAATTGATTGTGGAAGGAACGTAAGGCTCTTTTTACTCCTTATACCTCATGGCCTTCTCGATCCGAGTCATACTCTTCTCTTCTACGGGTTTAAGAACTAGGCTTCTCATCTATCTATCGTGATGACGGTTACTAATCCATAGACCTTTAAGATTGTTGGTTTTAATCCCCACCAGTTCCTACTATTTCGTATGATAACCGTTGATCTCGTAATCTTGTTATGATGTTGTTGAGTGGTTATGCCACCATTTTGCAAGATGTCTCAAATCATTTTGAGCATTTACAGCCGTTATGCTGTCCGAGTCATCCTGTGTCTCTAAATAGTCCGATGCATTTGCAAATCCTTTCCTTCCGCTTCCGATGTCCTTTTGGTCGTAATAAGCACACTACTACCGGTCGAGGTACTGCTGCCTCGACATATATGTTGGAACTATTATTATGACCTTAGGTGTTTAGGAAGTCACCTAGCAATTTAGCAATGCTTTTGTATCCCCAAGGTGATGATTCTCGCCATCACTTTCGAAAGCATCCCGTGATGCCATTTAGTAGTAGGTATTCTACTCCTGGGTTTCTGAACCCGAGATTCATCCTACCTCATGTTGATAGTATTTGCTAGTGCCTTTAGGATATTAGTAACCTTTGTGATAATCCTCGAGGTCCGTGGTATTTCCTTCTTCCAAATGCCATGAACCATTTAAGGCAGAAGTTAGTTGAACCAAAACATCACGATAAGAGTGCTCTTGAGGAGTTCTCCATTCATAATTGTGAATCTGCCAATTCTACCTTTCCGCATGGGTTATCCGAAGAAATGTTGAGCTTTGCTCGATATACTAATCTGCTCCTCCACAACTCGAAAATTATATGTTCCTTTGAGTTGCTCTCTTTAGTTGTATCTCGACCATCCTCTATCGCTTGATAATCAAGGGTATGCGTGCATTTGTTTATCGATGCCTATTACTTGTGGTCCGCAAGCCATTCTATTCCGAATGACTAGGAGAAACCAACTCCAAGGCCTCATCCATATCTAGGATTGGGTCAAAGTAGTTGTATTCCGCAGATCAAATGCCAATCCAGCTTTTGATTCTGTTCTACCCTGAAGTATTGCCATCTTATGTCAAGAATGTCATGGGAATTGCACAACCTCTTAGGAATTCTTGACGCAGTGATACTTCTCGCCATCATTATTCATTCCTCGGTTCCGTGTTGATGCAACCGGAAAGCCGACAAGTGAATTGTGATGTGTGACATCAATACTCCGAGCAACTCGTTGCTTGGTAGTGAATGGACAATATTCTCATTCTTAGCGTGTTGGTTATTAAATCATCATCCTAAGATTGATCGTGCTACCTAGTCCTTAGTTCTGGTGCACTCTTCGATCTATGAGTTAGGATCCTGTCAAGTCCTCACTGCTCGATCATATCGCCTTGCCCTCAAAAGCAAGATTGTTCTCGAGCTTAGTAACATACCGTGGTTCGTGACTTTCCAAATATCTTCTTGGAAGTGTTACCGGTTGTTTCCTCGACTGTTATGTTGAGCTCGTGATCAAGTTGGTTTCTTATGAACCACCCTTTCTCCAAGAATCTGTGTTGGATATCCCTAAGCTAATTGGTTGTTGACAACAACTTGGAGAGTTGGAAGATAAAAGCTTGCCTAACTTAGTTCGTTCAAGGGATATTCTGTGTAGTGTGTGTTGAAGAAAGACGATATCTTCACCGATTGGTCCCTCGTGATCGCTTGTTGGACCTATTGTCCTATCAATCCTTTGATTTGAGTATGGGCCATTGTCAAGTCAAATCAGAACCAACGATATTCGTGATGTTGTCTTACTCGAGATTGATCCTCGAGCATACCCCATTACATCTTTTGGTCCGACCAATGCTATCACCGTGTTCACATGATGGTGGAAGTCCAAAGGATATGGAAATTCGATGAGTTGTTGTTGAGCCCATCAGCAGCATTTTGTCTCCCCATGAGTCATGATGAACATCAACCTAGTGTTGGAAACTTGTGTAAGCATTTCTTTGTGTTTCGCTCATAAAGCTTATGCTTGATGGAAGAAGTGACTTCTCTAATTCACGTGCATTAGGTGCAAGTTGCCGCCATGAATTTGAGAAAGGTTTGTTTGTTTCCTTGAATCATCCCAAGTCACCATGCATATGTGCGAAGTATTCTCAGAGTCTGGAGACTTGCAACCTTCATTCTATATGTATTCCTAGCACACCAAGCCACCGATTGATTTGCTCAAGGAAAAGAAGTCTATGCTTGGGATCTAATCCATGGACTTATGTAAAGACTTCGATATCCTCGATTATGGTTCCCCACCGAACTCGGTAGTGTTTTATTATAAGACTACTACGTGGCCATGTTTGTCCGGGACAACGTGTTCACCTGTTTGTAGCAGTAACCCGCCATGCTTTGGAGCTTACTACCTTGGTTCATTCCCCGAGAATCTCGCAACGCCTTCTCGCCGATTTGTGTTGCAACCTTTCCTTTTCGACATGCTGAGTCTCAAGTATCCCATCACCAATCGGATCTGAATCTCAGCAGATATGATGGTTGGAACATTCCAACAATTGCATTTCGCTCCCAGCTTGCACCGCCCTTGTGCTATCTCGCTATAGACTGTCTTCTTAGTAATTCTTGTCCAGGTTCATCTTCAAAAGTGGACTTACCATGGGTCCCTCCACCTCCGATGATAAGCAAAATCATCCATTGTGTGGTCTTCAACAAGGTAGTCCACATCATCCATTCTAGTCCGGTGTACCATTCTTTGCATTCCACCAAATGATCGCCAGATTGCCTTAGGCTGGTATAAAGAGTTCCAATGATCTATGGATCAAAAGTAATTCTTTTTGCCACTTAAGGAATAGTTCTATGCGCCACCTTTCTCGAGGTGCCCCTGCTACGGATCATGGTAAATATTTCTCGCCACCTTGACACCATCCACCATCTCCCTAAGCGTGGAATTGTTGCCACCAATCAAACCCCGTTGTTGTTCTTCCATCCTCTCGATGTATTTTGTGTCTCAACTCGAGATGTGTCACCGCCTCATCCGTGAGTCGATCATGTTTACTTGATCTTCGTGAAGATCAAATCATGTAGGGTTTTCCTTCTTCGTTGTCGTGTTGAGTGAGGATCTTGAAAGCAAGGACGCCAAGACCAAGATGATGGAATGAATCAACATTTTCGAGAAGGGCAAATGGGTCATGAAGACCGTGATAGTTGTGCCCTCTGCCTTCTTACTCACGCCTTGAATCTCGGGCAGATTCTTGTTTAGTGGGGTGAGTTGTCACAGCCCTAGAGCTTGTTTGTAACTAGTAGCATTGCATCCATGCATCATGTTAATTTTCATGAAATTCGAAATGGGGATTGCCTAAACCCCTAGCACCAAGACAATTCAAATAGGTTCAACTAAGAAATATTTTTCAATGAACCAAATGGCCTTCAAAAATGTTCACCATTTTGGAAAAATGCTGAAACAAGAACTGAGATGTTGCACATTTTCCATGACATTTGGACTTTTGAATTAATTTTATGGTATTTGCATTTGGGCATTTAAATACTATAAAATATTTTAAATGCTCAAATAATCATAAACTGAAATGTTTGTTGTTGGAAATATTCCAAACAAAGGACATTGACCAGTTTCATGATTTTTGAAATGCCCTGCATTTTTATTAAAGCCAAACATAATTACAAAAATAGAAAATGGAAATAAGAGAGAGAGAGAAACTTACCTGCAGCCCACCCACCGGCGTCCAACCGCCCAGCTTCCTCCCTCACTGCCCATTGGCCCAGCCCACCTCCTCAAGGCCGCCTTCCCCATGCCTTCGGCATCACAGGCGCCAGAGACAGCCGAGCCATGACCACCTCCTCGCTTCATGTCAAGGCCTCCCTGACCTTCTCGCGACGCCACGGAGACGGCCACGCCCCCCAACCCCCCGATCCCTCGCCTCTCCCTCCTCCTCGCTTCTCCTCCGTCCCACTCCTCACGCGACCGAGAACCGCCGACGCCGATCGCTGCACTGCGCCACAGCCACCCCTTGCCCTCCGCCATCCCCAAGAGCTCCGCCGACCTCTTCTCCGCCTCCGCCGACCCACGCGACCCGGAGGCCAGCAACATCGCCATCGCTGCTGCCTTCCACCTCGGCCCGCCACCATCGCTGCCGATTCACTGCACTCCGCCGCCGAGCCCATCGACCTCCAAACGGACTCACGGTGAGCCCCGTGATCGCCTCCCCTTCTCCCCGGTCGCGCCTCGCCTCTAGGTCAGAGCCCCGCCAGGGCCGAAGCTTCCCCGCCGCGCCATGTCGCCGCCGCCTACAGCCGCTTGAACTGATTCGAGCGCCACCGGCCAGAAGCCATCAGAGCATTACGCACACACTAACTAGCCTCCTGCACCACAGCGCCAACCTCAAGACTCACCCGACCTCCGCCACCGCCGTGAGCTCGATTCCAGCGAGCTCTGCTGACCTCAGCCCCTTGCTTATGTGAGATGGATGCGCCAAGCACCCGAACACGAGGGCCTCTCCGCCGCTGCTTGGCCACGGGAGACGCAAACCCGAGCTGCCTCAGCAGCCTGCTCGCCAAGGCCCGAGTCACGGCTGGTTTGACTCTGCTTGACTGCTTTGACCGTGAGGTTGACCTCTCTTTCATCGACGTGTGGGCCCAAGCCCATAATTAGTTAACTCGAGATTAATTAGAACTAACTAATTTAGTTAACTAAACTAGACATCGACATGTGGGCCCCGCCGCTAATGTACTCGTTAGAGTTAGTTTAGCACTAACTAACCCAGCTTAGTCGACCGAGTCATCGACCAAGGGTCCCTGTGTCAGGTTTGACCTGGACGGCGCTTTGATTTGCTGACGCCACCTCGACGTCAGTCGACGCAATAACTAGTTTTCTCGATTTAATTTAATTCAGGAAATTTCAAAAATACTCCAAACTTCTAAAATTCATAGAAATTCAACCGTAATCTCCAATGGAAATAAGTTATATATGAAAATGATCAGAAAAATATGAAGAATCTGTTTATGGCACTTTCATGCATGTTTAAACAAGTTAACCTCACTGAATAGGATGAATCATGATTAGGTAATTTATGAACTAGCATTTGGAGTTGGAATTGTTCTTGCTTGAGTCCCACTCCAATTAACTGGCTAGATATTGCATTAGGTGAATTCAGTTCCTTAACATGATCATGCATCATATATGTGCATTGCATTGATTGTGTTCTTTCTCGCTTGCCGTGTTTGTCCCTCTCGGTAGACGACGATCGACGATGAAATCGATGACACCGATGAAGAACTATATTATCTTCGTAGTGCTGCAAGCAAAACCCCTTGTTCATTCCGATATAATCCCACTCTCTCGCCCTGCTCTATTTTACTGCATTAGGACAACAACGACTCATGTGTTACTTGCTGCATGTAGCTGAACCCTTGATCCTTTGCATGACCTGTCATTCCACAAGAATTAGATGAAACCCACTAGCATGAGTAGGAATTGTTTGAGCCATGTTGTGCCTACTCATTTATGCTTGTTTGTCATGCCTGCTATCGCTTAGAGTTGAGTCGGGTCTGATTCATCGGGAATGAATTGGAATGGTTGTGTGAACATGTCCCATCATGTGAGCTAAGTGTGTGAACACGATTTGGTAAAGGTAGCGTGAGAGGCCATGTAGGAGTACATGGTGGGTTGTCTCATTGCAGCCGCCCTCGTGAACTGAGTTCTGTGTTTGTGATCCATGAAACAGCTTATTACCACGCATTGGGCCCAAACCAATGGACCTTCTCGGCTTCTTAACCACCCTTGTTCTTAGTCCGGAGTTGCAAGTAGTTTCGTGTTTGTAGCATGTCAGGGGCCGCACGCAACGCTGACCTTAGGGGTGGGTTGTGTTGCGGTAGGCACCGTGGGTCGTGTACCGAAAGTGCCCATTTGGTATCTCGGGAACCCCGCACACATCGCTCGGGCTGTATGGGAAACCTCGCCGACTCCTCATGGATGGAACCCGAATAGGCGATAAACCTGGACTAGGGACTTGAGTGTTTAGGTAGGCCGTGGCCGACACCCACGCTGGGCTTCCGCTGAAGGTTGCCGAGTACATGTCGGTAAACGGCGATAAGTGGTGAGAGCGCAGGTGAAGAAGTACACCGCAGGTTTAATATGATCTATTCAATAGCCGTGTCCATGAAAAGGACTTCGGGTTGCCTATATCAGTTCATAGACAAGTGAAAGTGGATACTCTAAAATGCGCAAGATAAGCGTGAGTGCTATGGATGGCGCTCATAGGGAGACGGAGCGGTCCATAGTGGTGTATTGATATGGTGAATATGTGGACTCGTAGCGCCACCTCAAAAGAGTTACTTGCAATGTAGTTCAGATAGCCACCGAGTCAAAGCTGGCTTGCTGCAGTCCAACTCCACCACCCCCTTTGATAATGATGCATATGTAGCTAGTTCTGATGTAAGTCTTGCTGAGTACGCTTGTACTCACGCTTGCTTATTTTATGTTTTGCGAGAGACGCTGCCTCGCTTAGTAGTTCCACATGGACTTCGACGCTTAGCTTGTTACCTCAGCCACGATCTTGTGCCCTCGGCAGATCTCGGTAGATAGTCGCTTCTCAGCCTTTTTTCATTTATAGTTGTCTGCACTCTGCACATGTTTAGCTTCCGCTTGTGCTTTGACTTGTATGTTTCGAAAAGTTGGGTCATGAGACCCATGTTTGTAATATCTCGCCCCTGAGCCTAATGAATAAATATTTGAGTCGAGAGTTATGTTGTGATGCCATGTTGTATCTACACATATTGAGCATATTGTGTGTATGTTTGAAATGCTTGGTATGTGTGGGATCCGACAAACTAGTTGTTTATCCTCAGCCTCTCATATGGGGAAATGTAGTCTCGTGATTCTCGAGCGATAGTAGTCCGCTACAGCCCGGTTCACCGGAGTCCTCGCTAGCCCAAAGACTACCGCTGGACACTTGACTGGCCGGCATGTGTTTCACTTCGCTCTTATGTCTGTCCTTCGGGAAATGTCACGCGGTGTTATTCGAGTCCTGCCTAGCCTGCTACAGCCCGGGATCCCGGAGTCCTCATAGCCCAAAGCTACAGCCCGAATATATACGCTGATGACCGACATGCTCGATGTGATTCATGTATGCCTGTCCCCATAGGTTAGCGCCGCTTGGGTTCACGATTAGCCATGTCGGCCCGGTTCTTTGTCATATGGATGCTAGCGACACTATCATATACGTGAGCCAAAAGGCTAAACGGTCCCGCCATGGTAAGGCGACACCGTGGAATACCGTGGTGAGGCCACAAAGTGATATGATGTGTTACATGCTAGATCGGTGTGACTTAGGATCGGGTCCCGACAATTCCTTGATCCCGTATTGTCGCAACCGAATGCCGATAAGTGAACTATGATGTGTGAAATCATCATCCGAGCAACTCGTTGCTTGGTAGTAAATGGAAAATATTCTCATTCTTAGTGTGTTGGTTACTGAATCATCATTCTAAGATAGATTGTGCTCCCTAGTCCTTATTTCTGGCGCACTCTTCGATCAATGAGTTAGGATTATTCACCCTTGATTATTTGATCATATCGTCTTGCTCTGAAAAGCAAGATTGTTCTCGAGCTTAGTAACATATCGGTGGTTCGTGATGTTCCGAATATCTTCTCGGAAGTATTACCAGGTTGTCACCTCACCGCTATGTTGAGTTCATGATCATGTTGGTTTTCCTCCAAACCACCCATTCTCCAAGATTCTGTGTTGGATACCCTGAACTAGTTGGTTGAGCAAAACAACAACTTGTAGAGCTGGAAGATAAAGCTTTATCTGACTTAGTTCATTCCAAAGGTATACCTTTTGTGTGTGTGTGTGTGTTGAAGAAAGATGACATCTCCATTGATTGGTCCTCGTGATCAGTGGTTGGATCTATTGCCTTGTCAAAACTTTGACTTGAGTATGGGCTATCATCAAGTCAAATCAGAACCAATGATGTTCGTAACGTTGTCTTACTCGTGGTTGATCCCTCAAGCATACACCATTACATCTTTTGGTCTGACCAATGCTATCACTGTGTTCACATAATGGTGGAAGTCCAATGATATGGAAATTTTGATGAGTTGCTATTGAGCCCATCAGCAACATTTTGTCTCCTCCATGATTCATGTTGAACATCAAGCTAGTGTTGGAAACTTTTGTAAGCATTATCTTCGTGTTACGTTCATGAAGCCTATGTTTGGATGAAAGAAGTGACTTTCTTTGGTTCACGTGCATTTGATGTAAGTTGCCGCCGTGAATTCGAGAAAGTTTGTTTTTGCCTCCTCCAGAATCATCCCAAGTCAGTCATGCATGTGTGAAGTATTCTATGGTCTGATAGACTGATCATCTTCATTCCATATGTATTCCCTAGCACACCAAGCCACTGATTGATTTGTTCAAGGAAGGGGAGTTCCTTCTTAAGAGCATGCCTTATGCAAGGACTTCAATATCCTCGATTATGGTTCCCCACCTGAACTCGGTAGTGTTTTATTATAAGACTACTGCATGGTCATGCTTGTCTGGGATAGGGTGTTCACATGTGTGTAGTAGAACCGGCTCATGTTTTGGAGCTTTCTATCATAGTTCATCTCCCGAGAGTCTCACAACGTTATCTCATCGATTTGTGTTGCAACTCTTCTTTTCAGACATGTGAGTCTGAAGTATCTTGTTTCTAACCAGATCTGAATCTCAGGCAGATATGATGGTTGGAACATTCCCAACATTTGCATCTTGTTCCCAGCTTGCACCCCATTGTGCCAATTTTCCATGGGCTGCCCTTCTCAGCAGTTTCTGTCCAGGATCATCTTCAAAAGTGGACTTACCATGAGTCCCATCCATTTCCGGTGATAAGCAAAAATCATCCATGGCGTTGTCTTCAACAAGGTAGTCCACATCATCCATTCTAGCCCGAGTGTGTCGTTCTCCCGAAATCCGTCAAACAATCATTTGTAAATTGCCTTAGGCTGGTATGAACAGCTCCAATGATCTCTATATCAAAAGTAATTCTTTTTGCCACTTAAGGGAATAACTCTATGAGTCACCTTCCCTTAGGTGCCCCATTATGGAATTATGGCAGTTATCTCCTCGCTACTTTGAAACCATGCACCATCTTACTAAAACATGGAACTGTTGCCTACCAAATTGAGCCCTTGCCATCTGCTTCTTCCCATTGCTCATGATGTGTGTTATGTGTTTTAGCTCAAGAGATGTTCCTACGTCTCACTCCATGAGTTGATCTTGAGTGTTTGATCTTCGAGGAGATCGATTCATGTAGAGTTTCTGGCTGTCATCATTATGCTGGATGAAGATCTCGAAAGCAAAGACGCCAAGATCAATTTGAAGCAATGGATCATGAAGATCGTGTAAGCTTTGTATCCCCTCTGTCTTCTTACCTCACGTCTTGAATCCCGGGACAAGATTCTTGTTTAGTGAGGGTGAGTTGTCACGGCCCTAGCTTTAGCCTTGTTGTGGACTAGTCTTGGTTGTTGCATCATGTTTAAATTTTTCCTAAACTTGAAATGGGGATGTTCAAACCCTAGCACCAAATGAAATCCAACTAGGATCAAAATGAAATATTTTCAATGAACCCAAAATGCCCTTTGGAAATGTTCATGGTAAAAACCTCTGCCAAAAATGATGAACATATTTCTTGTTCATTTCTGGATTTTTGAATTAACTCAGATTGTATTTGAATTGGGGCATTTAAATCCTATAAATATTTTAAATGCTCTAATAATTCTGAAACTAGTTGAGGCTTGTTGGGAATAATTTCAACAAAGGCCCACAAATATTTCTAGGAGTTTTAAAAATGGTTTAGTTTTTAAACTAAATCAAAACAGAGGAAAATAAATAGAAAACAGAAACAGAATTAGAAAAGAGAGGGAAGGACTCACCTGGGCCACATACCTGGCCTGGAACTTTGCCGGCCCAGTCCACTAGCTAGCGCCAGTAGTCCTCAACCTCGTGCCAGTGGGCACGAGGGCGCAGTCTGTGGGCGCTAGCACGCTGCTGCCACCGACGGCCACCTCCTGCTTCTCGATGCTCTCGATGACTCTGCACGACACCACACACCCCGGCCTCTCTCTCCCTCACCTGTGGCCTCTCCCTCCTCCGTCTCCCCTCTCACCGCCGAGGGCCACCTCGCTGCCCTCAGATCCACCGACCACCGAGACCTCTCCGCCTTGTCCAAAGGCTCCTCCTCGTCTCTCTCTTCATCCTCACTGTTACGATTGCCGGAAGCCCCTGAACGACCTCACCGAGCTCGTCTTCAACCTCCCGACGACAAGATCGCCTCCACCGCCCCACTCGCTTTGGACCTCCCCTGAGCTCGCCGACGCCTCCAAACGACGCCGGGTGAGCCCTCTTCGCTTTCCCCTATCCCCATCGCCTCAAGACGTCCTCTAGCGCTTAGCGCCGCTGCGTTCAAGCTCGCCACAGACAGTCATGTCGCCGCTAGCTAGAGTTCGCGGCGAAGCACATCAACGTGTTCAAGATCCTCCACGAACCCGTAGCTACCAACCGCTTCTTCCCGAGCCTGCGGGCGCTGAACCCGCTGCTCTCAGCTCCCGGCCGCCGCGCAAGTCGCTGCCGCCGTCGACTTAGGCCACCGGAGCTGCTGCTCTGTGCACCACCCGACATGGACGAGCCTCCTCATCACGTAAGAGCCCTCCGCCCTCCATTTGGTCGCCGGAGACGCAATCCCGCAGCCCGCCGCCACGTCTATCCTCGCCGGCGTCGAGTCGCCGGAGGGTTTGACCCGAGTTGACCAGGGTTGACCCCCAAGGGTCATTAACATGTGGGCCCCAGCCCTGCTAACTTTGGGTTAAGTTTATATTTAAACTTAATTAACCAACTGTCTCACTGACTAGCGGGACCAGGACCCACTGACAGTTCAGTTAGTACTAAATTAACGCTAATTAACCATGTTAATTAGTTGTGTCACTGACCGATGGGTCCCATCGTCAGTTTGACCTGACCATGCCATGACCTGCCGACATCACACCAACGTCAGGCCGACGCAGAAAGCTTTCCTCAGATTTTAAATAAATCGAAATGATTTATTTATTTTAAAAATACCCAAAACTTCTAAAATCATAGAAATTTAACCGTAACTCCAAATGAAATACTTTATATATGAAAATTTATCGAAAAATCCAATCTATCCATCTGTATCATTTTCATGCATGTTAGAACCACTTTTTGCTACTGTTTAGGACAAATCAAATGAATGGCATTTAAATAACCACATGTGGAGTTTGAATTTGAACCTTGGGTTCAAACCAACTTCATTTAATTGTGTTGCTAGTTGCATTAGCTCAGGAACATCATATTGCCATGCCACATTCATGCATCATATTGTTGCATTGCATTGATTGTGTTCTTTCTCTCTGCTTGCCAAGATTTGTCCCTCCGAGTGGACGAGTTCCGACGATGAGTTCGATGACACCGATGAAGAGCTATACTATCTTCGAAGTGCTGCAAGCAAAACCCCTTGTTCATTCTCGATACAATCCCACTCTCTCACTCCTGCTCTCTTTTATCGCATTAGAGAACAACGATTCAACTGCTATATGCTGCGTAGTTGAACCCTTTCCGTGGATGACCTGTCATTGGCACAAGAATAGATGAAACCCACTAGCATGAGTAGGAGTTGTTTGAGCCCTGATGTGCCTACTCATTCATGCTTGTTTGTCATGCCCGCTATCGCTTAGAGTTGAGTCGTCCGATTCATCGTGGATGAATTGGAAAGTGGTGAACATGTCCTACTGCCTATGAGCTAAGTGTGTGAACACGATTTGGTAAAGGTAAGGTGAGAGGCCATGTAGGAGTACATGGTGGGTTGACTCATTGAAGCCGCCCTCGTGAACTGAGATCTGTGTTTGTGATCCATGAACAGCTACTACCACACGCTGGGCCCTCAAATATGACCCCGCCGACTTATTAACCGCCTTGTCCTCCTGGCCCAGAGTTGCAAGTAGTTTCGTGTTTTTAGTATGCCGGAGGTCAGGCAGGTCGACCCGAGGGTGGGCTGTGTCGGTGTACTAGAGTAGGGGTACCTAGTATCCCGAACTCGCAGCACGGGCAGCAGCAGCACCTCGCTGCAAGGCTTACCTAGTGACCGCTATAGTTCCTCCGCTGCCCTTTGGAGCCATTCAAGAACAAAGATTCAAGACCCCTAAGAAGAGGAGCTTGCCGGAAGGCCACTCAAGGCACGCAGAAGACAAGACCCCACAAGAGGAGCTTGCCGAAGGCTTGGTGAGCGACAAGCCCCGAGCGCCGACAGGATTCAGCCATGAAAGGTGCTTTCCGCGCAAGCAACCTCTTCATCTCCGCCCAGCTCATCCACCAACGTGTCGCCATGGGGCCATTCCAGCGCAGGCGGTCAAGAGGTCAGGCAGCCAGCGGAGAGCAGCGATAAGCGGCGCCGACAGGTGCCATCGTGGCGAGCGGTGGCGCCCATAACGGTCCCTTTCTCGCACTGCTTAGGCGATATGGATGGGCATTTATTGCTCTTTGTCCCTTGCCGCCGAGTTAGGTATTATAAACTGTACATCGCATAAGTCGGTGTACCAACTACTGTTTTTCCATTTGTACCCCCATCTACGCTAAGCCACTGGTGACCCCTTGAGCCTATAAAAGGAGGCCCATGTGCAACGAGAAAGGGTTTGGTCTGACTCATTCGAGACTACACTCACTCAAGCTAGGTTTTGTAGCTCTCATTGCTCCCTAGCAAGAACACAATACAATCAACCAAACAGCAGAGGAGTATTATCTCTCCGAGAGCTCCAAAGCTGGGTAAACTGCTCGTGCATCGCCGATCTGCTTCTTCAGGTAATCTCCGCCCCCAACCAAAAGGGACTCGGTCCGCTAAGTCCCATAGGTGTTCGTGGGTCACGATCAGCTTCCCCGACATCTTTGGCGCGCCAGGTAGGGGGCATCGAGGCTGTGTGAACCTGATCCAGCGGTCACACGAGCAACTTCTTCATCACCTTCATCAACATGCCACCGAAGAAGAAGGCTTCGGCGGCAGCAGAGCCGTCTGCCAAACCCACCACCACCGGAGCTGACGAGTGGTGGGAAGACGCTGGAGGAACGGGCGCCGCCGAGGAGCCCACGACGCTGCCAAGTCCAAGGACAAGGCGGCGCAAACCTCGGCGTCCGGATATGTACCGCGCCATCTCAGAGGCGCGAGACCGACAAATGCTATGGTGCTCGTGAGCGCCATATGTTCGCGGGCCAAGATCGAGCTGGTGGATCCAGAGACGCCAAGAGCAGCTCGCTACGGCCAACAGTTGGTGCGAAGCGGAGCACGGTCGCTCGACGGGATGCTGCTCCTTCTAATGTATTTAGAAGTCCGAGCACATCCCGCCTTTCGTGCATCGCTTCGCCATTGCCGCCCACCACTCAAGCGAAGCTTTGGCGCTGGCTCAATCTATTTCGGATTACCTCCAACGGCCGACAATGTCGACGTAATGGAGGGCTACCATTAAAGCCTCATCGGCTTTGCTAACGGCGATACTTCGCGCAACCAATCGCATCCTTGCCGCGGCGAGATGACAAGGCACGAGCCGGTGGCGACGAAACCTATGGGGGTGCAACCACCATGCACTCCCATCCGTATATTAAGATCGCCGACTGCCGGATCCACCTCGACAGCGACTCCACCGCTTCATCGGATCCACGAGCTCGCAGATCAGCGCCAAGTTCTTCAAGAACGGCAACAAGAAGATGCTCGAACTCGCATCGAGCGCCAAAGAGAAGCGCCGCGCCAATCCGACCAACGCTACTGGGCCCTTCGCTGACGGGCATGCGCCAGGGAACCAGTGACTTGTCAGACGCGTAGGTTGCCCCGCTCACTCGTGAGCTGCGGCAAGTTCAAGGGTCTGACAAGAAAAACTTCGCCGACGCAGAGAAGTATGATGGCAGGACGATCCATCGGAGTTCCTCAAAGATCTATACCATCGCGGTGCCGGCCATGGGGACGAGACGACAAGATCCTCGCCAACTACTTCCCACCGGGTACTCAAGCCAAATGTCGATCTTGGCTCATGCACTTGCCGGACGGATCCATATCTTCTTGGCAGATCTGCGCTATTAGTTTGTCGGTGCCTTCACAGCAGCCACAAACCTCATGGCCAAGAGAGTGACCTTCACCGCCGCCTGTAAGGAAGGAGAGTCCTCGCGCAAGTTCATCCAGAGATTCACCAGGTGCACTACAACATCCCGTATGTCCACCCCGCCATGGTGATCAAGGCGTTCATCGTAACGCATGGAACCGTGAGGATGAGGGAGGAGATGGCGATGTGCAAAGTCAAGGACGCCAAGGAGCTGTATGCCCTGGCCGACAAGTGTGCACGTGTCAAGAAGGAAGAAGACTCCTGTGAGAGAATGCGTACAGGATCTCGACAAGGAGGAGACCGCCTGCAAAGAAGAGCCAAGCAAGAACAATGTAAAGAAGAAAAGCAAAGAGGTACTAGTTGTCGAGCAGTCCGGCAATGGAGGTGGCGCCAAGAAGGCCAAGGTTGGTGGCTCCGCAAGGAGGTTGTCACCGACACCGACCGCCACCTGTGGCGGCCACGACAAGCATGACAGCTCCAACAAACAGATCGCAAGATTCACCGCACTAAGGGCCATGACCTCCAGAGCTGCAAGAAAGTTGAGCAGCTTGTTGAACTGCAGAAGGCTGAGTACGAGCGGCGCGACAAGGAGAAGGCCTGTGAATGTGCCGGGCAGCTAGCAAGAAGAGACCCGCCGGGAGGACGCCAAGGGCAAGGCCAAGCAGCGGCAAGGAGATGTACCTCCCGCCGCCGCGACAAGGATGAAGACGACGATGACGATGAAGATATGGAAGACGATGAAGCTGATGAGGAAGAGTTTCGTAAAGCCACAGAGGTCCTCTCAGATTGAAGGTGGTGCTCAGATACCTCACACCGCCAAATCAAGCAATGGATGCGGAGGTTAATGCAGCAGAATCCATCCATAGAGTCACGAGGCCTCTCAAGTGGTCCAAGACGCCTATCATCTTTGATATTGAGGACCACCTCGATCGCATAATCGCGGTCGGGTGCTTGCCGATGTTGGTCTCACCAACTATCCGCAACCTCAAGGTCACCAAGATGCTAGTTGACGGCGGGCCGGGCTTAAACCTGATCTCCTCCGCAGGCTCCGTAAGCTTCAAATCCTCGACAATGAAGCTCGAGGAGACCGCACATTCCAAGGAATCAACCCAGAAGGAGCAAGCCAAAGGGGAAGATCACGCTGCCGGTAACATTTGGCAGCGAGCTCAACTTCAGAACTGAGAGGGTCACATTCGACGTTGCTGATTTCCCATTGCCCTACAATGGAATACTTGGTCGTCCAACACTCGCCAAGTTCATGACAGCCTCTCATTATGCATACAACTTGCTCAAGATGCCCGGCCCGATAAGTGTCATTTTGTTCATGGCGACAAGAAAGATGCTCTTATCTGCTACCGACAAGATTTACCGGAAGCAGCAGCTGCAACAGTAAAACAAGTCACTTGTCACTGAAGCTCCCGGGGAAGAAGAAGACCAAGTCCGCAAGAGCTCGATGCCCACTCGCAAGCGCACTCTTCGAGTGCTGCGCCACCGCCGAGGACGCACCATCAAGGTCCACCGCAAGTGCAAGAAGATGATGGCAGCTCCACCAAGACCAAAAGGTGCCCGCTTAAGGAGGACGGCACCGGTGGTACCTTCACCATCGCTGCCACTCTCGACCCTAAATAGGAAGGCGAGCTCGTTGTTTTCCCGCGGCGAATGTCGGCGTGTTTGCATGGCAACCGCCCGACATCCCCGTGTTCCCAGTGAAAGTAATTGAGCACCACTTAGCTGTCTGTCCTCATGCGCGCCCACAAGCGTAAAGTCGAAACAGCAAAGGAGCGCCAAGAGTTCATTGCGTAAGAAATCAAGAAGTTGGAAGCAGCAGGCCTTGTCGAGGAGTGCTCCATCCCACGTGGTTGGCCAATCCGTAGTTGTTCAGAAGGCAAATGGGAAATGGAGACTTTGTATTGACTTCACAGATGTTAATAAAGCTTGTCCCAAAGACCCATTTCCCTTGCCACGATCGACCAGATTGTTGAGTCCACGATCGGATGTGATCTGCCTCATTTCTTGATGCATATTCAGGATATCATCGATCTTCATGGCGTAAGAGGATGAGGAGAAAACTGCATTCATCACCCCATGTGGCACATAACGCTTTATACGGATGCCTTTTGGGCTAAAGAATGCTGGTTCAACGCTTGCAAGAGTAGTCCATGACGCTTTTGAGCCGCAAATGCACAGAAATGTTGAAGCTCACATGGATGACATAGTGGTCAAGAGCAAGGACAAAGCAACTCTGGTTCAAGATTTAGATGAGACCTTTGCAAATCTGCGCAAGATCAACCTCAAGCTCAACCCCGAGAAGTGTGTGTTTGGAGTTCCTTCCGCAAGCTTCTCGGTTCTTCGTGGTCTCAACGAGGAATTGAAGCCAATCCCGACAAGATCAAGGCCATTGAGCAGATTGAAGCACCAAAGCGCCAAGGATGTACGAAGACTTGCCGGCTATGCGTGGCTGCTCTCAAGAGGTTTATCTCTAGGTTCTGCTGAGCGCTACTGCCATTTTTCAAGATTTTGAAAAGGCAGGTCCAATGAAATGGACTCGGCGGAGGCTGCGCTGCAGACTTAAAGAGGTACTCTGTCCTCTACTCCAATACTTGTCGCACCTAGGCCACAAGAGAAGTTGTTGCTATACATAGTGGCAACCAATCAAGTGGTTAGTGCTGCGTTAGTAGCGGAGAGGGAGGCGGATGACGAGCCGGCAACCATGGCGATACACCCAGCGACAAGTGGGGCTTCATCGCAAGCTCGTCCCGACAAGGACGGATCTCGCAGACGAGCGAGAAGATTCGTAAAAGGATGGTGCAGCGCCCAGTACTTTGTCGGCCCTTCTTCTGTGGGGCTAGGTCAAGGTATTCTGTGTGCGTAAACTGCCGCCTCCTCATGGCCTCGAGAAAGCTGCGCCATTACTTCCAAGCACATGAGATAACAGTTGTCACTGCTTTCCGCTGAAGAGGATATTGCAAAATCCGTAAGCAACAGCAGGATTGTCGAGTGGGCACTGAACTGCAAGCTTTGGCCTCAAGTTTGAAAGCACTTCAACTATGCAAGAGCAGCATTGGCAGAATTTATAGCAGAGTGGACGCCGACGCAAGATGAAGAAATTCCAGACGAGCATCCCCGCAAGGAAGCAAGTAAAGAGTGGCTGATGTACTTTGATGGTGCCTTCGCTGCAGGCGCCGGTCGGCGTGTCGCTTATCGCACCCACCGAGAGCACCTCAAGTACATAGTCCAGATGCACTTTCCCAAGGAGCAAGCAACAAATAATACCGCAGAGTATGAAGGTTTGCTTGCCGGTCTCGTGGATTGCAGAGACCTTGGGATCAAGAAGCTCATTGTCGTGGTGACTCGCAGCTTGTCGTCCGCCAAGTAAACAAAGATTATCGAGTCCGCTGATAGAAGCTTCACGCCGATGAAGTGAGAAAGCTAGAAGAACGCTTTGAAGGCCTCGCAAATGGAACATGTTCCAAGAGCTCGAATGATATTGCCGATGGCTCACAAAGTGCGCCAGACTCAAGTTACTCCGTGGAACCAGGAATTTTGTGCTCAAGCTGACTCAACCAACCGTAACGCCATCAATTGGACAGAACAAGAAGAGGAAGTTGGTTTCGGTGACTACTTTCCGCAGAGCCCCAAGCCGCCGCCAAGATGGTCCCCAAAATCAACGCAGATATCGCCGAGGAGCAGTCTGCCCGACAAGCCCTAGGGTTTGTTTCTGTCGGGCGCGACGCCCCGACAAGTTTTGCTCGCAAGCTTGCCGGGATCATCAAGCTCCGCTGAGCCGCAGGTTCTGCCGAGAAGCCGATGTTCCCAAGCAGCGGCAGATGTGCCTTTAGTTCTTGTTGTCGAGCCGCAAGCTCCAACATGGGCACAGCAGATCGCCCATTTCCTTCGCATGTGAGAACTTCCAAGAGCAAGAAGAAGCGGAGAGAGTAGCCCGCAATGAGTATGTACCAGTTTGTCGACAAAGACACTGCATGTAAGAAGACTCAACGGTGTGAAATTGAAGTGTATTCATCGGGAAGATGGATGTAAGTTGCTTGGCAGAGATACACGGAGGCATATGTGGTCACCACATTACGCAAGAGCACTTGCCGCAAAGCTTTCGCAAGGTTTCTTCCGCCGACAGCCCTCCAAGATGCAATCGCACAAGTAACCAAGTGTGAAGCGCAAGGCCCATTCCAAGCAGATACACCAGCCAGCTCAAGCTCTCCAGACGATCCCTTTATCCCGCCATTTTCGGTCTAGGGGCTCGACATCCTCGAACCTTTCCCCGAAGTTGTCGGGGCTTTGAGTACTTGTACGCCATAATCGACAAGTTCACAAAGTGGCCGGAAGTGGAAGCAAAGGAGGAAGGTGACGCACAACAGCAATCTGTTCTTCAGTTAATTGTTTGCCGCTTTGGGATTCCTAACCGATCATCACCGACAACGCACACACCACGAAGTCGCACCTTCATGCAATACGCCCAAGATCTTACGCCAAGGTCTGCTTTGCTTCGCTTGCTCATCCGAGAAGCAACGGTCAAGGTAGAGGGCAAACGCTGAAGTGCTGCGAGGACTCAAGACCGTAACTTTCGGCTGTGCCGCGCAAGTGCGGAAGAAACCGGATTGAGGAGCTGCCGGTGGTTCTTGGTCGATCAGACGACGCCAAATCGAGCCACCGCCGACACCTTCGCCTAGTCTATGGGACAGAGGCAGTTATCCCCACGGAACTCAGATATGGGTCACCTCGAGTGCTCGCTATGATGAGTTGAGCAAGAGCAGCTGCGATAAGATGACGCTACTGCTCCTTGAGGAGGATCGCTTCAGTCACCGACGAGCTGCTCGTTATCAAAGAAGCTTTGCGCCGCTACCATAGCCGCAGTTAGTGCCGGTTTCGAGGAAGGCGATTTTGTTCTTCGCGCATTCAGTCCGCCAAGAATTACAACAAGTTGACGCCAAAGTGGGAAGGCCTTTATCGGGTGAAACGAAGTCACTAGGCCCGGCGCTGTCCGCTTTGAGACCAAGATGGCGATCCGTGAGCAACTCCTGAATATAGAGCATCTTCGAGAAGATAATGGTGGGCCGCCAAGTGTCGCCGAGGAAATATCGCTTTGCCGGAAGCTTAACGACGTAAAAGCTAAGTTGCCAAAGTTTGAGCAATCAGTTTTAAAAATTTTAAGTTATCTTCTCGAACGATAGTACTTTGTATGGAAAACCTGTGCGCCGAAGGAACCAACTCAGGGCTGGTTTGCGCCTTTACTTTGTTTCGAGTCCGCCAACAACTTAAGTGAGCTGCAACCAGTTAAGGCTAAGGTTGCTTGTCGGAGGCGGCATCGCCAAAGAAGTTGCCGACGTTCAAGACTCAATATGCAAAGGTGCTCACACCGACAAGTTCCCTAAAAGCGAGGGCACAAACATACAAAGGAAGGAATCGAGTAAAGGAAATAACATTGCAATCGCTGCTCAAGATAGAGTATATTATAAAATAACTTGTCGAGATCTAATGAATTGTTCTCCTAAACATGATCAACAAATGACAAAGGAAAGATAAATTTGGCGGCCTAGTCCACGCGGGTCGCCATCAACTCTCTTGACTCGCCACCCTATCCACAATGGTGCGATAAGGGCCTTGAGCGCTTCAACATCAGCAGTCAAGGCAGGTACTTGAGGACGCTATGGCTTACGCCTGGATTGCGGAAGGCCACCTTCATCAAGACCTTCTCAAGAGCCCCTCGCACAGATTTGGCGGACTCGCCAGCCAGCTGCTTTGGGATCTCCTCCCGAGTCACCGGAGAGCCGCCACCACTCCCTTGAGGAACAGTGCTGAGCTTGGCGCTGGGTTGAAGGCGCCACGGTGGAGTACCCGAGATCCACCATCCCCAGCCCATCAGCCTCCTTGTCGATGGCGGCGGCAGATCTACAAGACCCTCCGCCCAAAGGCATCACGCTCTTCTCAAGGTATCTCGCAGTCGCGCATTCGCCAAAGAGCCTCGCTGGCCTTGATCTTCTACAACAAACCCACTTCCCACCTCCTTGGCGCCGGCCCTGCCTCCGCTGTGGTGGACAGCTTCAGCTCAAGATCTGCCTTGGAGTCCTTGGCAGCGCCGAAGTTCTTTGATCCTCTCAATGAGACGGCCATGCAACTCGCCAAGAGTGTAGGCGCCCTTCAAGGCCAGGCTTGTGGCAGTGACTCTCGCCGCTTCTTCCGGAGGGTGGCTCCAGCCTGTGTCACCTCGCTCCAACTCCTTCTTGGCGGCCTCGCAGCGCGGCAGCGCCCTTTGCCTCCTTGAGAGCTCCGCCAAGTGATTGTCTGCTGCAAGCTCTTCCTCATAGCTGTCAAGGTTGATCTTCCATCGCGCCAGCCGCCTTTCTTGCGCAAATAGCTTCTCGCCGGCAAGCCTTTGCTGCTCTTCAACCTCGCCTTCTCAAGGATGAAGGCTGTGCGCCTCTGAGAGTTGCTCCCGCTGGCCGCTTATGTCCCGAGAGCCTCCTGGTTGGCGCCACCGAGCTCTTCTCGCTTTCTCCATGTCAGCTCCCACCTCGCAAGTGCTTCACGGACTCCAGCTTAGCTTGGCGCCGTAGAGCGACAAAGCAGTTTCTTCAAGCAGTTGCTTTCCTCGCACTCGCCATCGCTGCCGCTTACTGGCCAACTAGCGACAGCCCGGGCGGAGGCGAGCAGCTCTTCATCGGTCTTCCTTGACCGGCGCCTCGAGCTCGACGTCCATGGAGCTTGATGAAGACACTGCCGCCGACCTTCGATAGGCGCCGAGCTGGGGCTCTTCGAGCCCGGTGCTGCATCGGTGGAGGAGGGATCGGCGGTCGGCGAGCGCCTGGGCGCCTCCCGCGCCTCGTGGTAGTCAAGACGATCACCAGCCCCTCCCCAGCCTTTTTGCGCCAAAGAGCCTTTGGCGGCCTCTCGCCAAGCGGACCTATCGGCGCCGCCTCCTCCTCCATGTTGGCGGCGTTGCCATTGTTGCCAAGGCCCTCCTCGCTGCACCTCAATTCCATCGGCTCTCCGCAGATGGATCTGATGATCAAAAAGAAAGAACAGCCAAGCAAATGTTCAAAAGAAGAACAGAAGAAAGGAACCTAAGGGAAATTTTCAGCAAGGAGATTACCGCGATGGGATCTGGGTCGCAGCCTCCACCACCGGAGGATCGCCGCGCTGTCCCTTGTCGGAGAAGCCTCCTTGCCGGAGAGCGCCTCCTTGCCGGAGAATTCTCCTTGGCGCGAAGTTGAAGGCATGAATTTCGAGCGACTTTCGAGCCTCCCGATGAAGCTGCTCTACTCCTACACAAATCAACAAGTCGATGTCAAGAAGGAGGAGCACCCATGCACACCTAACCGTAAGAAATAAACCAAATACTTACGCTGGGGCCAGGCCGGGGCTGCTCGAGGAAGGGTTGCCGGTCCAAGAAGGAGTCTCAGACGCCTCCTGCCGCCACGGGGATCGCCTTTGATGACAACCACCGGGTCTTGGCTCTCTTCGACGCCTCCGAGCCAGCCCCCCAAAAAAGGAAAGGGTTTAGAACGAAGCAAGTCGACACAAGACAAAGCAGCAAATTGAAGGATTACAAGTACAGCGACAAGATCTTACTTTTCCTCTTCTTCCTGAGCCGAGAGCGAGAAGTCGACCCTCGCCGCCCCGTGCGACGAGCTGGAAGAGTAGGCTCCTGACGCTTATGGTGCGGGAGCCGTGGCCTGTAAGGCCCCGCCCAGCTTGCCGTGGTGGCGTGAGGCGCCTCCCGCAATGTAGCTTGTTGCTGTGGAGCTGGTTGCCGCGGGCGCGACGGCTGTTGGTCTGCCCGCCGCCCGCCACTTCCCCGCCTTGCGGAGGCGCCTTTCTGGTGGAGCTGCGGTTCCTCCCGCGACAAGCTATCTCGATGGTGGAGGGAGGCGCCGGCAGGCTCGCTCGCTCAAGATCGCTCGCCCGCCCTCCGCTACCGCAAGCTCCTCTCGGTCGGCAAGGCTTGCCGCCGCTGCCTCCGCCTCCACGGTGAAACCGACCACCAGCGGCAGCAGCTTCCGCGCCTCTTCCAGCCTGGTGGCGGCGCGCTGCAGCTCAAGGCCGGTGGTGTCGCGGTGAGCCACTTCTGCTCGCCTGGCGCGATCGCCACTTCTTCCAAGCTGTCAAGAACCGCAGACGATGTCGCCGGGCGGGTTCTTGCCAAGTTGAACGATCCCATGGGAATTGCACAACGGCATCATCGCACGGATGCGGTCAAGCGAAGAGTTGTTGCACAAAGGGACGCACCCATCTCGCAACATGAACCACTCGATGATCTGGTCAGGCTTGAACAGCTCCAGAGGATCGATCCAGCTCCAAGACGGTGAAATTCTAGTTGAGGCCCGTGCGCAGCCTCATGATGTCCGCCGATTTTGAACTCCCAAGAAGGTCTCCTCCTCCCCGCAAGGGAGCGATGGGGCGGCGAAGGAAACTGCTGCCAACAGCACTCCTACAAGTGAGTCCGCATGCCCGAGGCGCAAGATCCGGTCACGAAATCTTCAACCTAGCATCCTCCGCGCCAAGTTTCTCCAATCGCTGCTGCCAAGACTATGGGATTTTGGCGCTGGGCAGTGAAGGGCTGCGGGTTCTCCTCAATGATCCAACACCAATCGCTCTCCACTCCTCCCACTTGCTACGGAGCTCTCCTTCCAGATATGCTTTTTCTGCCGATCCCGAGATCCAAGCAATCCTCCGCAAGCGGCTCTCTCTCTCAACGCTGGGCATGAAGAAGTGGCGAAGAGGGCTACATTTGGGTGGACTCCGGCCAAAGTTTTCGCAGCAGGTGTGAAACCGCCATGGTCAGACGGCGCTGGGGGTGAAATCAAGGAGGCGGAGACCGAGGTGTTCATGATGTCGCAAAGAATTGAAAAGGGCGGCAGAGCCCGCAGAGAGAGCGCCAAGAAGGGATACCCGACGAAACCTTCTCGGATGCGGCGGCGGAGATCACCTCGGCGCTGGTGCGCCTGCCTCCGCCGACCGTAAGAGGTAGTACCTCCCGCAGCTCCCCGTGGCCGAGCAGTGTGGTCGGGTGGACCGCCTTTCGCAGCGCCACGAGCCGCTGCGCCGCCGACTTCACGCCTTCCCCTTGTCGGCTGGAGCCATGGTGGAGGTGGTGGAGGAGGCCACCGCGCTGAGGGCGCGCAGGCGAGGGGGCGGGCGCCGCCTTCTTCGGACTTGAGAAGAAGGGGAGCGGCGGTGGTTTTTGAGATGTGACAGCAATGGAAGGTGGGCGCCCTGCCCTGCTTTCCCCCGCTTATAAGGAGAGAGAGGGGCGGACGCCCGCTTTTCCACTAAAGAAAGCCCCACGATCTCTCCCACGACGCCACGCTCGACGCTGGCTGTTCGTGGGGGACGGGTGGGTCTGGGCTAGTAACGGCGTGATCTAGGTCACAAGGACTGCAGTAATCGCTTTGGGCATGGCCCAACAGAGCTCGGGCGCCAGTGTGGCCCAGTTCGGGGCTCTGCCGGTGTACTAGAGTAGGGTACCCTAGTATCCCTAACTCGCACGGGCAGTTGCAGCACCCCGCTGCAAGGCTTACCTAGTGACCGCCATAAGTCCTCCGCTGCCCTTTTGGAGCCATTCAAGAACAAAGTATTCAAGACCCCGAAGAGGAGCTTGCCGGAAGGCCACCAAGGCACGCAGAAGACAAGACCCCGCAAGAGGAGCATGCCAGAAGGCTTGGTGAGCGACAAGCCCCCGAGCGCCGACAAGGATTCAGCAAGCAAGGTGCTTGCCGCGCAAGCAACCTCTTCATCTCCGCCTCCAGCTCATCCACCAACGTGTCGCCATGGGGCCATTCCAGCGCAGCGTGTCAAGAGGTCAGGCAGCCAGCGGAGAGCAGCGATAAGCGGCGCCGACAGGTGCCATCGTGGCGAAGCGTGGCGCCTCTAACGGTCCCTTTCTGACTATTTAGGCGATATGGACGGGCATTTATTGCTCTTGTCCCTTGCCGCGAGAGTTAGGTATTATACATCAGACATTGTACAAGTCGGTGTACCAACTACTGTTTTTCCATTTGTACCCCCATCTACGTTGCCACCTGTGGTGACCCCTTGAGCCTATAAAAGGAAGTCCATGTGCAACGTAGAAAGGGTTCGGTTCGACTCATTCGAGACTACACTAACTCAAGCTAGGTTTTGTAGCTCTCATTACTCCCTAGCAAGAACACAATACAATCAACCAAGCAGCAGAAGGGTATTATCTCTCCGGAGAGCTCCGAAGCTGGGTAAACTGCTCGTAAGCTGGTGGAAACATGTGTGAAGAAGTACACCCATGCAGGGTTATAAATGATCTATTCGAATAGCCGCGTCCGGGGTAAAGGACCTCTGGGTTGCCTATACAGTTCATAGACAAGTGAAAGTGGATACTCTAAAATGCGCAAGATAAGCGCGAGTGCTATGGACGGCGTTCTCGTAGGGAGACGGGAGCGGATCCATAGTGGTGTATTGATTGCTGAATATGTGGACTCATGTGCGCCACCTCAAAAGAGTTACTTGCAGTTATAGTTCAGGATAGCCACCGAGTCAAAGCTGGCTTGCTGCAATCAAACTCCACCACCCCTTTATTGATACTGATGCATATGTAGCTAGTTCTGATGTAAGTCTTGCTGGGTACATTTGTACTCACGTTTGCTTAATTTATGTTTTTGCAGAGAGACTTCGGTCTCGCTAGTAGTTCCGCGTGGACTTCGATGTTTAGCTTGTTACCTCAGCTACGATCTTGTGCCCTCGGCAAGGTCTTGTAGATAGTCAGGCTTCTCAGCCTTTTTATTTTGTAGTTGTCTGTACTCAGACAAGTTAAGCTTCCGCTTGTGCTTGTTGCTTGTATGACTTGAATGCTGGGTCATCAGACCCATGTTTGTAATATCTGGCTCTTCGGAACCTAATGAATAAATACTTTGAGTTGTAGAGTTTTGTTGTGATGCCATGTTGTATTTGCACATATCGAGCATATTGTGTGTATGATTTGAAATGCTTGGTATGTGTGGGATCCGACAACCTAGTTGTTTTTCCTTGGTAGCCTCTTCACTGAAATGTCTCCTGCTTCCATCGAGCCATGATAGCTTGCTATTGCCGCTGAACACTTAGGCTGGCCGGCATGTGTCCTTCTTTGTTCCTCGTTTCTGTTCTTCGGGAAATGTCACGCGTGTTCACCGAGTCCTGTTAGCCCAGCTGCTACAACCCGGATTCACTCGCTAATGACTGACACGTTCGTTGCTGGGTCATGTATGCATTTCCCTGTAAGTTAGTGCCACTTTGGGTTTACGACTAGTCATGTCGGCCCGGGTTCTCTATCATATGGATGCTAGCGACACTATCACATACGTGATCCGAAAGGCACAAACTGTCCCGGGCAAGGTAAGGTGGCACCTGTGGGAATACCGTGTGTGAGGCCACAAAGTGATATGATGTGTTACATGCTAGATCGGTGTGACTTAGGATCGGAGTCCTGACACCCTCGAACTCTCGATCCAGCTGAGTGTCGAGGGAGAGCTTCGTCAGCACGACGGTGTGATGACGGTGATGATGAAGCTACCAGCGCAGGGCTTCGCCTAAGCACTGCAACGATATTACCGAGGTGGATTATGGTGGAGGGGGGCACCGCACACTGCTAAGACAATGTCTCTTGTTGTGTTCTAGGGTGCCCCTGCCTCAGAGCATAAAGGAGCAGGGGAGGCCGGCCGGCCCTTGGGCGCGCCAAGGAGGGGAGGAGTCCTCCTCCTAGTAGAGTAGGACTCCCTTCCTAGTCCAACTAGGAGGAGGAAGGGGGAAGGAAGGAGAGGGAGAGAGGGAGGGAAAGAGGGGGCGCCGCCCCCACCCCTCCTTGTCCAATTCGGACTCCAAAAGGGGGGGCGCGGACAACCCTATGGCCCCCTCCTCTTTCTCTCTCACAAGGCCCATGTTGGCCCATTAGTCCCCCCGGGGGTTCCGATAACCCCCCGGCACTCCGATAATTATCCGGTGACCCCCGGAACTCATCGGTGTCCGAATATAGTCATCCAATATATCAATATTTATGTCTCGACCATTTCGAGACTCCTCATCATGTCCGTGATCACATCCGGGACTCCAAACTATCTTCGGTACATCAAAACACATAAACTCATAATACTGATCGTCACCGAACGTTAAGCGTGCGGACCCTACGGGTTCGAGAACTATGTAGACATGACCAAGACACGTCTCCGGTCAATAATCAATAGCAGAACCTGGACGTTCTTATTGGCTCCCACATATTCTACGAAGATCTTTATTTGATGTGCTCAAAGCAAAGAAGAACCTGTTTGCAGTGTCGGGTCCATTGACATTCCTTATTTGGAGAAGGACCGTGCCTACTTTGGAGGCAGCTCTTGAGATGTGTGGTCAGCTGAATATCCTCAAGGTCATGGACTTCAACAAGGATTTTGATCTTGACATTGTGGCTCAATTTTATGCCCTTTGTTCACCTAGTCACTGATGAGAAAGGACTATGATGTGGATGACTAATGGCAAACTTCTCTGTCAAATGAAAGGCTTTCATGGAAATTTTGGGATATGAGGACCAAGGGCTTGACAACCGGTTGGCTTCGCCCCAAAGGAGACCACTTCTACTCACAAGTTTGCTCTTTGGCCCTATGCACGGTGAAGATTTTCCGTCCAAGAAGAAGACATATGAGTTGTTTCCTTTTGGGACATTCTTCATTGCATCTTGAGCACTCTTTTCCCTCGGATTGGGAACTTGGATCAGTACATTCCTACCTAGTGGATATGTTGCTCTTTTGTCGACATGAGAAGGATGCAAACACAAGAATCTTTGGATGTTTCTCATGTCATGTGGATCCTCTCTACCATCACTTGAGCAAAGTGTCCCATCTGGCCCCTTCCTCATGTTACTTATTGAGAAGACATGGGCATACACCTATCCTGATGTCACATTTGAGACCGGTGACTTCATCTCTCATGAGATCGTTCGTGAGACGGAAGGAGAAGCTGAGGGTATACATTCGGATCTGAGACTCCTTTGGGAGATGTTGAGGCCAGGATGATGAGGATGATGAGTGGTATTATGAGCCCGGTGGAATGGAGCCATCTTGGTAAGAAGCTCAAGTTGAAGGTGAAGTTGTTACGTATGGAGGCTCACGGGTAGTATATGGCACATGTGTAGAAAAAAATCATTGATCATCACAAGGTCCTTACTTGTTAGCTCGGAACAAAGGTTTCCAGTGGGTTAGAGGACAATATCAGCAGCGAGGAGGTGGATCTCTCAGCACTACCTGGGCGGATTAGAGGCGGTCGCTGCTGCTGCTGCCGATGACGGGCGAGGCGACCACGGGCTGTGAAGATGGGGATATCCGATGTTGCTATCACTTGTGATCGTTGTAGCACTCTTTACCCTTTTGGTGTCTCGATGCCAAGGGGAGAGAGTTAGGGATTTTGAGAGTTGCGAGTGCGCCTTATTTGTGGTGTCGTTCTCTCGTGAACTCTTTTATCATCCGTTTGCTTTGGTTTGGTTTGTGGTTGTGAGAGACATGGGTATCTTGTCATATGGTGTGAGACATATGCTATGTTATCATTATCCTTATGTTGTCTAGTACCTTGTTAGTATGTGAGTTTTATGTAACTTGTCTTATCCTTATGCTCATGCTACTCCTTGCATCTTAGTTTACTTCTCCCATATCTCATAGATGCAAGTGTTTCCGGTCTATAAAATATAGAAGTGTTGATCCTAGTGTGTGTGCTTTGCATTCCAAAAGCATTCTTAATTAAGTGCACACATGGGGGAGCACACATTATTTTGTAGATTCAGGGTTTGCTTAGTCTCTTGTTATATCTCTATGCAAATCCGTGTTGTCATCAATCCACCAAAAGGGGGATTGTTAGGGCATATTTCTCTCTCGATGGTTTTGGTGATTGATGACAATGCTTTTGCGGATTAATCATGTGCATTCAGCATAGATATTCTTTCATATGGCGAGATGATTTCTACCCTCGGTGTTTAAGCGAGAAGGCGTGTTTTCTTCTTCGTTTCATTTGGTGGACTTGAGTCGTAGGATATAAAGTACTATCAAGAGGGGACCGTGTCGGAAAAGGTTTGGGTGGAATCAACACATACACATCTCCTTTGCACCCCCAGTTCTTTCCTGCTTCCTTGGAGTGTTCTCCGTTGTGTTAGTAGTGGCTCGGGATGGAGCCAGCGGTAGTACTGCCTGTTGCAGCAGGCGGTAGTACCGCTCGATACTACTCATACTACCGCCTCGATTCGGGGACTCGATTTATCGATGTCGGGTTCAGCGGTGATCCGATGATTGGTCCTTTAGCATACCGGAATTGACTAGCGGTCCCATTTGACGGCGATGGGAAGCGATGGTACCGCTTATAAGCATTAATGTCGCACCGAAGAGAAAATAGAATGACCTGATCCGATCGACTGTTTATCGACAAGACTCGTCGATTCCATGCAGAAATGTGAAGAGTTGAGCCCTTCCAAGAAGGAGACTTGGTCCTCAAGAGTAGATCCATGAAGAAACCACACAATCTCGCTCCCACTTGAGAAGGCCCCTTCATCGTCACGGAGTTCTCCACAATGGGCGTACCATCTTTACAATGCATCGATCTTGGATTGATGAGCCTTGAGAGCTTGGAATCGAATTCTTCCATTACATTACCAAGTACTCACTCGGATGAGATGTAATACAGAAATACCTCTGTGGTTTATTTATCAAAGACAAGAGTGTTATAATTTTCAGTGATGGTTGTTGCTTTTGTTTTCATAAGAAACCCCAAATTAGGTAACTTGCTGAGAATCCGTTTACGCCTAAGTTTGTAAAAAATTTCCTACCAGGAGTAATGAGCAAGCCTCTCTCTCGGAGCTAACTTTCTGAATCCGTTTCTACCTAAGTGCTTGAAAATCCTACCTAGGTGGTGAGACAGCCTCCCACTCGGGGGGCTATTTTGCAGTCAATGCCTAGCCTAAGTTTAAAAAATCTCTGCAGTGGTGTGAGCATTACCTCCCACTCGGGGCTTAACTTCTACAGTCCAAGTGCTAGCCTAAGTTTTAAAAAATCTCTCACCCAGTGGTGAGCCAGCCTCCCACTGGGGGGCTTAAGCAATGATCCGAGTGCTACGCCTGGGTTTAAGAAATCCTACAGGGGTGAAAACAATCCTCTCACTGGGGAGCTTAACTGCGATCAAGTGCTAGCCTAAGTTTGAAAATCCTACCGAGCGAAGTGCAATCGGCCTCACTCAAGGGGCTTCACTGCAGTCAAGAAATACGCTGTAAGTTTGAGAAATCTCACAAGAGTGAGAGCAATCCTCTCCTTTCCGGGGGCTTACTTACCCAGTCAAGTACTAGCCTAAGTTTGAAAATCCCTGCAGTGAAGAGCAATCCTCTCCTTTCAGGGCTTAACTATGATCCAGTGCTCGCCTAAGTTTGAAAAAATCCTCACCAAAGTGAAGGAAACAATCCCACTCTCACTCGGGGCTTAACTTTTCAGATCAAGTACTTTCGCCTAAGTTTGAAAATCCCTACCGAGTGAGGCAATCCTCTCCTTTCAGGGGCTTAGCACATGATCCAAGTACTACTAAGTTTGAGAAATCCTGCAAGTGATGAGCAATCCTCTCACCTTCGGGCTTACATTGCAGGTCAATTACTAAGCCTAAGTTGAAAAACATGCCGATCCATAGAGACGGACGAGAGTGCTGTGGAGCTACTACCTTCTCCTTGAACTCACGCGCCCTGGGAAGCCTGGCGTGCTTTGCTCCATCCAGGAGATCCACTTGAATGACAGCAGAATTGCATATGGTCTACTACCCAGCCTCCTCGAACTTGCATACAAAGTACACCTCTTGCTCCATCCCGATCCATAAGAGCACTGACGAGTCTTAGTCGGTCGCTACCTTCTCCTTTGGAGCTGCGCCCAAAGTACAACGTCGCTCCATCCCGATCCGCAAGGACGGCGAGGTGCAGGGTCATTGCTACCTTCTCCTTGAGCTGCGCCACAAGTACAGGCGTCGCCTCCATCCCGATCCATAAGGACGACAAGGTGCGGAGTCATTGCTACACTTCTCCAGACTCTTTCCCTACAAGTACAACGTCGCGCTCCATCCCGATCCGCAGAGCTGACGACGAGGTGCAGGTCATTGTTACCTTCTCCTTGAGCTGGCCTACAGAGTACAACATCTTGCTCCATCCCGATCCACAAGGCCAGCCGAGGATGGTGAGATCTTCCACCTCGAGCTGCATCTCAAACACAAAAGACTATTCAGGAGAGAGAACATGGTCCACTCGAGAAGGCAAATGCAAACATATTCATAAATATAACAAGTTGAGATAAATCTTAAAGGTTCCAAACCGCGAATCAAAGTACTAGAATACTCATTGACGAAAGAGTTCCGGTTACAAAATCCACTCGGCATTCCGAGGCCAATTTAAGGTGAAGGCATAAAAGTTTGTTCATTCAGCGGGAGGAGGGCTGGCAGGCTCGCCAGACTTGTCGGTCGACACCATCGGCGATCCAGTGGCATCGACAATGAAAGTCTCCATAAAGGATCCGGAAATCGTGCTTCTTGGTGTTGGCGACCTTGATTGCTGCGAGCTTATCTTCTCGCGCCTCCTTCACGATGGACCCAGAGACCAAAGAGCGAGCCACATCGGCACCGCTTGCAGGCGGAAGACTTCTTCCACTCCTGCACTCGGCGGGGATCTCGTTAAGTCGAGTCGCCGGAGACTAGAGGGTGATTCAGCAGTGTTGCCCTGGCCAGGTGTAATGTCGATCCTTGTGACGTGGCGACTTTAAATCGAGGCAAATAGTCGACAACGCCGTCGATCACGAGATTCGGTCAGAATGGGTTCATAGCAGCTTAAGTCCTTCACAGGAGAGGTGAGTAAAGGTCCAAATTTGGTTCAATTAAGCCCATCCCTCCTTGAAGTCAGAATTAAAACTCTGCATGGCCATAGTCAAGGATGAGTCAATATTAGCATTACCGAGTCGACAAAGATGAACCAATCGAACAGGATATGTACCTTCAAGCTTGATGAATAACTTCTTGGCGGGGCTCCTGAGATAGCTTTCGGATCATCCCTCCTGCGAGAAATGCCTTCCATCTTCTCGTTCGAGTTAACCTTATTCTTCTTCAGCGGAGTTACCTCCTTGTTGGCTTCATCCAAAGCAGATTTCATCTTAGCGTTCTCCTCCTCGGTTGCCAAGACCTTACCTGTTCAACGAGCGAATTTGGCCGTCGGCCTTCTTTGTCAAACATGACGAGATCGTGATCCTTCTTTACGAGCCTGGTTCAGTTTTTGAAAAAGAAATCGCTCAGTTCAAAAAGCAGAATGAAATCCGGGTCTAAGAAAAAACAGTCGTGAAGCTTCCTTACCATTGGCGTCATCTTTGGCCTGCGCCTCACTTCGCCAACTCGAGGTCAGGTTGAGTTGTTGCTGATTTTCAAATAAATGGCTCAAGTCACAAATTTCTGTCGATCGAGAGGATGGGTTATTTTACGAGAGAAAAAAGACAAAGACAATAAATACTAAGACCCTAGCGATGATACCATAGCTCGGAGACTACACCCGGTGGGTGTACTCAACAAGACCTTTTCGGTGGCGTATATATATAAAAGAAGAAGAAAGACAGCAACAAACAAGTTCTTGGAGACCATAGTTGGCGCGGCCGATCGACACAGTCTCGGGGACTACACCGGTGGGTGCACATAGCGTGCTCCGGTTCAGATTACACTCGACATGGCAGACGGACCGGGTGAAGGGATTACAATGCTAAGACTACGGTCGTGCCCGTAGTCCACCGTAGTCTCGGGACTACACCAGTGAGTGAACTCAGCGTGCCCCACTAGTCAAAACTTCAATAACAAAATTCAGCTCAAAGTATGGATTGGCTCAGCGACAAGTCGAAACACTTGGGTGTGCGGATGCAAAAGATCCTTGGAAGAGAGTTTTCAGGTAGCATATCCTATGAGCAAACCAAGAAAACCGGTCGACGTGCTGCTAACTTTGAACATTGCTTTGGAGGCAGTGGCATCATAAGCGGACTGGTGACATCTCGCACCATCTTCATCTTCTCCATCATAATACCTGGTGTATGGCTTCCTTGGCAGCATTCACTTCGTCCTCTGGGACGTCTTTGGTCTAAACTGAAGGTGGGTCGGCGGGGCTTGAGCGATCGGCGAAGAAAGCGAGACTCCGATAGTGAATGCAGCGAAGGTGCGAAGCGATTAGCATCACCAGCGTCTGAGCGACTCGTTTGCTTCTCGGCATCGATTGTGGCACCTTATGCAGGGAGTTCTCCTATTTTCCTCGTCAAAGGCCTCTCGGGCTCTTCATCGTCATCGTCGGGAGGTCATAATGTTGGGAGCTGTTCAAAGATTGAGTCGCAAAATACATCACCCAATGGTGTATATATATATATATATATATATATATATATATATATATATATATTACAGTTAGTCGACCAAATAAAATGAGCGACAAAAATCGTACCCAGTTGGAGGTGTTGCATCCTCCATCGCCTCATCCTCATCCACAAAGGTGAAGTCCCGAAAGGCAATGTTGCTAGTTCAAAGTTCATCTGGTCAAATCAAGGAAAAACAAACAGCCAGGCGTCAGAGTGAATACAAAGGAGACACTCACGTAGAAGCAAGCAGGGATGTCAATCTTAATCTTGGCAGCCTCGAGGGCCTTGCTACAACTTTGGGCTGCTTTGGCGCTTTTTCAGTCGGAGCGGTGAGGGCGTCAGGGGCGCTTTGAAGGCGGGCGGTCGAGCAATCGCTTTTCATGGCCTTCGGCGGTCTTGAGTGAGCTTGGATCGCCTCTCCCTGCGAGGTGGCTCGGCCTCTTCTTCGTCACTTGGTCGTCACTTTCCTCGGTCTCCTCTCGTCGAATGCTAGTCACCACTGCCATGCCGCTACTCCTCCTTCGGGTCTTGCTCTTGCTCCCGTTGGGCATTGAGTACATTTCGATGAGAGCACAGCGGAAAACAAGCAGAACAAAAATCAATCGGCCAGACATAAATAGCTGCATGGTTAAAATCACGATCGGAAATTCAGAGTTGTACCTTATGCAGTGCGAGGGACTGGTCAGTGGAGAATTCTCCGACTCCCTAGGGTTGTCTCTGTTCCCGGTGATGCTGTCGAGCCACCCCTCGGCGTGGCATCCTCGACATCCTCGGGTGGATCCAGTGGTGTCCTCGGTGCCCGAATACATCCACATCGGATGATCTCGAGCTTGAAGTGGCTGGATGCATCGTCGAAGGAAGACCTCCAAGAGGTCCATACGATCCACCCGTCGCGGATAAGCTGGACAACATGTTGACCAGCACCTTAACCTCGCCTTCTCTTGGGATCACCTTCAAAGAGGAGGCTTCCTCACTCGGTCCATGGAAAGGAGGAGTCGATCGACTGCCCTAAGCGTCGGCTGGTCTTTCGATAAAACAGGTCATTGCCATCCATGGACCGAGTTAGGTAGGATCATGGCGGAAAGAAATTTTCCCTCTCATCGAACCCCAAGACCCCCACATCTGAATCACTTGTGTTCTCTCGTCCTCGGATTGGCCTTTTCACCGTCTGGGCGACAGGTGAAAATGTGTGAAAGAGCCCCAATGAGGTCGACAACAGCAAGAAATTCTCGCACAAAGACGCAGCGGCGAGATACGCGATTGTGTTGGGTGTGAAGTGGTGGAGTTGTGCCCCAAAATTCAGAAATCCCGAAAGAAAGGGTGAGGAGGCAAGGAAAACCAGCAGTCGACATGGGTGGCCAGAAGAGCGCACTCACCCTCCGAGGCTGCGGCTCGGACTCCTTCCCATAAGCAGCGCCGATCCGTGGGGATCAGTCCTCAAGCGGCCAGGTCGTCGAGTCTTCTTGGCCGAATCTTGGCGGATCGATCGCCTGGATCCAGCCTGTGACAGGCGGCCCTCGATGAAGATCCGCCCGGTGGTGTCTTTCCCTTCACCTTCGTCGCTTTCTTCGCCCGCTCCAGGGCGCTGTCTTCTCTTTCACCATCATCGCTGGCGAGGCGTAGGGGCAGCCTTTGGGACGGAAGCGGCGCGGATAAGTCGAGGAAGAGGGAGGAGATGAGCGCCTTGTTCAAAACCCTCGTCCGGCGCCTTATGAGGTTACTTCGGTGGTGACTTGTAGGCCAGGCGATCTGTCAAATCCATTGATCAGCTTGGCGCGATCGTGGCGAAAAAGGTGGCGCAGAGATCGAGGCGTCCCTGCCTTATCCCATCCGATTACTGCGGCCTCCTCCGCCCCGCGCGCTTCCTGAAATTCGAATCCCGCAAAATCCGCGAGCTGCAGAACAACTCATCAGATGGAAGATCTCCTCCGCTCTGTCACTCGGAGCTCTTCAAGTAAAGAAACTCACTCAATTGATACAAAGAATGGATCGAGGCGACTTAAAAAGAAGTTGGTACCATCACCTAGGTTCATTGATCGAGCAAAGTATACTCACAACACAAAAATGTGTAGTGTGTTCAACTCCTTCCCCTCAAACCTCGATCCATTCGGGCTAATGATGAACCTATGTACCTAGGGTAGAGTCATGGACCTGTCAAGATACCCTCCCAAGGACATCTCTAGAAGAATCACCTTTCAATTGACTCGAAGTGTTCCCTCGGCAGACTTCGAAGACACTCGACCATGAAGCCAACCACTCGACAGCGGAGATCTAAAGCCACTCCATGCGCTAATGGTCGGTCATTAAGTAGCTTTATGGTCATCATAGCACTTTATTTGTGGGCGTTACGATGCGCCCGACCTTAATGTACCTTAAACCTGCATAGCGAGGGCGGAGGGTGCAGCGAACTCTATATAAGCCACCCCCTCCTCGGTGTCAAGGTTCGCACCTGTAATTCATACATGCATAATCCATCGACCGCCTCCGGGCTCCGAGGCGTAGGGCTATTACTTCCTCGAGAAGGGCTGAACTAATAAAACTCGTGCGTATACAACTACTCCATAGCTAGGATCTTGCCTCTCATTCCTACCCCCTACATTCTGTCAGACTTAGAACCACGACAGGTCTTGGAATGGATTGATCACCATGCCGACTTACTCTTATCATTAGCCTTTTCTATATGGGATGGTAAATCTGGGTGACTTACCTATAGTAGAGGCAGAGATATTAAGCCTAATTGAACCTTAGAATGGTATGAAAAAAATTTCCTTGTACAAGGCTGTTGCCAACTATAGGTCATGATGAGGATGAAGCCCAGACCCGTTTTGCGGGACCCGATCAAATTGTTTGATGACCACCATGAGATATCGATACTTGTTTAGTATTGGCACCAGACCTATCAGCTAAGAAGACCCAGTCACAGGAGGTTCGTACCAAGATAAAAGGACAGAAGAATTGAGGAAAATGTTATGCCACTATCGGAAGAGCCAGAGTAGAAATAGTTCCGAGAATCTGAGAAGACTGACCCTGTCAACAATAGGGATGGAGTATATTAGTTTTCATGGACCCGTAACCATGCTTCTAAGGGTGGTATCTCCCCAGACCCTCTGTGATGATCGATGGATCTTGAGGAGACCCCTGAGACCCAACCTAATTCTTGCTAGCCTCTCGAATCTGTGAGGGAGAGATTCATTTAAAAATGGTAGGTTTGTAACATCCCAAAATTCTAAATTTTGGAATGTTATATTAAATAAATACTTTTGATTTTTTGTTTGATTTTGGTATGGTTGCTTGTGTGAAATTGGTGAAATTTGAAACTTTTGAAAGTTGAATGAGAGGAATAAAGGACTTTCCCAAACTTTCATTTGCATTTATGATCTCCATGAATTCAAATTCATTTCATCACAAAACCCTAGAGTGAAAATGATGACTTCTTCTATTTAAATAAATGAAAAAGTTTTTTTATATTTGAATTCCATTTGGAAATATTTCAAATTCAGGAACTTTATGCAACTCAATGATTTTCATGAGAGAAGATAAAATGACTTCTTCAAATGCTAAGAAGAAGTTGGAAGTTTCAAAGAATCAAATTGAAAGTCCTTTGAAGTTATTTTGAAACCCATTTTCAATTTGGAGTTATTTGGTTCTTATTCAAATTATTTTCTCCAAAAATAAAATATATGGAAAATAGGGTAAAATGGTTCCCTACGGTGAAAAGTGGAAAAATGAGTTTGAAATCATTTTGGTAATTTAAAATATTTTTATTTGGTTTTAAATGAACTAGTAGCAATGTTAAACTTTATTTAACCATTCTTGTGGAATTTATTTGCCGCTGAAAATAAGTTCATCATTTAGGAAATCTTTTCTGAAAATTTTGATATATAATAAGCCTATGTATAATTTTATTTTTATTTTGTTATTCAGTTTTTCCTTTTACATTTCTATTTAAAAAAACTTTGTGCGTGCACTGGAACTATGATGCATACGTCAGACATAATGGCATCGAGCGCCCTATCATTTTTCTTCTCTCTGCATAGGCCAGGCCCACCAGCAATTTCCTTCTCAGTTTTTCTTTTTTTATCCTTTGGCGAATAAAAAAAATTGGCAGCACTTCTGTACGGCCGACCGGTGAGCCTTTTTATTATGGCACACCTTTCGTGTTTCTTTTCTTTTAGTCTACATTTAGTTCCACATTGTCTAGCCTTGACCTCTAAGCCTCTTTCCCACCTATAAATATAGACCCATAGAGCCTCCAAAATTAGCTGATTAGGTTAAATCAATATTTAGTTTGACTAGATTCACTTAAAACTCTCCTCTCAGTGGGGACTTCGGAATTTGTCTCCTCTCTCCGTCGTCTTTTCTCTATCTTATAAAGGTATCTTTTATTATTTTTTATATATACTCCCGTAGCTTATTATTTCTAGACTAGTATGATAGGTAGAAATCTTTTAACAATAGCTCTTTTCTTCCATAAAACACTTGCCTGGTTTTTCAAATAGCCATAACTTTTTACTCCTTTATCCAAATTAGGCGAAACCATTGCCAAATTCTTCATCTTGATCCCTCTATCCACAGAACATATTAAATCAACTTTTTGAAATTTTAAAATTCAAATTAGGTCAGATTCAAATTAAAACTTGTTTTTGGCTATGACTTGAGTTTATAACTTGATTTAATTGATTCTTTTTACAAATCGTAGCTCTTAATATGTATACTACTGTTAAGATCAAAATCACATAAGTTTGCTGCTGTTAAAAATATGTTTGTGTTCATGAGTTTTATTTGATGGTTTTGAAGTTTTCCAAGTGTTTTCTGCGTTCTTTTCGATCTTTGGTGATTGCTTATGTGTGGTTATAATTGATTGCTACGATAGATTGAGCGAGTGTGTGAGTAGAACTATAAGGAATTATGTGTGCTTGAATCTTCATCAAAGAACAAGGCAAGTTCACACTTTGATCGTATTTTTTCATACCCAGTTTTTATGCATTAGTTTCACCCTCAAAGATTTGCATGAGTAGGATTGGAATTGAGGCATTGTTATGTAGTTCATGAGGTAGGAACCTATTACCTTTGATCACCCGGGAATATCGCTTTGTTACTTATTGTAGCCATGCTGGTAGGCGTGGATTAGTATGTGAGATTCATGAAAGTTAAGTAATATTAAATAAGAAACTTAAGGCGACTACTAATACACATCTGGTGGAATGGTTGGGGCACCTGGAGCACCAGTGGTTTGCGCACTGGAGAACCAGTGCTTGCCCAAAGCGATCCCGAAGTACCGTGTGATCATCCTATGGAATGCCACCAAGATCAAAGGATCATAATATTATTCATGCTAGAAACTTCCGTGTGCAGCCACAAGCCATTATGGGATCTGTAGTTGAGTATGTTGTGTGACCTCTTTCGGTGGTAGGCTAGTAGATGTAGGGGAAAGTAGGTGATACTTGTCTACAGAGTAAAGTTAATGCTTGGAAGGCTGTGTCTCGATCATCCGTTTCTAAAACATCATAGTGCGAGAAATTCAACGGAGGAGGTCGAGTTTTGTGGGAAAAGTGCACAAACCTTTGCAGAGTGTACAAGCTAATCATGATTAGCCGTGTCCCCGATTATGGACATTTTAGTGTACGGTATATGAGCTGTTGGTTGATCTCATCACTTTAGTTAATGAATTTGTTGGGTTATTAATATTATTTTGGGACTGAGTTGGGAACCTTCTCAATAATGGCCTAAACTTGGTAGTTAAATAAAATCTATTCCTTTTGTTGTAGGAAAAATTAGCTTTATGCAAAATTAAACTTAGAGCCTCCACCGTAAAATATGCATATAGAGATGGGTGATTGCTCATTCAATGTTGTTACTGGTCTCATGTTGCAGGATCCTTCTGACAGTAAGTGATACGTTAGAGATTCACGATGTCTACACTCAACTTTCGTTGGCGTTGTTGGGAACTCCGACTTTGTTATTACGCCTCTATGGATTGAGGTAATAGTATTTATGTTACTTTGTACATGTGATTTACCTCTATTATAAATCCTCAGTATTGTGTGTCAACATACGATCCAGGATGACATTTAAGCGAAGACTTGATCCATTCTGGTCGGGTTCGCTACACTCCATGGCAAGAAAAAATCAATCTAGTTGGCCAAAACAAATCAATAGATCGGAGAGAAATACGAATCCATCTTAATCATGGATAAAATAGTTCAAATTAGACTCAAATAATATCATAGATTATCTTATCATAAACACTCAATTTATCGGATCTCAACAAGCGCACATAAAACAAGATTACATCGAATAGATCTCCAAGAACATTGAAGAGAACATTGTATTGAAGATGAAAGAGAGAGAAGAAGACATCTAGCTACTAGCTATGGATCAAGTGAGTTTGTGTTAAACTACTCACACATCATTAGAAGGCGGCAAGGTTGGCGTAGAAGCCCTCCATGGTAGAATCCCCTCGTGAGTACCGGAAAAAGGCCTCGAGATGGGATCTCGTGGTTACGGACCTTGCGGCAGTATTTTTGGTGTGCCCTCCGAGCTTTTAATTGACTCGTGGCACTTTTGGCCTCCTCCCAAATCTTCTAGGGTGTCTTGTGGTCAAAAAATCATCAAAGTTCTGTTCGGGACTCCATTTGGTATTGATTTTACGTAAATACAAACAAGGAAAAAAAATAACAAGCGGCACATGGCACTAGGTTATTAGGTTAGTCCCAAAAAATATATATAATAGCATAATAGTTCATATAAATATCCAAGATTGATAATATAATAGCATGGAACAATAAAAATTATAGATAGGTTGGAGCGTATCAATTAGCAGCGTTGATGTGAGACTATCTTCCATGAGAAACACTTTTTCCGCCGTCATGGCTTCATTCTTCCATGATCCCATCTGGGCCTTTCCTAGTACTCTTCCGGTGAATCGACCACGAAAGTTCTACATCATCCTTTATAGCATCCCTCGATGCGGCTATCTCCCACGTGTCGAAGCACGACTTAGAGTAACGCATTGAAAGCAATGTCATAAGTGAGGTAATCTTCACACAACCCATATAATACATAAGGAAAGAGATACATAGATGGCTTACAATGCCACTTCACACAATACATGAGTAAAACATTACATCATACAGATACAATCAAGGTCCGACTACTGAACCAAAATAAAGACTACCCCAAATGCTACACAGATCCCCGATCGTCCCAACTGGAGCTCCACTCTTGATCAGCTGAAACGAAACAACACAATGAACAAGATCTTCATCAAGCTCCTCCTTGAGCTCGGTGCATCACCTGCGGTACATCGGCACACACCAAACTGGTTTGGAAGTATCTGTGAGTCACGGGGACTCAACAATCTCACACCAGCGAGATCAAGACTATTTAAGCAAAGGTAGGGCAGGTAGTGAGGTGGGCTGCGGCAGAAACGTGTTCTCTCGATCAGCGAAGAGACTTTCCAGTTACGCTGCAGTTGTATTTTTAATTAAGATCAACCGGGTTTTCTACAACGGACATTAACAAATTCCCATCTGCCACACATATGCAGACACGGCTTTGATTCAAAACCTGGGGGTGTCCCAACAGCCCATGATAAGCTCTCGATCAACGAAGGATATTCCTTCTCCCGGGAAGACCCGATCGATCTCGGAATCCGGCTACAAGACATTCACAGCAATAAAACAAGACCAGCAAAACCGCCGGATGTGCCGACAAATCTGATAGGAGCTGCACATATCTCGGTCTCGGGGCACTCGGATGAGCAGTCCATACAACTAAACCAAACCTCAAGTTGCCTTGAGGCTACTTACCGGGGCTCTAGTTGGGCCCAGCACTGAAGAACTGGTCGGGGGGCTAAAATAAAGATGACCCTCGGGCTCCGAACCCAAGGGAAAAGGGCATAGGTGAGGCAAATGGTAAAACCAATGTTGGGCCTTCTGGAAAAGTCTTATTCAAAAGCGAACTGTCAAGGGGTCCCATAAATCACCGACCGCGTTAGGGACGCAAAATCCGGAACATAACACCGGTATGGCGGAAACTAGAGGCGGCAAGAGTGGAACAAAACACCGGGCATAAGGCGAGAGCCTTCCACCCTTACCAAGTATATAGATGCATTAATTAAATAAGATATATTGTGATATCCCAACAAGTAAACATGTTCAACAAGGAACAACATCTCCATGTTCAACAAGGAACAAACTTCATCTTTACCTGCAACTAACAAGCGCTATAAGAGGGGCTGAGCAAGCGGTAACATAGCCAAACAACGGTTTGCTAGGAAAGGATGGTTAGGGGCTTGACATGGCAATATGGGAAGGCATGATAAGCAAGTGGTAGGCATCGTAGCATAGGCATAGCAAAGAGCGAGCATCTAGCAAGCAAAGATAGTAGTGATTTCGAGGGTATGATCATCTTGCCTGAAATCCCGCAAGGAAGAAGAACGAGTCCATGAAGAAGACAAGCGGGCGAGGTCGAATGAAATCTCACAACTCCGGAGCAGAGCGAAGCTAACAAGAGAAGCAAACCGAAACAAACAAACAACATAGTAAACAACCATCACATAAACATGTCATGATGCACAACAAGTATGATGCATGTCCGGTTTAATAAGGGCATGGCATGAATGTGCACAAACAATCCTACAAATTAAGTGGAGCTCAATATGCAGCGAGTTGCATATTGACGAACTTCTCCACAACATTATTTAGTTCTCTCTCGGTTGGGTACTCAACAATATTAAATGTTATTAACCATGGCAAGAGGTGAAGCATATGAAACTACCTATTTAGGCAAGTTTAAATGAGGGCGGAAACAACGAACAACAATTCCGAAAATCCCCATATGCAAATTATGGATTCGGTACAGATCTGACCTAAAGCATATTTTAGAGTTGTAAATAAGAAAATGGAGATGTTTTAGAGATGTTAGGAGATGATCTGAATACAACGATGATGGTGAGCAAATCGGGTTCGGGCAGTTTGGACGCGCACACAAGGGGTTGTGCCTTTGTCTGAGAGAGACTCCGGTTTAGGCAAGAGGGCAAACGAATAACAAGGTTGGTCTCGGAACGGCCAACGAAGGCAAGGGGGGACGCGGCAATTACGAACGGGTGCAAGTTTTTTGAAAACGATGTCGATGCAATGTGCATGATGCCATGAGATGAAATGCATGACATGAATAAACTGCAAAAAAAAGACAAAACCCCAACCACGGAGAAAATAATAAATCACATAGCCGGAAATGGCAAGAGTCAGAGTTACGAATATGGAAAGTTGTATCTGGGGCGTTACAGGGGCACTGCACACAGCTAAGAAACAATTGATGTCCTTTGGGGTGCCCCCTACCCCCGTATATAAAGGAGGAGAGGGGAGGAGGCCGGCCCTAGGGCAATATGTGTGGCATTCATCGATTTTTGGTCAAATCGAGGCTTGAGTAGGGCGTAGAAGACTGGTAGACTAGGTGGATTGAAGTTTAGTAGGAGGAAATTTAAATTTGGCACCCCCGGTAGTACCGGATCTAACAGAAGCAGTGGTTGGACCGTTGACCTCCGCCTCGGGCGGTACTACCACTCCTATGGAGCGATACTACCACTCCCTTGAGGCAGTACTACGGCTCGGGATGCCAACTTCCTCTTCCCTCGTGTCTATCTTTGATCCATTTTGCTTCTTTTGTTTGGCTTATGCAATGTTTTACACCTGCTTTCCCTCGCTCTCTTTTGAGGGTTCCAGGTGATGGCAATTCTAAGCATCAAGTCTGTTGCATGAACCCCGAGCATCCTGGAGGGTCTAAGCGCTATCGCACTTCTGAGGGGGCTGGTGCATCTTCTAGTGCTCAAGTAATGCAGCCCAAGCAGATTACCAAGAAAGTTGCTAACAAGCCAAAGCTGAAGGTCAAGTCTGTGTCAAAGATGTCTGCTAAGGAGTTTTGTGTGGCTCGTCGCCGCAATCCATATACCAACCTCAAGATCCTGCTCTTATCAACCGCGCCTTCTGGAGCAAGAAGCAGCGCTCTATCTATTTTGATGTGCTCAAAGCAAAGAAGAACCTGTTTGCGAGTGTCAGGTCCATTGACATTCCTTATTTGGAGAAGGACCGTGCCTACTTTGGAGACGCTCTTGAGATGTGTGGTCAGCTGAATATCCTCAAGGTCATGGACTTCAACAAGGATTTTGATGCTGACATTGTGGCTCAATTTTATGCCACTGTTCACCTAGTCACTGATGAGGAAAGGACTATGATGTGGATGACTAATGGCAAACTTCTCTCAGTCAAATGAAAGGCTTTCATGGAAATTTTGGGATATGAGGACCAAGGGCTTGACAACCCGGTTGGCTTTCGCCCCCACAAGGAGACCACTTCTACTCACAAGTTTGCTCTTTGGCCCTATAGCACGGTGAAGATTTTTCCCGTCACGAAGAAGAAGACATATGAGTTGTTTCCTTTTCGGGACATTCTTCATTGCATCTTCAGGCACACTCTTTTCCCTCGGATTGGGAACTTGGATCAGGTACATTCCTACCTAGTGGATATGTTGCTCTTTTGTCAGCATGAGAAGGATGCAAACACATGAGAATCTTTGGATGTTTCTCATGTCATGTGGTCGGAGCTCCTCTCTACCATCACTGAGCAAAGTGTCCCATCTATGGCCCCTTCCTCATGTTACTTATTGAGAAGACATGGGCATACACCTATCCTGATGTCACATTTGAGACCGGTGACTTCATCTCTCATGAGATCGTTCGACTGAGACAGAAGGAGAACTGGGGTACTTCTGTTCCGGATACAGAGACTCCTTTGGGAGATGTTGAGACTGAGGATGATGAGGATGATGAGTCGTATTATGAGCCCAGTGGAATGGAGCCATCTTGGGCTAAGAAGCTCAAGTTGAAGGTGAAGAAGTTGTTCTGTATGGAGGCTCACGGGTAGTATATGGCACATGTGTCAGAAAAAAATCACGCAGTCATCACAAGGTCCTTACTTGTTAGCTCGGAACAAAGGTTTCCAGTGGGTTAGAGGACAATATCACTGACGAGGAGGAGTGGATCTCTCAGCACTACCCCTGGACGGATTCAGAGACTGGTCAGCCTGCTGCTGCTGCCGATGACGGAGGCGAGAGCGACCACGCGGAGCTGTGAAGATGGGGATATCCGATGTTGCTATCACTTGTGATCGTTGTAGCACTCTTTACCCTTTTGGTGTCTCGATGCCAAAGGGGGAGAGAGTTTAGGGGATTTTCTGAGTTGCGAGTGCGCCTTATTTGTGGTGTCGTTCTCTCTCGTGAACTCTTTTATCATCCGTTTGCTTTGGTTTGGTTTGTGGTTGTGAGACATGGGTATCTTGTCATATGGTGTGAGACATATGCTATGTTATCATTATCCTTATGTTGTCTAGTACCTTGTTAGTATGTGAGTTTTATGCTTAACTTGTCTTATCCTTATGCTCACATGCTACTCCTTGCATCTTAGTTTACTTCTCCCATATCTCATAGATGCAAGTGTTTCCGGTCTATAAAATATAGGGGGAGTGTTGATCCTAGTGTGTGTGCTTTGCATTCCAAAAGCATTCTTAATTAAGTGCACACATCTAGGGGGAGCCTGCATTATTTTGTAGATTCTGGGGTTTGCTTAGTCTCTTGTTATATCTCTATGCAAATCCCGTATTGTCATCAATCCACCAAAAAGGGGGAGATTGTTAGGGCATATTTCTCTCTCAGTGGTTTTGGTGATTGATGACAATGCTTTTGCGGATTAATCATGTGCATTCAGCATAGATATTCTTTCATATGGCACGAGATGATTTCTACCCCTCGGTGTTTAAACGAGAAGACTGTGTTTTCTTCTTCGTTTCATTTTCGGTGGACTTGAGTCGTAGGATATAAAGTACTATCAAGAGGGGGACCGTATCAGAAAGGTTTGGGTGGAATCAACACATACACATCTCCTTTGCACCCCCAGTTCTTTCCTGCTTCCTTGGAGTGTTCTCCGTTGTGTTAGCAGTGGCTCGGGATGGAGCCAGCGGTAGTACTGCCTGTTGCAGCAGGCGGTAGTACCGCTCCAGTACTGCTCATACTACCGCCTCGATTCGGGACTCGAGTTTATCGTGTCGGGTTCAGCGGTAGTCCAGCGGTGGTCCCACTGGCATACTACCGATGACCCCAACTGGTCCCATTTGAGCAGCGGCAGTAGGAGCAGTAGTACCGCTTATAAGCAGTAGTATCGCACCCAGAAGAGAAAATAGAGATGACCCTGATCCGATCGACTATTTATCAGCAAGACTTGCGTCGATTCCATGCCAGAAATGTGAAGAGTTGAGCCTTCCAAGAAGGAGACTTGGTCCTCCGAGTAGATCAACAGAAACCACACAAGCTCGCTCCCACTTGGGAAGGCCCCTTCATCGTCACCAGAGTTCTCCACAATGGAGCGTACCATCTTTACAACGTCGATCACCAGATTGATGAGCCTTGAGCTTGGAATGCGGAGCTGCTCCACCCCTTTTATACTTAAGTACTCACTCAGATGAGATGTAATAAGAAATACCTCTGTAGTTTATTTATCAAACACAAGAGTGTTATAATTTTCCCAGTGATTGTTGTTGCTTTTGTTTTCATAAGAAACCCCCCCCCCCCCAGTGGGTAGCTTAGCTGCGAATCCGTTTCGCCTAAGTTTGTAAAAAATTTCCTACCGAGTGACGAGCAAGCCTCTCACTCGGAGGCTTAGCTGCGAATCCGTTTCACCTAAGTACTTGAAAATCCTACCTAGTGGTGAGCCAGCCTCCCACTCGGGGGCTTAGCTGCAGTCCAAGTACTCGCCTAAGTTTAAAAAATCCTACCGAGTGGTGAGCCAGCCTCCCACTCGGGGGCTTAGCTGCAGTCCAAGTACTCGCCTAAGTTTTAAAAAATCCTACCGAGTGGTGAGCCAGCCTCCCACTCGGAGGCTTAGCTGTAGTCCAGTACTCGCCTAAGTTTGAGAAATCCTGCCGAGTGAAGAGCAATCCTCTCACTAGGGGGCTTAGCTGCAGTCCAAGTACTCGCCTAAGTTTGAGAAATCCTACCGAGTGAAGAGCAATCCTCTCACTCGGGGGCTTAGCTGCAGTCCAAGTACTCGCCTAAGTTTGAGAAATCCTACCGAGTGAAGAGCAATCCTCTCACTCGGGGGCTTAGCTGCAGTCCAAGCACTCGCCTAAGTTTGAAAAATCCTACCGAGTGAAGAGCAATCCTCTCACTCGGGGGCTTAGCTGCAGTCCAAGCACTCGCCTAAGTTTGAAAAATCCTACCGAGTGAAGAGCAATCCTCTCACTCGGGGGCTTAGCTGCAGTCCAAGCACTCGCCTAAGATTGAGAAATCCTACCGAGTGAAGAGCAATCCTCTCACTCGGGGGCTTAGCCGCAGTCCAAGTACCCGCCTAAGTTTGAGAAATCCTACCAAGTGATGAGCAATCCTCTAACTCGGAGGCTTAGCTGCAGTCCAGTACTCGCCTAAGTTCAAAAACATACCGATCCGCAAGGACGACGAGGTGCAGGTCGACTACTACCTTCTCCTTCGGAGCTGCGCCACAAGTACAACGTGCGCTCCATCCCGATCCGCAAGGACGACGAGGTACATGTCGACTGCTACCTTCTCCTTCGGAGCTGCGCCACAAGTACAACATGCGCTCCATCCCGATCCGCAAGGACGACGAGGTGCAGGTCGACTGCTACCTTCTCCTTTGGAGCTGCACCACAAGTACAACGTGCGCTCCATCCCGATCCGCAAGGACGACGAGGTGCAGGTCGACTGCTACCTTCTCCTTCGGAGCTGCGCCACAAGTACAACGTGCGCTCCATCCCGATCCGCAAGGATGACAAGGTGCAGGTCGACTGCTACCTTCTCCTTCGGAGCTGCGCCACAAGTACAACGTGCGCTCCATCCCGATCCGCAAGGACGACGAGGTGCAGGTCGACTGTTACCTTCTCCTTCAGAGCTGCGCCACAAGTACAACATGCGCTCCATCCCGATCCACAAGGACGACGAGGATGACTGAATCTTCCACCTCAGAGCTGCATCTCAAACACAAAGACTATTCCGAGTGAAGAACATAGTCCACTCGAAGGCAAATGCAAGCATATTCATAAGTATAACAAGTTCAGATAAATCTTAAAGGTTCCAAACCGCAGATCAAAGTACTCGGGCTCTCAGCCCGAAGGAGTTTAACGGTTACAAAATCCACTCGGCATTCCGAGGCCAATTTAAGGTGAGGCATAAAAGTTTGTTCATTCCGCGGGAGGAGGACTGGCAGGCTCGACGAACTAGTCCAGGTCGACACCATCAGCGATCCGAGTGGCATCAGCAATGAAAGTCTCCATAAAGGATCGGAAATCGTAATTCTTGGTGTTGGCGACCTTGATTGCTGCCAGCTTATCTTCTCGCGCCTCCTTACAGTGGACACGAACCAAAGACAGAGCCACATCAGCACCGCACCGAGCAGAAGACTTCTTCCACTCCTGCACTCGGCCAGGGATCTCGTTAAGTCGAGTCATCAGAGACTCGAGGTCGTTCTCGAGTGTTGCCCCTGGCCAAATTGTTGTGTCGATCCGCGACGTGGTGACTTTCAGTCGAGCCAAATAGTCAACAACGCCGTCGATGCGGGATTCCAGTCGGAGTAGGTTCATAGCAGCTTCGTCCTTCACGGGAGAATTGATGGGGTCCAAATTTTGTTCGATTCGCCCAGTCCCCTCCTTGAAGTCTGGACAAAACTCTGCATGCATAGTCCAAGGATGAGTTAATATTCGTATGCCGAGTCGACAAAGATGAACCAATCGGAACAGGATATGTACCTTCAAGCTTGATGAATAACTTCTTGGCGAGGCTCCTCAGATAGCTTTCCAGATCATCCCTCCTGCGAGAAATGCCTTCCATCTTCTCGTTCAGGTTAACCTTGTTCTTCTTCAAGCGGGTTACCTCCTTGTTGGCTTCATCCAAAGCAGATTTCATCTTCGCGTTCTCCTCCTCCAGTTTGCCGACTGAAGCCAGCTTCTGTTCAACCAGAGCAGTTTGGCCGTCGGCCTTCTTTTGTGCAGCAGCCAGATCGTGATCCTTCTTTAACAGAGCCTGGTTCAGTTTTTCTGAAAAGAAATACGCTCAGTTCAAAAAGAGCAGAATGAAATCCGGGTCTAAGAAAAAACAGTCAACGAAGCTTCCTTACCATTGGCGTCATCTTTGGCCTTCTGCAGCTCTGACTTGGCCAACTCCAGGTCAAGGTTGAGTTGAATTTGCTGATTTTCCAAGTCGGCAAAGCGAGCTCCAAGGTCACAAGATTTCTGCAATCAGAGAGGATGGGTTATTTTACAGAGAAAAAAGACAAAGACAATAAATACTAAGACTACGGTCGACTGCCCGCAGTCCACCATAGTCTCGGGGACTACACCCAGTGGGTGCACTTAGCGTGCCCCCACTGGTTTAGTTAACACTCAACAAGACCTTTTCGGCGTGAGCGTATATATATAAAAAAAGAAGAAGAAAGACAGCAACAAACAAGTTCTTCAGACCATAGTTGACTGCCAGCAGTCGACCACGGTCTCGGGGACTACACCCAGTGGGTGCACATAGCGTGCTCCCACTGGTTCAGTTTACACTCGACATGGCCAGACCAGACCGAGTGAAGGGATTACAATGCTAAGACTACAGTCGACTGCCCGTAGTCCACCGTAGTCTCGGGACTACACCCAGTGAGTGAACTCAGCGTGCCCCCACTAGTCCAAAACTTCAATAACAAAAATTCAGCTCAAAGTATGGATTGGCTCACTGACAAGTCGAAACACCCACTGGGTGTGCAGATGCAAAGATCCTTGGAAAGAGAGTTTTCAGGTAGCATATCCTAACAGAGCAAACCAAGAAAACCAGTCGACGTGCTGCTAACCTGAACATTGCTTTGGAGAGCCGAGCTGGCATCATAAGCGGCCTGACTGACATCTCGCACCATCTTCATCTTCTCCATCATAATACCTGCTTGGTGTATGGCTTCCTTGGCAGCATTCACTTCGTCCTCTGGGACGTGCTGGGTCACAAAAACTGAAGGTGGGTCGGCAGGAGCTTGAGCAGTCGACGAAGAAGGCAGAGCACTCGATAGTGGTACGGCGAAGGTAACAGAAGCACGATTGGCATCACCAGCGTCCTGAACGACTCGTTTAGCTATCGGCATCGATTGTGGCACCTTGTCTGCAGGAGTTCTCCTATTTTTCCTCGTCAAAGGCCTCTCGGGCTCTTCATCGTCATCGTCGGGGAGGTCAATAATGTTGGGAGCTGTTCAAAGATTGGTCGCCAAAATTACATCACCCAATGGTGTATATATATATATATATATATATATATATATATATATATATATATTACAGTTGAGTCGACCAAATAAAGACAGAACGACAAAAATCGTACCCAGATTGGAGGTGACTGCATCCTCCATCGCCTCATCCTCATCCCTGTAAGCTGAAGTCCCGAAAGTAGCAGCGCTGCTAGTTCCAAAGTTCATCTGGTCAAATCAAGGAAAAAACAAACAGCACAGAGCGTCGAGTGAATACAAAGGGAGACACTCACGTAGAAGCAACGGGGATGTCAATCTTAATCTTCGGCAACGCCTTCCGAGGCCTTGGCACTACAACTTTGGGCTGCTTTGACGCTTTTTCAGTCGGAGCCGGTGAGGACGTCCGAGGGCGCTTTGAAGACGGGCCAGTCTGAGCAATCGCTTTTTCATGAGCGCTCGGCCGGTCTTGGTCGAGCTTGGATCGCCTCTCCCTGCGAGGAGGTGACTCGGCCTCTTCTTCGTCACTTGAGTCGTCACTTTCCTCGGTCTCCTCTCTGTCAGAATGCTAGTCACCACTGTCGCCGCCGCTCGCCTCCCCTTCCGGGTCTTGCTCTTGCTCCCCGTTGGGCATTGAGTACATTTCGATGAGAGCCTGGCAGAAAAACAAGCAGAACAAAAATCAATCGACGGAGCATAAATAGCTGCATGGTTAAAATCACGATCGGAAATTCAGAGTTGTACCTTATGCAGTGCGAGGGACTGGTCAGTGGAGGAATTCTCCGACTCCCTAGGGTTGTCTCTGTTCCCAGTGATGCTCGTCGACCACCCCTCGAGCGTGGCATCCTCGACATCCTCCGGGTGGATCCGAGTGGTGTCCTCAGTGCCCGAATACATCCACATCGGATGATCTCGAGCTTGAAGTGGCTGGATGCATCGTCGAAGGAAGACCTCCAAGAGGTCCATACCAGTCACCCCGTCGCGGATAAGCTGGACAACATGTTCGACCAGCACCTTAACCTGCGCCTTCTCTTCCGGGATCACCTTCAAAGAGGAAGGCTTCCTCACTCGGTCCATGGAAAAAGGAGGGAGTCCGGTCGACTGCCCTAGCGTCGGCTGGTCTTTGCAGTAAAACCAGGTCGACTGCCATCCATGGACCGAGTTGGGTAGGATCATGGCCGGAAAAGAAATTTTCCCTCTCATCTGAACCCCAAGACCCCCACACATCTGAATCACTTGTGTTCTCTCGTCACTCGGATTGGCCTTTTTCACCGTCTGGGAGCGACAGGTGAAAATGTGCTTGAAAAGGCCCCAATGAGGTCGACAACCCAAGAAATTCTCGCACAAAGACACGAAAGCGGCGAGATACACGATTGTGTTGGGTGTGAAGTGGTGGAGTTGTGCCCCAAAGAAATTCAGAAATCCCCGAAAGAAAGGGTGAGGAGGCAAGGAAAACCCGCGGTCGACATGGGTGGCCAAGAGAACGCACTCACCCTCCCGAGGCTGCGGCTCGGACTCCTTCCCCGTAAGCCGCGCCGATCCGTGGGGGATCAGTCCTCAAGCGGCCAGGTCGTCGAGGTCTTCTTGACGAATCTTCGAGCGGATCCAGTCGCCTGGATCCAGCCCTGCGGCAGGCCGGCCCTCGATGAAGATCCGCCCCGACTGGTCGTCTTTCCCTTCACCTTCGCCGTCGCTTTCTTCGCCCGCTCCAGGGCCGCTGTCTTCTCTTTCACCATCGTCGCTGGCGAGACGCGCGTAGGGCAGCGGCACTGGGACGGAAGCGAGCGCGGCGGATAAGTCTGAGGAAGAGAGGAGGAGATGAGAACGCACTGTTCAAAAACCCTCGTCCGGCGCCTTATATGAGGTTACTTCCAGTGGTGACTTGTAGGCCCGGCGATCTGTCAAATCCCATAGCAGTCAGCGCGCGATCGTGGCGAAAAAGGTGGCGCAGAGATCGGCGTCCTGCCTTATCCCATCCGATTCTGCGGCCTCCTCCGCCCAAGGCTTCACAAATTCGAATCCCGCAAAATCCGCGAGCTGCAGAACAACTCATCAGATGGAAGATCTCCTCCGCTCTGTCACTCGGAGCTCTTCAAGTAAAGAAACTCACTCAATTGATACAAAGAATGGATCGAGGCGACTTAAAAAGAAGTTGGTACCATCACCTAGGTTCATTGATCCAGAGCAAAGTATACTCACAACACAAAAATGTGTCGGAAGTGTGTTCAACTCCTTCCCCACTCAAACCTCGATCCATTCGGGGGCTAATGATGAACCTATGTACCTAGGGTAGAGTCATGGACCTGTCCAAGATACCCTCCCCAAGGACATCTCTAGAAGAATCACCTTTCAATTGACTCAGAAGTGTTCCACTCGACAGACTCGAAGACACTCGACCATGAAGCCAACCACTCGACAGCCAGGAGATCTAAAGCCACTCCGCACGCTAATGGTCGGTCATTAAGTAGCTTTATGGTCATCATAGCACTTTATTTGTGGCGTTACGAACGCCCGACCTTAATGTACCTTAAACCTGCATAGCGAGGGCCGGAGGGTGCAGCGAACTCTATATAAGCCACCCCCTCCTCGGTGTCAAGGGTTCGCACCTGTAATTCATACATGCATAATCCAGTCGACCGCCTCCGGGCTCCGAGACGTAGGGCTATTACTTCCTCTGAGAAGGGCCTGAACTCGTAAAACTCGTGCGTATACAACTACTCCATAGCTAGGATCTTGCCTCTCCATTCCTACCCCCCTACATTACTGTCAGACTTAGAACCACGACAGGTGCGGAATGGATTGATCACCATGCCGACTTACTCTTATCATTCGCCTTTTCTATATGGGATGGTAAATCTGGAGTGACTTACCTATAGTAGAGAGACAGAGATATTAAGCCTAATTGAACCTTAGAATGGTATGAAAAAAATTTCCTTGTACAAGGAAGCTGTTGCCAACTATAGGTCATACGATGAGGATGAAGCCCAGACCCGTTTTCTGCAGGGACCCAGTCAAATTGTTTGATGACCACCATGAGATATCGATACTTGTTTAGTATTGGCACCAGACCTATCAGCTAAGAAGACCCAGTCACAGGAGGTTCGTACCAAGATAAAAGGACAGAAGAATTGAGGAAAATGTTATGCCACTATCGGAAGAGCCAGAGTAGAAATAGTTCCGAGAATCTGAGAAGACTGACCCTGTCAACAATAGGGATGGAGTATATTAGTTTTCATGGACCCGTAACCATGCTTCTAAGGGTGGTATCTCCCCAGACCCTCTGTGATGATCGATGGATCTTGAGGAGACCCCTGAACCCAACCTAATTCTTGCTAGCCTCTCCGAATCTCGCGGACGAGATTCATTTTAAGGGTGGTAGGTTTGTAACATCCCAAAATTCTAAATTTTGGAATGTTATATTAAATAAATACTTTTGATTTTTTTGTTTGATTTTGGTATGGTTGCTTGTGTGAAATTGAGTGAAATTTGAAACTTTTTGAAAGTTGAATGAGAGGGAATAAAAGGACTTTCCCAAACTTTCATTTTGCATTTATGATCTCCATGAATTCAAATTCATTTCATCACAAAACCCTAGAGTGAAAATGATATGACTTCTTCTATTTAAATAAATGAAAAAGTTTTTTTTTATATTTGAATTCCATTTGGAAATATTTCAAATTCAGGAACTTTATGCAACTCAATGATTTTCATGAGAGAAGATAAAATGACTTCTTCAAATGCTAAGAAAGAGAGTTGGAAGTTTCAAAGAATCAAATTGAAAGTCCCTTTGAAGTTATTTTGAAACCCATTTTCAATTTGGAGTTATTTGGTTCTTATTCAAATTATTTTTCTCCAAAAATAAAATATATGGAAAATAGGGTAAAATGGTTCCCTACGGTAGAAAAGTGGAGAAAAATGAGTTTGAAATCATTTTGGTAATTTAAAATATTTTTATTTGGTTTTTAAATGAACTAGTAGCAATGTTCGCTTTATTTAACCATTCTTGTGGAATTTATTTGCCGCTGAAAATAAGTTCATCATTTAGGAAATCTTTTTCTGAAAATTTTGATATATAATAAGCCTATGTATAATTTTATTTTTATTTTGTTATTCAGTTTTTCCTTTTCTGTTTCTATTTAAAAAAACTTTGTGCGTGCACCTGGAACTAACAGTCGCCCACGTGCGCAGCATAATGGCATCGGGCGCCCTATCATTTTTTTTCTTCTCTCCTGCATAGGCCAGGCCCAGCCAGCAATTTCCTTCTCAGTTTTTTTCTTTTTTTATCCTTTGGCCGAATAAAAAAAATTGTAGCACTTACGCGCACGGCCGACCGGCGGAAGCCTTTTTGGCCCATGGCACACCTTTCTCGTGTTTCTTTTCTTTTCGTCTACATTTAGTTCCACATTGTCTAGCCTTCGACCTCTAAGCCTCTTTCCCACCTATAAATATAGACCCATAGAGCCTCCAAAAATTAGCTGATTCGGGTTAAATCAATATTTAGTTTGACTAGATTCACTTAAAAACTCTCCTCTCCGGCGGGACTTCTGGAATTTGTCTCCTCTCTCCGAAGTCGTCTTTTCTCTATCTTATAAAGGTATCTTTTCGTATTTTTTATATATATACTCCCGTAGCTTATTATTTCTAGACTAGTATGATAGGCGTAGAAATCTTTTAGCAATAGCTCTTTTTCTTCCATAAAACAGCTTGCCCCTGGTTTTTTCAAATAGCCATAACTTTTTACTCCTTTATCCAAATTAGACGAAACCATTGCCAAATTCTTCATCTTGATCCCCTCTATCCACAGAACATATTAAATCAACTTTTTTGAAATTTTAAAATTCAAATTAGGTCAGATTCAAATTAAAACTTGTTTTTGGCTATGACTTGAGTTTTATAACTTCGATTTAATTGATTCTTTTTACAAATCGTAGCTCTTAATATGTATACTCTGTTAAGATCAAAATCACATAAGTTTGCTGCTGTTAAAAATATGTTTGTGTTCATGAGTTTTATTTGATGGTTTTGAAGTTTTCCGAAGTGTTTTCTGCGTTCTTTTCGATCTTTGAGTGATTGCTTATGTGTGGTTATAATTGATTGCTTACGATAGATTGAACGGAGTGTGACGAGTAGAACTATAAGGAATTATGTGTGCGCCGAATCTTCATCAAAAGAACAAGGCAAGTTCACACTTTGATCGTATTTTTTTTCATACCCAGTTTTTATGCATTAGTTTCACCCTCAAAGATTTGCATGAGTAGGATTGGGAATTGAGGCATTGTTATGTAGTTCATGAGGTAGGAACCTATTACCTTTGATCACCCCGGGAATATACGCTTTGTTACTTATTGCTTAGCCATGCTCGTAGACGTGGATTAGTATGTGAGATTCATGAAAGTTGCGAGAGTAATATTAAATAAGGGAAACTTAAGACGGCTACTTTAATACACATCTGGGTGGAATGGTTGGGGCACCCTGGAGCACACAGTGGTTTGCCCGGGCACCTGGAGAACCCAGTGCTTGCCCAAGGCGATCCCGGAGTACCCGTGTGATCATCCTATGGAATGCCACCCAAGATCAAAGGGATCATAATATTATTCATGCTAGAAACTTCCGTGTGCAGCCACAAGCCATTATGGGATCTGGCATAGTTGAGTATGTTGTGTGACCTCTTTCAGTGGTAGGCTAGTAGATGTAGGGGAAAGTAGGTGGTACTGTCTACCCAGAGTAAAGAGTTAATGCTTCGGAAAGACTGTGTCTCGATCATCCGTTTCTAAAACATCATGTAGTGCGAGAAATTCAACGGAGGAGGTCGAGTTTTGTGGGGAAAAGTGCACAAACCTTTGCAGAGTGTACAAGCTAATCATGATTAGCCGTGTCCCCGGTTATGGACATTTTGAGTATCTGGTATATGAACTGTTGGTTGATCTCATCACTTTAGTTAATGAATTTGTTGGGTTATTAATATTATTTTGGGACTGAGTTGGGGGAACCTTCTCAATAATGGCCTAAACTTGGTAGTTAAATAAAATCTATTCCTTTTGTTGTAGGGAAAAATTAGCTTTATGCAAAATTAAACTTAGAGCCTCCACCAGCCAAATATGCATATAGAGATAGACAGTTCTCATTATTGTTCTATGGTGTGAAATTGCCAGTACATTCAATGTACTGACCTACATGGCTGCAACGTCTCATGTTGCAGGATCCTTACGACGAGTAAGTGATACGTTAGGGTTACGATGTCTACACTCAACTTTGTCGTTGGCGTTGTTGGGAACTCCACGACTTTGTTGTTACTTCTGCTCTATGGATTGAGGTAATAGTATTTATGTTACTTTGTACATGTGATTTACCTCTATTATAAATCCTCGAGTATTGTGTGTCAGCATACCGATCCAGGGATGACATTTAAGCACAGAGACTTGATCCATTCTGGTCGGGTCGCTACACCTCCCATGGCAAGAAAAATCAATCTAGTTGGCCAAAACAAATCAATAGATCGGAGAGAAATACGAATCCATCTTAATCATGGATAAAATAGTTCAAATTAGACTCAAATAATATCATAGATTATCTTATCATAAACACTCAATTTATCGGATCTCAACAAACGCACCGCAAAACAAGATTACATCGAATAGATCTCCAAGAACATTGAAGAGAACATTGTATTGAAGATGAAAGAGAGAGAAGAAGACATCTAGCTACTAGCTATGGATCCGTAGGTTTGTGTTAAACTACTCACACATCATTAGAAGGGCGGCAAGGTTGACGTAGAAGCCCTCCATGGTAGAATCCCCCTCCGGCGGAGTACCAGAAAAGGCCTCCAGATGGGATCTCGTGGTTCTGGACCTTGCGGCGGCAGAAAAGTATTTTTGGTGTGCCCTCCGAGCTTTTAATTGACTCGTGGCACTTTTGGCCTCCTCCCAAATCTTCTAGGGTGTCTTGTGGTCCAAGAAAAATCATCAAAGTTCTGTTCCGTTTGGACTCCATTTGGTATTGATTTTCTGTAAATACAAAAACAAGGAAAAAAATAACAACTGGCACATGGCACTAGGTTATTAGGTTAGTCCCAAAAAATATATATAATAGCATAATAGTTCATATAAATATCCAAGATTGATAATATAATAGCATGGAACAATAAAAAATTATAGATAGGTTGGAGACGTATCAATTAGCCGCGTTGATGTGAGACTATCTTCCGCGAAACACTTTTTCCGCCGTCGCAAGCTTCTGTTCTTCCATGATCCCATCTGGAGGCCTTTCCTAGTACTCTTCCAGAGGGTGAATCGACCACGAAAGGATTCTACATCATCCTTTGTAACGCCCTCGATGCGGCTATATCTCCCACGTGTCGAAGCACGACTTAGAGGCATAACCGCATTGAAAGCAATGTCGCAAGTGAGGTAATCTTCACACAACCCATGTAATACATAAGGGAAAGAGATACATAGATGGCTTACAATCGCCACTTCACACAATACATGAGTAAAACATTACATCATACAGATACAATCAAGGTCCGACTACGGAACCAAAATAAAAGAAGACTACCCCAAATGCTACACAGATCCCCGATCGTCCCAACTGGGCTCCACTACTGATCAGCTGAAACGAAACAACACAATGAACAAGATCTTCATCAAGCTCCTCCTTGAGCTCGGGTGCATCACCTGCACGGTACATCGGCACCTGCAAACTGGTTTTGGAAGTATCTGTGAGTCACGGGGACTCAGCAATCTCACACCCGCGAGATCAAGACTATTTAAGCTTAAAGGTAGGGCAAGGTAGTGAGGTGGAGCTGCAGCAAGCGACTAGCATATATGGTGGCTAACATACGCAAAAGAGAGCGAGAAGAGAAAGCAAAAGCACGGTCGAACAACTATGATCAAGAAGTGATCCTGAACTCCTACTTACGTCAGACATAACCCAGAAACCGTGTTCTCCTCTCGATCAACCCCGAAAAGAGACACTCACGGTTACGCACGGTTGGTGTATTTTAATTAAGATCAACTTCGGTTTTCTACAACCGACATTAACAAATTCCCATCTGCCACATAACCGCTGGCACGGCTTTGAAAGTTCAAAACCTGCGGGGTGTCCCAACTTAGCCCATGATAAGCTCTCGCGATCAACGAAGGATATTCCTTCTCCCGGAAGACCCGATCAGTCTCGGAATCCGGCTACAAGACATTTCACAGCAATAAAACAAGACCAGCAAAGCCGCCGGATGTGCCGACAAATCTGATAGGAGCTGCACATATCTCGGTCTCGTGGCACACTCGGATGAGCAGTCCATACAACTAAAACCAAACCTCAAGTTGCCTTGAGGGGCGCTGCATGGGGTCTAGTTCGGCCCAGCACTCGAAGGAGCACCGGTCCGGGGGGGCTAAAATAAAGATGACCCTCGGGCTCCGAAACCCAAGGGAAAAAGGGCATAGGTGAGGCAAATGGTAAAACCAATGTTGGGCCTTCTTTGAAAAGTCTTATTCAAAGCGAACTGTCAAGGGGTCCCATAAATCACCCGACCGCGTTAGGGACGCAAAATCCGGGAACATAACACCGGTATGACGGAAACTAGGGCGGCAAGAGTGGAACAAAACACTGGGCATAAGGCCGAGCCTTCCACCCTTTACCAAGTATATAGATGCATTAATTAAATAAGATATATTGTGATATCCCAACAAGTAAACATGTTCCAACAAGGAACAACATCTCCATGTTCCAACAAGGAACAAACTTCATCTTTACTGCAACTAACAACGCTATAAGAGGGCTGAGCAAAGCGGTAACATAGCCAAACAACGGTTTGCTAGGAAAGGATGGTTAGGGGCTTGACATGGCAATATGGGAAGGCATGATAAGCAAGTGGTAGGCATCGTAGCATAGGCATAGCAAAAGAGCGAGCATCTAGCAAGCAAAGATAGTAGTGATTTCGAGGTATGATCATCTTGCCTGAAATCCCGCAAGGAAGAAGAACGAGTCCATGAAGAAGACAAACGGACGAGGTCGAATGAAATCTCACAACTCCGGAACGAAACCGAAGCTAACAAGAGAAGCAAACCGGAAACAAACAAACAACATAGTAAACAACCATCACATAAACATGTCATGATGCACAAACAAGTATGATGCATGTCCGGTTTAATGAGGCATGGCATGGCAATGTGCACAAACAATCCTACAAATTAAGTGGAGCTCAATATGCAACGAGTTGCATATTGACGGAACACCACAACATTTATTTAGTTCTCTCTCGGTTAGGTACTCAACAATATTAAATGTTATTAACCATGGCAAGAGGTGAAGCATATGAAACTACCTATTTAGGCAAGTTTAAATGAGGCCGGAAACAACGAACAACAATTCCGGAAAATCCCCATATGCAAATTATGGATTCGGTACAGATCTGACCTAAAGCATATTTTAGAGTTGTTAAACATGCAAAGTAATGCTACCATGTTAAACTAGGCATTTTTCTACCCCATTTACATATATAATTTATTTAAATCCGAGTTACGGTTAATTAGTTATGAAATAAATCATTTTAGCATGGCATTTAAGCAAATTAATGCAAACAACAATTATAAACATTTAAATGTTGTTATCATGATGCGGATGACATGAGCAAGTTTTTAAGCAATTTTTATGAAAACGTGAACAAGAGCATTATGAGCATTGTGTCACCGTGGTGGAAGAAAGGGGTGCCACGGCAACGAATCCGAAAATGATGCCACGGCAACATATGGGTTCCGATAACTCGATTGAGAAATCGGTACAAAGGAAAGCGTGGGCGTGTCATGCAAGATGGTGGGGGTGATCCCGGATACCGGGTTCCCACGGAACGGTGGCATGGCAAAAGAGCGGCATCGCGAGGATGATTCGATCACGGCGGTCGTCACGGGTTATACCTTCGGAACGTTTAAACGGGACGGGTCGAGTTTCGTAGAGGGAAGTAGACGTTCACGGGTCGTCGAGGGAAGTAGAGGAAGTAGTCGTTCACGCGATGATCGCCGAGGGAAGTAGTGGTACACGGCGACGGTAGAGGAAGTAGTGTTTCACGTTCGTTTTCGAAGAGGTACTTGACGGGTCCGAATCCCTTCGGGGTTGTCGTGGTACTTGCGGTCCCGGCGATAGTAGTCGTACACGGCGTAGGGGAAGTAGACGTTCTCGTTCGATGGTTGTGGTACATCTCGTCATCGGAAGTAGTGGTACACGAAGGTAGTCGAACTTGCGGTTCCGTTACACAGTGTCTTGGCGACGGTAGTTGTACACGTTTTCGTAGATGTTCAAGAGGACTTGGCGCATCCGATGTCTCCGGGTCGACGGTAGTGGTACACGTGTCATCGGGGTACTTGTCGTTTTCCGGTCTTGGCGATTCGGGTTTCCGTAGGGGTACTTGTCGCATCATCGTGGAAGTAGTCATTCGGGCTTCCGTGCGGACTTGGCGTCTTCGCGCGTAGGGGTACTTGTCGTATCGTCGGGGTACTTATCGCATCATCGTGTAGTCGAACTTGGCGGCCTTGAGGAACCCACGGTGTCGGTACTTGGCGTTTCCGGTTCGGGCGTAGAGGTACTCGCAAAAACCGAGATGGTCTTGAAGATCCGGTGAGACGATGTGGTCCGGTGCGGTCTTGGTCTTGGCGTCCGTCGGCAGCAGCAAAAAAACGGTGTACTGGGCAACATGGCAGCCACGGTTCATCAAAGAGGCGGAGGCGGGCAGGGGCCCATCTGGTCCCGGCGGTGGGACTCCAAGGCGGCGGCCATGGCGTCGGGCAGGACCTCCCGAGGTGGGGCGCCAGAGTTGAAGATGCTGCAGGAGGGGCCGGAGTTGCGGGCGTTGGAGGTGGGGCTGGTCGAAGAACGGAGGGCCACGGGGCGGCTGCACGCCTGGTCGCAGCGACCGAAGGGCGACGAGGAGGAGGGTTGAGGGCGGCGGCGCTCGGGGCCGCCGGAGTTAGCCGTCCCGGTGGTGGCAACGGCGGCGGAGGGAGCCGCGCAGGAGCGCGCCAACGGGGGAAGGGATGGAGGCGGCGAGGGAAGGTAAGAAGGCGCGGCGGCGGCCTGGACTCGCTGGCAGGAGGAGCATCCGGGCGCAGTGCCATGGGGAGGCGACGACGCGGACGGAGGCGAAGGTCGCCGGCGCAGACGCATGGAGGCCGGGCGCGGCCGCAGCGACGGGCATGGGAGAAGGAGATGGGGGCCGGGCGACGGGGCGCTCGAGAAGGGGGCGCCATGGAGGAGAAGAGAAGGGCGGCGAGGACGGGGCACCGGAGAAGGGACGGAGGAGACCGGCTCGGGCGGCGATGGAGGGCACGAGCGAGGTGGAGGGAGAGATCGAGAGGAGGGAGGCGATGGGAAGGAGATGGGGTCGGGAAGGACGAGGGGTTTCGGGCGAAGCGGCGGCGATGAGGAATCGAGGGAGAGAGACCTGCGGGCTAGGGTTAGAGGATTGGTGGGCCTTGGGCCTCTGGAGGCTAGGCCGGCCTGGGAGGGAGGCGCTAGGGGCCGGCTGGACTGGAGAAGGCCGAGCTGGGCTGGCTCGCTCTCCTCTTAAACTCTTATATATTTTCTTTAGCAAAAAACAGATAAAGAGAAGAAAAAGAAAGAGAGGGTTGGGGAAAGGACTTGCGGGCGCGGATAATTTTCCCGGGCTCACAAAAATGTGAGGAATTTAACAAAAATGATCCAAGGATTTTTGGTGGTACTCCGGAAAATGATAGAATAATAATGGCAAGGTATGGGGACCAAACTTGAAGTAGAAAGGGCATGGGATTTAATATGCAAGTGGGTTATGGTGATTCCAAAACAATGGAATATTTTTAATATAGCTCCCTAATATTAGGAGGGTATGTTATAAAGAGAAGTCACCATGTGAATCCCTCGGTTTAAATGGATCGAGAAATCCATGCAATTTATTTAGATGAGTTTTAAAAATAAACGATATGATGGCATGATGAGATGATGCAATGCAAGAGATGACATGATGCAATGCAAAAACAAAACAAACCACATGGCAAAACTCGGAAACCCTGGAAGGCAACTGAAGCTCCGGTCTTGGGGCGTCACAACACTCCACCACTACAAGAGGATCTCGTCCCGAGATCTAGGATGGCACCGGAGAAAAACGGAAGAGGAAGAGGTAAAACAAAGTTGCTTCTCCGACAAACGAGTGAAACCAAAGAACTTTGAGAGGTTGAACAAAATGAAAGAAAGAAAACAACGAAGATGAACAAAGTTGAAAACACTCTGTTAGAAAAGAGGAACAAGGGATACGACGAGAACCAAGAGGTTTAGTGATAAGATAGATACTGAAACCACTCCGGTTAAAACTAGATAGACAAGGAATAAGATTGATAAAATTTTTGGGCAGCACTCGGACTAAAAGAAGAAGGAAAACTTGATAAGATGAAAAGAACTTGAAGAGATGACACAACCTCCGGTTAAATGGATAAACAAGAAAAGAACATGATCTTTACAAAACGAGGTGAACTTCTGCCACCAACGGAAACAAACGATTGGATTGATATCAACAAGGAGACGAGAAACTTATTTCACCGAGAGGACAAATGAAGAACTTGGGTCCTTTATAAGCACCATAAATAGCAACAATCCTTAGGGAAAGCTTTAGGTGAAATATAGCCCAAGATAACTCCAATGAAGAGCTTGATGGATTTAAAATACCTCATTCTTGACAACATGTGAATCATGAAACACGAACTCAAATTGTCGAGAATGACATAACACCACCTCAAATGATAAGGTAGAACGAATTGCACTTCGAAATGCAAGAAGAAGAATACTTGAACTCCTCAAAACAAAACATGTGTTGAGCACCATGCTTATTTTAGAGTATGGCTTGGCGGATCATAACTCCGAGAGAAATCTTGAAGAACAATTGAAGAATGAAAAGAATCCTTGAGGAAGCACCATGTAGAGCCTCCATGAAGAACTCCGGTAAGAAAAATGATGATAAAAGAAAGAGAAGTTGAAAACACAAGGTGAAGCCTTGCAGTGATAAGATGAAGCTTTGAAATGATATAGCCGAGAAAGCTTGGAACTCCGGAAAAGAAAGATGAACAAATGAAACCAAGAATTTTGATGAACCTCCGGAATAAGGAATTGAATTTCCTCGATGGAACAAGAATAAGAATTACATTATGCTCATCCTTCACCAATTAAATTGATGACAAGCAATGGATTTGGCATACTACTTATTCTCGTAGAAAGGATTAAGATAGATATGGCGCAAACTTGGGAAGGTCTTCAACGAACCACCGGTGGGATTGAAACAACGAATAAATTGATATGATAACAAAGGAAGTGAAATCTTGAACAAACCACCGTAAGAATTGAGAATGAACGAAGAAGGCACAATTCACCGGGAAGAATTGGAAAACGAATAAAGATGCTTGACAAAATTTAGATACATTAGAACGAAGAGATCATGAACTGATTAGAGGATATTTCGACGATGCACCGGTGAGATTTGGAAAACAAGAGTTGAACGCTTGAATGGATAATTCTGAAATGATGGGCTCTGGATAATCAAACTGAAAAGACTCCTGAAATGCTCCGGGTTGGTTAAAAGAATTCTCACAATCAAAACAATTATGAGGATGGCACGAAGCTAGAACCATGAATCTTGAAGAGAAAGAAGCGAGATTTAAGAGAAACTCTTCTTCGGTCTTCAAAATTCGAGAATGACGACGAGAAACATCACCATGAATTGTTGAAGCACTCCGGAATGAAAAATTAGAAAGGTTGAACCAACGATGAAAAGAATGTGAAAGATCTTGGAGAAAACCAAGACTGATGATAATTCATTCTTACGTCAAACTTCGAAAAGGATTTGGGAATAGCTCCTGAAAATTAGAAGAGTCAGGTAAGATCCTGGGAAAAAAACCTGTGGGTTAGGGCCCACTCAAAAGAAAACACCGTTGAACGATTGATTGAAATAGATATTGCACCGGTAGAATTAAATGGCTTGAATGAGATAGCATCCTCAAAAGAACTTGAGTGAATTGAGAATGGAAACTAGAATCTTCTGAGATATCTTCAACACTCCAGAACAATTGAATAGCGAGAAGTGAATGATTAGGAGATACACCGGCATGGGAAAACATTTGAAAAGAGGAAAAGAATACGATCAACACTGAAAACTTGACTTAAATCCACCGGAGAAGAAAATTAGAATGGAACAATGATAAGGTTAAAGCTTCCTTAGCGTCTTCATGAGAATCACCGGATAAACATTAAAGGAAAAGAATGAAGAAACTTCACTCAATAAAATGGATACTTGATTAAGAAATCTGAGTCCTTGAAGAAAAAAGGGTGGGAGGGCGGGAAAACAAAGGCAACTTAGGTCGGATGAAACGAACACCGTTGAGAAAAAAGCTTAGAATTGATCTTGCGAATGTTGGAATGATCGGATCCACTTGAAGAGAAGCACGCCGGTTGAGAAAAAAATTGACATGACAAGCTCAGTGATCAAGAAGGATTAGTATTCACATAGCAATATGAGAACACCATTTAGGAAAGGTATGGAATCAACACTTGGCATTGAAGCAACTTGAATACCACAAAACGGAACAAAAACAAAGGATTTGGCTTGCGAATAAGCGAAACAAACATATGATAGAGATTACGCCCAAAGTGTTCGTGGTGGGGCCCACACGGACACGACGATATAGCGGACGTCACGAATGACAAACAAGACGTCCCGAATCAGCATAGCCAAGGATTCTTTAAGACGCCTCGCGACCATCAGAATCGACCGTGAATGGGCGGACCACTAGACGTTGAACCCCAATCTCAAATCATACATCCGTCGGAAAGATAACCTAGGAGCTACTTGAATTCCCACCTATAAACTCCGAAACTTTCGGTTATGCAATCTGGTGTTGGGGATACAGGGACACAAAATATATCACCCAAACTAACAATACCTAGATCCAAATTGTATCCATCCGTCAACACATAACCAAGAAATCCTCGGAAATCGTGTACCTCGACCTTGAAAAACATCCGTTATACAAGTCATGGCAATACTCCCTTTTCGCCACGATCTTTGGGCTATCGGGGTTATCTCACCAACAACTGCACAAAAGAGATTTCGATGTCGGTAAAACTCGGTATTCCAGAATCGCAACGATAAAATTGTGACGACAACACCTCGGAGCTCAACTCCCGGGACACCGCCACAACCCCTAAATGTCGAGGCACCAAGAACAATGTTCTCGTCACAAAACCATCGGAACGATTCCAAGATACCAGCGTGATCCTAAAAAAATTTAGTGAAATTTGAGGAGAGAAAAGTCAAAACTCTATGTCGGGATACCTCACCAGAGCGATTTAAGGACCGAGGAGTAAAAAGAATCCTACTCTCGATATATATAATCCTAAGACTCAAAACATTTTCCGTTCTAGACTCAACAACGCCAACAAACAATCAAGTAGGGGCTCCTAAGTCGGGAAGGCTCGATTACCAACTTGTAGCGCCCTCGATGCGGCTATATCTCCCACGTGTCGAAGCACGACTTAGAGGCATAACCGCATTGAAAGCAATGTCGCAAGTGAGGTAATCTTCACACAACCCATGTAATACATAAGGAAAGAGATACATAGATGGCTTACAATCGCCACTTCACACAATACATGAGTAAAACATTACATCATACAGATACAATCAAGGTCCGACTACGGAACCAAAATAAAAGAAGACTACCCCAAATGCTACACAGATCCCGATCGTCCCAACTGGCTCCACTCTTGATCAGCTGAAACGAAACAACACAATGAACAAGATCTTCATCAAGCTCCTCCTTGAGCTCGGGTGCATCACCTGCACGGTACATCGGCACCGCAAACTGGTTTTGAAGTATCATGAGTCACGGGACTCAGCAATCTCACACCCGCGAGATCAAGACTATTTAAGCTTAAAGGTAGGGCAAGGTAGTGAGGTGGAGCTGCAGCAAGCGACTAGCATATATGGTGGCTAACATACGCAAAAAGAGAGCGAGAAGAGAAAGCAAAAGCACGGTCGAACAACTATGATCAAGAAGTGATCCTGAACTCCTACTTACGTCGACATAACCCGAAACCGTGTTCTCCTCTCGATCAACCCCGAAAAGAGACACTCACGTTACGCACACGGTTGGTGTATTTTAATTAAGATCAACTTCGGTTTTCTACAACCGGACATTAACAAATTCCCATCTGCCACATAACATGCAGGCACGGCTTTGAAAGTTCAAAACCCTGCAGGGTGTCCCAACAAGCCCATGATAAGCTCTCGCGATCAACGAAGGATATTCCTTCTCCCGGAAGACCCGATCAGTCTCGGAATCCGGCTACAAGACATTTCACAGCAATAAAACAAGACCAGCAAAGCCGCCGGGATGTGCCGACAAATCTGATAGGAGCTGCACATATCTCGGTCTCGAGGCACACTCGGATGAGCAGTCCATACAACTAAAACCAAACCTCAAGTTGCCTTGAGGGGCGCTGCAGGGTTTCTAGTTCGGCCAGCACTCGAAGGAGCACCGTCCGGGGGCTAAAATAAAGATGACCCTCGGGCTCCTAAACCCAAGGGAAAAAGGGCATAGGTGAGGCAAATGGTAAAACCAATGTTGGGCCTTCTTTGGAAAAGTCTTATTCAAAGCGAACTGTCAAGGGGTCCCATAAATCACCCGACCGCGTTAGGGACGCAAAATCCGGGAACATAACACCGGTATGACGGAAACTAGGGCGGCAAGAGTGGAACAAAACACCAGGCATAAGGCCGAGCCTTCCACCCTTTACCAAGTATATAGATGCATTAATTAAATAAGATATATTGTGATATCCCAACAAGTAAACATGTTCCAACAAGGAACAACATCTCCATGTTCCAACAAGGAACAAACTTCATCTTTACCTGCAACTAACAACGCTATAAGAGGGGCTGAGCAAAGCGGTAACATAGCCAAACAACGGTTTGCTAGGAAAGGATGGTTAGGGGCTTGACATGGCAATATGGGAAGGCATGATAAGCAAGTGGTAGGCATCGTAGCATAGGCATAGCAAAAGAGCGAGCATCTAGCAAGCAAAGATAGTAGTGATTTCGAGGGTATGATCATCTTGCCTGAAATCCCGCAAGGAAGAAGAACGAGTCCATGAAGAAGACAAACGGACGAGGTCGAATGAAATCTCACAACTCCGGAACGAAACCGAAGCTAACAAGAGAAGCAAACCGGAAACAAACAAACAACATAGTAAACAACCATCACATAAACATGTCATGATGCACAAACAAGTATGATGCATGTCCGGTTTAATGAGGCATGGCATGGCAATGTGCACAAACAATCCTACAAATTAAGTGGAGCTCAATATGCAACGAGTTGCATATTGACGGAACACCACAACATTTATTTAGTTCTCTCTCGGTTAGGTACTCAACAATATTAAATGTTATTAACCATGGCAAGAGGTGAAGCATATGAAACTACCTATTTAGGCAAGTTTAAATGAGGCGGAAACAACGAACAACAATTCCGAAAATCCCCATATGCAAATTATGGATTCGGTACAGATCTGACCTAAAGCATATTTTAGAGTTGTTAAACATGCAAAGTAATGCTACCATGTTAAACTAGGCATTTTTCTACCCCATTTACATATATAATTTATTTAAATCCGAGTTACGGTTAATTAGTTATGAAATAAATCATTTTAGCATGGCATTTAAGCAAATTAATGCAAACAACAATTATAAACATTTAAATGTTGTTATCATGATCACGGATGACATGAGCAAGTTTTAAGCAATTTTATGAAAACGTGAACAAGAGCATTATGAGCATTGTGTCACCGTGGTGGAAGAAAGGGTGCCACGGCAACGAATCCGAAAATGATGCCACGGCAACATATGGGTTCGATAACTCGATTGAGAAATCGGTACAAAGGAAAGCGTGGGCGTGTCATGCAAGATGGTGGGGTGATCCGGATACGGGTTCCCACGGAACGGTGGCATGGCAAAAGAGCGGCATCGCGAGGATGATTCGATCACGGCGGTCGCCACGGGTTATACCTTGGAACGTTTAAGCGGGACGGGTCGAGTTCGAGAGGGAAGTAGACGTTCACGGGTCGCCGAGGGAAGTAGAGGAAGTAGTCGTTCCGCGATGATCGCCGAGGGAAGTAGTGGTACACGGCGACGGTAGAGGAAGTAGTGTTTCACGTTCGTTTTCGAAGAGGTACTTGACGGGTCCGAATCCCTTCGGGGTTGTCGTGGTACTTGCGGTCCCGGCGATAGTAGTCGTACACGGCGTAGGGGAAGTAGACGTTCTCGTTCGATGGTTGTGGTACATCTCGTCATCGGAAGTAGTGGTACACACGAAGGTAGTCGAACTTGACGGTTCCGTTACACAGGTCTTCGGCGACGGTAGTTGTACACGTTTTTCGTAGATGTTCGAAGAGGACTTGGCGCATCCGATGTCTCCGGGTCGACGGTAGTGGTACACGTGTCATCGGGTACTTGTCGTTTTCGGTCTTGGCGATTCGGGTTTCGTAGGGGTACTTGTCGCATCATCGTGGAAGTAGTCATTCGGCTTCCGTGCGGACTTAGCGTCTTCGCGTAGGGGTACTTGTCGATCGTCGGGTACTTATCGCATCATCGTGTAGTCGAACTTGGCGGCCTTGAGGAACCCACGGTGTCGGTACTTGGCGTTTCGGTTGGGCGTGAGGTACTCGCAAAACCGAGATGGTCTTGAAGATCCGGTGAGACGATGTGGTCGGTGCGGTCTTGGTCTTGGCGTCCGTGCGGCAGCAACAAAAGCGGTGTCTGAGGCAACATGGCAGCCACGGTTCATCAAAAGAGGCAGAGGCGGGGCAGGGGCCCATCTGGTCCCCGGCCGGTGGGACTCCAAGGCGGCGGCCATGGCGTCGGGCAGGACCTCCCGAGGTGGGGCGCCGGAGTTGAAGATGCTGCAGGAGGGGCCGGAGTTGCGGGCGTTGGAGGCGGGGCTGGTCGAAGAACGGAGGGCCACGGGGCGGCTGCACGCCTGGTCGCAGCGACCGAAGGGCGACGAGGAGGAGGGTTGAGGGCGGCGGCACTCCAGGGCCGCCGGAGTTGGCCGTCCCGGTGGTGGCAACGGCGTGGCGGAGGGAGCCGCGCAGAGGAGCGGCCAACGGGGGGGAAGGGATGGAGGCGGCGAGGGGAAGGTAAGAAGGCGCGGCGGCGGCCTGGACTCGCTGGCAGGAGGAGCATCCGGGCGCAGTGCCATGGGGAGGCGACGACGCGGACGGAGGCGAAGGTCGCCGGGCGAGCGCATGGAGGCGGGCTGGAGCGCAGGCGACGGGCATGGGAGAAGGAGATGGGGCAGGGCGACGGGCGCCGAGAAGGGGGCGCCATGGAGGAGAAGAGAAGGGCGGCGAGGACGGGGCACCGGAGAAGGGACGGAGGAGACCGGCTCGGGCGGCGATGGAGGGCACGAGCGAGGTGGAGGGAGAGATCGAGAGGAGGGAGGCGATGGGAAGGAGATGGGGTCGGGAAGGACGAGGGGTTTGGTGCGGGCGGCGATGAGGAATCGAGGAGAGAGACTGCGGGCTAGGGTTAGAGGATTGGTGGGCCTTGGGCCTCTGGAGGCTAGGCCGGCTGGGGAGGGAGGCGCTAGGGGCAGCTGGATCGAGAAGGCCGAGCTGGGCTGGCTCGCTCTCCTCTTAAACTCTTATATATTTTCTTTAGCGTAAAACAGATAAAGAGAAGAAAAGAAAGAGAGGGTTGGGGAAAGGACTTGCGGGCGCGGATAATTTTCCCGGGCTCACAAAAATGTGAGGAATTTAACAAAAATGATCCAAGGATTTTTGGTGGTACTCCGGAAAATGATAGAATAATAATGGCAAGGTATGGGGACCAAACTTGAAGTAGAAAGGGCATGGGATTTAATATGCAAGTGGGTTATGGTGATTCCAAAACAATGGAATATTTTTAATATAGCTCCCTAATATTAGGAGGGTATGTTATAAAGAGAAGTCACCATGTGAATCCCTCGGTTTAAATGGATCGAGAAATCCATGCAATTTATTTAGATGAGTTTTAAAAATAAACGATATGATGGCATGTTGAGATGATGCAATGCAAGAGATGACATGATGCAATGCAAAAACAAAACAAACCACATGGCAAAACTCGGAAACCCTGGAAGGCAACTGAAGCTCCGGTCTTGGGGCGTCACATCCTTGTTGCCCCGATGATGCGTGAGTAGTTCACCACAGACCTATGGGTCCATAGCTAGTAGCTAGATGACTTCTTCTGTCTCTTTGATCTTCAATACAATGTTCTCCTCGATGTTCTTGGAGTTCTACCCAATGTAATCTTATTTTGCGGTGTGTTTATTGGGATATGATGAATTGTGGGTTTATGATCTGAATATTTATGAATATTAATTGAGTCTTCTCTGAACAGTTTTATGCATGATTGTTATAGCTTTGTACTTCTCTCTGATCTATTCATTTAGTTCGACCAGCTAGATTGATTTATCTTGCAATGGGAGAGGTGCTTTGTAATGGGTTCAATCTTGTGGTGCTCTATCCCAATGATAAAGTAGGGGACAAGACACATATTTGTTTTTTTGCCATTAAGGCTAAATTGACAGGGTTTATTCGTATTATTTGGGTTTACTTTGTCTACATCATCTTGCTTAAGGTTTTACTCTATTTTATACTTAATACCCTAGACGCATGCTGGATAGAGGTCGATGGGTGGAGAAATAGTAGTAGATGCAGGCATGAGTCGGTCTACTTGTCTGAGACGTGATGCCTATATACATGATCATTGCCTTGAATATCCTCATAACTATGCGCTTTCCTATCAATTGCCTAACAATAATTTGTTCACCCACCGTATGCTATGTGCTCGAGAGGGAAGCCTCAATTGAAAACTATGGTCCCTGGTTCTACTTTTATCTTATATAAAAACACAAAAATACCTTGCTGCAACTTATTTATTTACCTATCACTATGAGATTTAATCCTTGCAAGTAACCGTTGAGGGGATTGACAACCCCCTTGTTTACGTTGGGTGCAAGTATTTTGCTTTTGTGTGTGCAGGTGCTGCTAACGAGGTTTTGTGTGTTTCTCTTACTGGATTGATAACCTTGGTTCTTAATTGGGGGAAATATTATCTCTACTGTACCGCTTCATCCTCTTCTTTTCAAGGAAATCCCAGCGGAAACAAAGAACAAGGAAGAACTAAGATTAACAATATGGATGTTGTGAATTAAGATGAAAGCTTTATGGGTGAAAGCTTGAGATTCCATGACGTCTTGGCCTGCTCATTGGACAGAAACGAAGTACGCGAGTTGCAACTATGACGAAATTTTATCTAAAAAAACCCAAGTCTTAAATGACTCTAAGAGCTCTATTCATAGGGAGGCAGAGGGGAATTTCGTCCATCCTTGGCAAGGTGGGGTTGAAATCCATCCTATGTGGTTTTCCCTACATATACGGATTCTAAAAATAGCCTCTTAAGTAGTATTTCGAAATTACATGGGCCAGGCCCAAACACAAGGTGGCGCAACACCTATAGAAAATTACATGGGCGAGGCCCAAACACAAGGCGGCGTAACATCTTGTATATTTTTTCATGTCCTTATATGTCGTTATGGTGGCTCCAAAGTGCTGAAATCTCCACTAGAAACTTCGTTCTTGTACCACGCGCACTCGCCTTCATCTCCATGCTTGACCATGCTCCAATGTTCATCCTTCTTGTCCGTGCTAGGCCCTTCATTCCTAAGCAACACAAATATGCCCAATTTAGGCATCATCATATTCTCATGAACATTAGGAACATTACAAACAAATGAAAGTACCTAATAATTTAATAGCATGAGCGAGCTCTAAGAATTGGTCCAATATGTGTGGAGTGTAACTATGGTAGGGATGTACTCATCATCACAATTCTTCAACTGTGTGCACATTTTTGTTTTTCCAATTTTGCTTGCCTAGGCAATTCGGTTCAATCCAATGCAAAAACAACTTGTTCAACGTTAGCGAACATATATGTGAGCATGCTTGGTTCATGATTAAATCTGTGGCATTGGCAAACTGTGGCTACCACAAAAAATTTGTCGGAGAAAATGGCCACCACAAATGTGGCAAGAAATGGCAAAAAACCGTGCGTATGACATGTGGACCTTGTAACTAGAAATGTGTAGCAATGATCCAAACACATGCGTACATTGTTGTGGCATGACTATACTTAGGTGTGGCAACCTTAGAGTACAAACTAAACATGACTGGACTTAGGTGCGGCAACCTTAGGCTACAGCCCAAATATGCCCATACATCGTTGTTTCTTCTTGAAATAATGTTTAACTGTAAGGCATGGTTTATGGCGCTCGACGAAGACATGTGGGTTATGTTGTTGTGTTCTTTTTTGTGGTGCGCTATGGTCGCTCAGGGCTTTGGGGATTGTTTGTGGGCTCCATTTATAAAAGTGTGCTCATTTCTACCATAGCTTGATAGATGCCAGCCCCATGGTGGGGTGCCAACTGTCATGGTTATCTCTCTGACAATATGCATAGGAGTGTGTTTGGAGGAACGCACACCTATCAAAAGATGAAGATGAGAATACACACAAGGAATTTAGACAGGTTCGGGCCCTCTACTTTGGAGGTAATACCCTAGTCATGTGTGTGGTGTTCTTACTCTTGTATGTAAAGTATAAAAGGATGTTCAACCCTCCCCTCCCGGCTTATATAGAGTGTGCCACGAGGAGTGTCATAACAGACTGGTATTAATATTAGTAGTAACAACCATGCTTGATGGGTTGTTTCGTAGCCATGAATCAATAGTAATGGTCGGAGTTAACTAGATATAATAATGTTGGGTAACAACCACACTTAATGCATATGAAGACCGTGGGAAAAGCCTCCGGTAGCTGACTGACTGTTTGTCTGCCATAAACCGTCTAGAGATCTTTTCCTGGTCCGAGGAAAAGATGCCTGACTAGAGGGATGACACTGATTGTATGATGACCACTTATTAGGCCACCTCATGGACAGTGTTATTCTTTGGCATGGGCCTTTAGTTGGGCCTTATGTCACCGTGGGCCTCCCTGGTGGGTGTTCCCTCGCCACAAGTATTTTGTGTTTTGTTTGGAATCCCTTTCCCTTATGGAATACCACTCTGTTATGAAAACCAATGTATATAGCTAGTGAAGGAAATATGCCCTAGAGGCAATAATATAGTCGTTATTTATATTTCCTTATATCATGATGAACATTTATTATTCATGCTAGAATTGTATTAACCGGAAACTTGATACATGTGTGGATACATAGAAAAAACACAGTGTCCCTAGTAAGCCTCTACTAGACTAGCTCGTTAATCAAAGATGGTTAAGTTTCCCAACCATAGACATGTGTTGTCATTTGATGAATGGGATCACAACATTAGGAGAATAATGATCGTTAAGTTTTATTGCTATAGCTTTCTTCATGACTTATACATATTCCTCTAACTATGAGATTATGCAACTCCCGAATACCGGAGGAACACCTAGTGTGCTATCAAACCTCACAATGTAACTGGGTGATTATAAAGATGCTCTACAGGTGTCTCCGAAGGTGTTTGTTGGGTTGGCGTAGATCAGGATTAGGATTTGTCACTCCGACTATCGGAGAAGTATCTATGGGCCCTCTCGGTAATGCACATCACTATAAGCCTTGCAAGCAATGTGACTAATGAGTTAGTTACGGGATGATGCATTACGGAACGAGTAAAGAGACTTGTCGGTAACGAGATTGAACTAGGTATGATGATACCGATGATAGAATCTCGGGCAAGTAACATACCAATGACAAAGGGAATAACGTATGTTGTTATTGCAGTTTGACCGATAAAGATCTTCATAGAATATGTAGGAACCAATATGAGCATCCAGGTTCCGCTATTGGTTATTGACCGGAGATTTGTCTCGGTCATGTCTACATAGTTCTCGAACCCGTAGGGTCCGCACGCTTAACGTTCGATGATGATTTATATTATGAGTTATGTGTTTTGGTGACCGAAGTTCGTTCGGAGTCCCGGATGAGATCACGGACATGACGAGGAGTCTCGAAATGGTCGAGAGGTAAAGATTGATATATTGGAAGGTGGTATTCCGACATCGGAATGGTTTCGAGTGGTTTGGGTATTTTACTGGAGTACCGAGGGGTTACCGAAACCCCCCGGGGGAAGTATTGGGCCTACATGGGCCTTAGGGGAGAGAGAGGGAAGCCCGCGAGGGGTGGCGCACGCCCTCCTCCAAGGGAGTTCGAACAGGACAAGGAGGAGGGGGCGCAGCCCCCCTTTCCCTCTCCCTCTCCCTCTCCTTCCTTTTCCCCTCTGATGAGAAAGGAAAAGGTGGGGGCGAATCCTACTAGAAGTGGAGTCCTAGTAGGACTCCCCCCCATGGCGCGCCCCCTTGGCGACCAGCCTCCTCCTCCCCTCCTTTATATACGGGGGCAGGGGGCACCCCAGAGCACATCAATTGTTCTCTTAGCCGTATCCGGTGCCCCACTACACAGTTTACTCCTCTGTTCATAGCGTCGTAGTGCTTAGGCAAAGCCCTGCGCGGATCACATCACCATCACCATCACCACGCCGTCATGGTGATGAAACTCTCCCTCGAATCTCTGCTGGATCAAGAGTTCGAGGGACGTCATCGAGCTGAACGTGTGCTAAACTCTGAGGTGTCGTATGTTTGGTAATAGATCGATTGGATCGTGAAGACGTTCGACTACATCAACCGTGTTAACCTAACACTTCCGCTTTCGGTCTACGAGGGTACGTGGACACACTCTCCACCTGTCATTTCTATGCATCTCCTAGATAGATCTTGCGTGATCGTCGGAATTTTTTTTGAAATTGCATGCTACGTTCCCCAACAGTGGCATCCGAGCCAGGTCTATGCGTAGATGATATGCATGAGTAGAACACAAAGAGTTGTGGGTGATAATAGTCATTCTGCTTACCACCAATGTCTTATTTTGATTCGGCGGTATTGTTGGATGAAGCGGCCTGGACCAACCTTACATGACCACGTTCATGAGACTGGTTCCACCGACAGACACGCAACTTGTTTTGCATAAAGGTGGCTGGCAGGTGTCTGTTTCTCCAACTTTAGTTGAATCAAATTTGACTATGGTCGGTCCTTGTTGAAGGTTAAAACAGCACACTTGACGAAAAATTGTTGTGGTTATGATGCGTAGGTAAGAACGGTTCTTGCTAGAAGCCCGTAGCAGCCACATAAAACTTGCAACAACAAAGTAGGGGATGTCTAACTTGTTTTTGCAGGGCATGTTGTGATGTGATATGGTCAAGACATGATGCGATATAAGTTATTGTATGAGATGATCATGTTTTGTAAAAGTTATCGGCAACTGGCAGGAGCCTTATGGTTGTCGCTTTATTGTATCAAATGCAATCACCATGTAATTGATTTACTTTATCACTAAACGATAGTGATAGTCGTAGAAGCAGTAGTTGGCGAGACGACAACGATGCTGTGATGGAGATCAAGGTGTCAAGCCGGTGACTATGGAGATCATGATAGTGCATTGGAGATGGAGATCAAAGGCACAAGATGATGATGGCCATATCATGTCACATATTTTGATTGCATGTGATGTTTATCTTTTATGCATACGGCAGTAGCATTATAAGATGATCCCTCACTAAATTTCAAGGTCTAAGTGTTCTCCCTGAGTATGCACCGTTGTTACAGTTCGTCGTGCCGAGACACCACGTGATGATCGGGTGTGATAAGTTCTACGTTCATATACAACGGGTGTAAGACAGTTTTGCACGTGTAGAATACTCAGGTTAAACTTGACGAGCCTAGCATATGCAGATATGGCCTCGGAACACTGAGATCGAAAGGTCGAACGTGAATCATATAATAGATATGATCAACATAGAGATGTTCACCATTGAAGGCTACTCCCTCTCACGTGATGATCAGACATGGTTTAGTTGATTTGGATCACGTAATCATTTAGATGACTCGAGGGATGTCTATCTAAGTGGGAGTTCTTAAGTAATATGATTAATTGAACTTAATTTATCATGAACTTAGTCCTGACACTATAGCAGGATGCTGCTAACGCGAACTACAATCAGAGACCCTTCGAGAAACTATGTGCTATGCAATAATCGCAAATGGTGCTGTATGAAAACCGTCAGAAATGTATAAAATGTTTGCGATGACGGATGCATCAAATACGGTTCAGGTTTTTGTTAGATGTGCGATGAGGGGCATACGGTTTAGTTCAATTAACTGTTTGCAATGAGGAGGAACAAAAGAAACGGGCAGCCAGATGAAGGCGTGTGCGATACACAGCATACGGTTCACTCGGATGAATTGTTTGTGATTAAGCAACACAAAAGAAACGGGCAGCTAGATGAAGGTGTGTGTGATATACAACATACGGTTCACTCGGATGAACTGTTTGTGATCAGGCAACACAAAAGAAATGGTCAGCCAGATCAAGGTGTGTGCGGTATACGCATGCAGTTCACTCGGCCCTTGTCGTCAGTATGTGACCTCTATGGCAACCGTTCGCTCCCCAGGCGCCTCTTCGTGTACCGTGGCAACCTTCCACCGCCTCTTTGCCTTTCCCTCTCAATTTGGAACTGCTGTCGCACGCTCTTCCCCCCTCCATTTTCCTTCACCCTTCCTTCTGCCATTGTTCGATCATCTTCTCCATGGAGGGAATAGGCCGGAAACGACCCCGTTATTCTTGCCATGATCTGAAAGATGACGTGGTGGAGGAACTCATTAATCGGTGCGACGTCATCACCTCGGCTAGCATGGCAGGTTCGTTCAAGACCATTCTCGACTCAACTAATAACATCATTACAAGGAACCCAAGGGTCCAGGAGCGGTTTGATCTCCCCTATCTTCTTCGCCGTGACCCTGCTGACTGGCGCAGGGACGAGGGAAGCCTCGTCTTGTGCAAGTTGATGCCGCTTGATAATGATATGTATGATGTTAAGATGCCATCGCTTGAGGGCAAGGCTTGGGCAGGCACAAATGGAGATTGGGTTGTTTATATTGGGTACAACTGCGAGTGGGAACTTGTGAATGTGTGCACTCGTCACCGGGTTCCACTTCCAAAAATCTCATACGACTGCCCAGAGGTTGAGTACACCAGTATTCTACGTGAGTTCAAATACGATCATGGTGACTGTCGTCTACGAAAGATAGCAATTTGTCGAGTTCCCAATCGCTATTGGGATTACTCAAACTATGAAGTTGTTGCTATCTTCGACAAGCTTGTTGCCTTCCTTACTTCCACGCCTCGATGGATATTGCTCAAAAATCAATTTCTGTACATGGATGAGTACTGAGATGCAATTCAATACGAGGGTCTTGTGTTTGCTGCCACCACTCGTGGTACTGTTTTTGCATGGAATCAGCATGCTTTCGGTACATTTGTCTTCCACCGTAATTATAATTGTTTCATCCACATGCATGCGGGTTAGCTAGTTTCCCTTACTAATTAATTAACCTTCTTGTGTTTCCAAGGTCCTGTGAACATTCCACCACCTATACTTTTAAATTCTTATAACCAAGGGGGAGATGACGATGTTGATGATCACGAGCATGAGGACGAGATGGACCCATATACTCAGTGGCGCCTGGCAACTTATTCTGATGGATCACCTCTTCTTGTTTGTATACAGGGCACTGCTGATGTTACTAAGGAAGCAGGTGTTGTCTCGCATGGCCGCACTCTCCGGACCTGTGCCAACATCCGTTGCAAGGTATTCGGGATGTATACTAGTGTACTAGCGCCAACACCTTCTCCTTGGTTCAGTATTGAAAGTCTTGGAGGAAACTCGCTCTTTCTTGGACAAAACTATCCAATGATGGTGGATGGCGATCCAGCTGCTGTTGACACAACGTTACTACCATTTATGAGAAGAAACTGTATCTATACCTCGGACATTGCTATGCTTCCCTACCGCCCCAATATGGCTCCTGACATAGGCCGCTTCAGCCTGGATGATCAGTCCTGCGTTGGTCTCGATATTGGTTGTAGCTGGCCCTTCCCAGAGAATCACTTCTGGTTCAAAGCAAGCATTTCCAATGCTGACGAGTGGTTGAGCTGAAGTTCATTTCATCGCTTTGTTATTTTTTGTGTGAGAAAAACTTTACTAGAATGTTTTGTTGGAAATGATCTATAATCCAATGTGTATCCTTGTTGTCGTTGTGGGCTGATGACTTGTTGTATGTAATCAATGGTACATTTGCATATGCGTCCATCAACTCATGCCTGCTAGTGGTGTCCATATGAACAGTGCTAGTGATTTTAGTTGCAAAAATTAGATAGTGCTAGTGATTTTTAGCTGCATATTTTGACAAATCGCAGTGTTACAAGGTTGACAAATGGTAATGTTACTAGATAAACAAATGTCAATCTTTCCAGTTTGACAAATGGCAACATACCCAACATGACATATATGCAAATCTTACCCAATTGTTTGTACGTGGTTGCACACGGGTCATGCAAAACAACCGTTTGCGTTGAAAGGATGCAGAAATCCTGCTCGTAACATTTTCCCTTGGCTTCCTAGGGAAGCTGTCAGTTTGCATCCGGGTATTCTAACTAAAACGTTTGCGATGAGTGTTTTATATTTAAAAACCATTGACGTTTTTTTCAAAAGAAAATCGTTTGATAAGTCTATACATTAAGAGAGAAAAGCGCAAGTTCATTCAAACCATATCTTTCATTCAGTCACGCTGCGAATTTATATTCATATGATGGAGAATTCGAGATACAGTATTAAACCCCAGAAAACTATTTCTGGCGGCGGCGGAGGCGGCGTGCCGCGCCGTCGTTGTCATTGTCGTCCTCGGGACACCGTTGTTGAAGTCTTCAAGGTAGCACAAAATGTTCTTCACCTGTAAATCAAACATCATGTCGTCGTGTGATCGACGGGCAGGGCGCGGGAGGACGACAACTGGCACCGCTGAGAGGTAGCGGTCAACGGTAGCATCCCATGCTACTGAGGGGGGGGGGGTGCACACGGGCACGGGCATGGGCACGGCGGGTGCAGCCAAACGCACGGGGGCCGGCGCGACGATGGGTTGAGGGGCGCACGCGGGCACGGGCGCTGGTGCTGGCATGTACATTAGCTCGCGCGGATCCGCGAAGACCTCGCTGACGCCCGCGGCTTCCAGCTCTGCGATAGTGCTCGCCAACCAGCCCGTTAATGCTACGGGGATGGTCGCTGGCGCGGGCGCGTGGATGGGAGCTGGGACGGGAGCGGGGGCAGCAACCGCCGCGGCCAGCTCGTTCTGGGCCATGTCCATGAGGCCCCATTTCTCCTTATTTTCTATCTTCTCCGGCTCGTAGTCGACTTCACCAAACTTGAAGACTAGTGGCAGATGATCGTTCTGCGCCATGGCGTTGGTGGAGGTCTGCAGGAGGGAGGGGAATGGGAGGCGAACAGTAAGGCCGCCCGTATTAAACAGCGGCTCGGGCGCCATTAATGGAGAGGAAGGAGGGCGACCATGGAAGTCAAAGGGCTCGCTTCCCAGTGAGCCTGCGCAGCATACAGCTCGCACGCTTCCCGGTGAGCCTGCGCATTGGAGGACAGCTTGCATGCCTCTCGGTCAGCCTGCACACCGGACTACGCTCGCACGCCTCCCGTTCAGTCAAGGTCAAGCAGCTTTCCGCACGGCACCTCCTACAGCCATTAAAACCAAGACACGTGGCATCACGTGAATGGTTAAAAGAACACACACAGTTTGAATTCTACAAACATTTGAGATATTAAAGTGGCAGCTATTTTTTCAAAATGCCTTTGTTGGTTGTCATTATTCGAGTGCGCCTTCTCTCAAAATGGACACGAAAAATGCCACAACATGTCGGGTGCCATTCCATGATAGCATGCCAAGTTTCATGAATCTCAGACGAATTTTGGATTTACTAGAATTTAAAAACCAGGCATCTCAATGTTTTGCCGGCAATCAACGGTCCCTGGTGTTTGAAATTCATTCCCATTTCTTGCATGGGACCTAAGCATCCGCCCAGGGACACGGATTTGATTTTTCAACCAATTTATATGCATTGGAGCATGTGCATGTAGTTCAAATTTGAATTATGCACATAAATGCATTGAGAACTCAGCTAATGCATAAAAATATCCAAACGAACCTTGAAAAATCCCAAAAATTGACACAACACTCCTGTTGTTCTATCTTGACACGAGAAGATTTTTGAAAGCTGTAAGAGGCAATGGATATCGTTTCGTACCCAAAGGTGGGACGTTCCCTACTGAAACCATCATGCTTGTTGTGAGAAGCTCTGGTTTGTGAGAAGCGTATGGATACAGTTTTTTTACCACGGCATGTTGATGCCGCTCCATGATCGCATGCCAAGTTTCATGAATTTCAGACGAGTTTTGGATTTACTAGAATTTAAAAACCAGGCATCTCAACGTTTTGCCGGCAATCAACAGCACCCTGGTGTTTGAATTTCATTCCAATCTCTTGCATGGGACCTAGAAATTCACCCTAGGACACACATGTGATTTTTCGACCAACTTTGGTGCATTGGAGCATGTGCTTGTAGTTCAAATTTGAAATATGCACATAAAATGCCTACAAAACCCAGTAAATGTATAAAAAAGGCCAAACGAACCCTGAAAAATTCCAAGATTAAACACAACACTCCAGTTGTTCTATGTTGACACTAGAAATTTTTTGAAAGCAATAAGAGGCAACGGATATCGTCCCGTCCCGAAAGGAGGTACGTTCCCTATCGAAACCATCATGCTTGTTGTGAGAAGCTCTAGTTTGTGAGAAGCTTACCCAAACCTGTCCCAAATGGGACAAAAAAATTGCCGCGGCATGTTGATGCCACTCCATGATAGCATGCCAAGTTTCATGAATTTCAGACGAGTTTTGGATTTACCAGAATTTAAAAACCAGGCATCTCAACGTTTTGCTGGCAATCAACAGTGCCCTGGTGTTTGAAATTCATTCCCGTCTCTTGCATGGGACCTAAGCATGCACTCAAGGACACACATGTGATTTTTCAACCAATTTATATGCACTGGAGCATGTGCATGTAGTTCAAATTTGAATTATGCACATAAAATGCCTAGAAAACTCAGTTAATGCATAAAAATGTCCAAACGAACCCCGAAAAATCCCAAAATTTGACACAACACTCCTGTTGTTCTATGTTGACACGAGATTTTTTTTTTGAAAGCAATAAGAGGCAATGGATATCGTTTCGTCCCCAAAGGTGGGACGTATGTTCCCTACCGAAACCATCAGGCTTGTTGTGAGAAGCTCTGGTTTGTGAGAAGCATATACCCAAACCTACCCCAAATGGGACAATTTTTTTACCACAACCTGTTTTTTCCGCTCCATGATAGCATGCCAAGTTTCATGAATTTCAGACGAGTTTTGGATTTACTAGAATTTGAAAACCAGGCATCTCAATGTTTTGCCGGCAATCAACGGTGCCCTGGTGTTTGAAATTCATTCCCATTTCTTGCATGGGACCTAAGCATGCACCCAAGAACACATATTTGATTTTTCAACCAATATGTATGCACTGGAGCATGTGCATGTAGTTCAAATTTGAATTATGCACATAAATGTATTGAAAACTCAGTTAATGCATAAAAATGTCCAAACGAACCCCGAAAAATCCCAAAAATTGACACAACACTCATGTTGTTCTATGTTGACATGAGAAAAAAATTGAAAGCAATAAGAGGCAATGGATATCGTTTCGTCTCCAAAGGTGGGACGTTCCCTATCGAAACCATCATGCTTGTTGTGAGAAGCTCTGGTTTGTGAGAAGCTTATACCCGAACCTGCCCCAAATGGAACAATTTTTTTACCACGGCATGTTGATGCCGCTCCATGATAGCATGCCAAGTTTCATGAATCTCAGATGAGTTTTGGATTTACTATATTTTAAAAACCAGGCATCTCAATGTTTTGCCGGCAATCAACAGTGCCCTGGTGTTTATATTTCATTTCAATCTCTTGCATGGGACCTAGAAATTCACCCAAGGACACACATGTGATTTTTCAACCAACTTTAGTGCATTGGAGCATGTGCTTGTAGTTCCAATTTGAATAATGCACATAAAATGCCTACAAAACCCAGTTAATGTATAAAAAAGGCCAAACGAACCCTGAAAAATTCCAAGATTAAACACAACACTCCTGTTGTTCTATGTTGACACTAGAATTTTTTTGAAAGCAATAAGAGGCAACGGATATCGTCCCGTCCCCAAAGGTGGTACGTTCCCTATCGAAACCATCATGCTTGTTGTGAGAAGCTCTGGTTTGTGAGAAGCTTATACCCAAACCTGCCCCAAATGGGACAAAATTTTCACCACGGCATGTTGATGCCGCTCGATGATAGCATGCCAAGTTTCATGAATTTCAGACGAGTTTTGGATTTACTAGAATTTAAAAACCAGGTATCTCAACATTTTGCCGGCAATCAACAGTGCCCTAGTGTTTGAAATTCATTCCCATCTCTTGCATGGGACCTAGAAATTCACCCAAGGACACACATGTGATTTTTCAACCAACTTCGGTGCATTGGAGCATGTGCTTGTAGATCAAATTTGAATTATGCACATAAAATGCCTAGAAAACCTAGTTAATGTATAAAAAAGGCCAAACGAACCCCGAAAAATTCATTCCCATTTCTTGCATGGTACCTAAGCATGCACTGAAGGACACAGATTTGATTTTTTCAACCAATTTGTATGCATTGGAGCATGTGCATGTAGTTTAATTTTGAATTGTGCACGTGAAATGGCTTGGAAACCAGTTTATTGTATAGAATGTCCAAATGAACCCTGAATAATTTCAATTATTTTACGACAAACATATAATTGCATGCTCACTGCACATAAAAGGTCTACCAATTCAAACAGCGTCCATTGCCGCTGTGACCCCATTTTGTAATTCAAATCAAGTAGATCCCACACTGTTTATTATCACCAACCGTGTGAGATGTAGTACAAATATCTTGGAGCACCGTCTACGCCTATGTATTACGTGAGAAGGTGTGTAGGCTACAGTCCACAACCGGCGTGTCAAGCACACTAGCTCACTCCCCAAAAACTCCCGCCTCTGCATCCCTCGCAATCTCGAAAATATCTACAGCCTGGAAGGTTTTAATGTTTGATAGCACACAATTAGTATGTGCGGACCGTGTGCGATGTCTGTTACTCCCGCTCTGCTTCAGTCCCTTGATTGAAATTTTCAGTATCCCCGGCATTTTACTACCGCCTCTGCATCCCTCGCAATCTCAAAAACATCTGCTCGCCCTTGATCCAAATTTTCAGTAGCCCCGCCTTGTTACTCCCGCCTAGTAAAATTTTCAGTTGCCGCAGTATTTCCTCAAACACAACCTTGCCCCCCCTCCACACACACCCTAAAACCTCCGCTCACACAGACACACAGAACCCTCGAAACCATTGGTAGGTCGCCGCCATCGCCGGCGCCTCCATCCTCAACCTCTGCCCGTGTGCCGGGGAGCTCGAGGAGCCAATGGCCAAAAGGAGGTTTATCGCGGCCTTTTCGCCCGACGCCGGCGAGGTGGCTGCCGAGGTGTCCCCGTCGTCCTCTGCGGGCCCGATCCACCGTCGCCGGTCCCCCGCTCCGGCCGCCGTCGCGCCCCTACGCCGGTTCGAGGACTTCCCCGTCCTCCCTCGACCCGGCAGCCAACGAAGTCCTACCTCAGGGTCCAACAGCGATGGTGGGGGACGTGGGTCGCCGAGATTACAGATCGAGGGACCCGCACCCACCGGTGGCTCGGTAGCTTCCACACGGCCGAGCTCACGGCCGTGGAGTACGACCGCTGGCAGGTCCGCTACCACGGCGCGGTCGCTAGGCTCAATTTCCCCTTCAGCACACGTCCAGTCCACCTCGTTCCGCCGGAGCCAGGGCTGGTGAGCTCGGCTATGGTGCGGGAGGACCGCGAGGCGTGGGAGCGCCTCGAGGCCGAAGCCGCCGACGAGGCCTACATGCAAGAGCTCCACCGGCAGCACCTGGAGCTCGTGGAGGCGGAGTGGGTAATCTTTGCCGGCGCGGAGGGCAGCGAGGTGATAACCCACAAGTATAGGGGATCCAATGTAGCCTCTTTTGATAAGTAAGAGTGTCGAACCCAACGAGGAGCTAAAGGTAGAACAAATATTCCCTCAAGTTCTATCGACCACCGATACAGCTCTACGCACGCTTGACGGTCGCTTTACCTAGAACAAGTATGAAACTAGAAGTACTTTGTAGGTGTTTTTGGATAGGTTTGCAAGAATATAAAGAGCACGTAAATAAAGAGTAGGGGCTATTTAGATAAAGACACAACTAAATTAGTTTTAGTAGAGAGCTTTTTGTTACGAGAAAGTTATTTGTCCCTAGGCAATCGATAACTAGACCGGTAATCATTATTGCAATTTTATTTGAGGGAGAGGCATAAGCTAACATACTTTATCTACTTGGATCATATGCACTTATGATTGGAACTCTAGCAAGCATCCGCAACTACTAAAGATCATTAAGGTAAAACCCAACCATAGCATTAAAGTATCAAGTCCCCTTTATCCCATACGCAAACAACCTACTTACTCGGGTATGTGCTTCACACCACGCCACCCACCATAAGCAAATCATGAACATATTGCAAACCCTACAGCGGAATCCCTCACGCTATGCCGACACGGAGAGCACCATAGGACAGCACCAATAATAAAACATGCAACTCAAACCAATCTTGATCATCAAATAGCCCATAGGACAAAACAGATCTACTCAAACATCATAGGATAGCCATACATCATTGGGAAATAATATATAACGTTGAGCACCATGTTTAAGTAGAGATTACAACGGGTAAGAGAGAGGTTACACCGCTGCATAGAGGGGGGAAGAGTTGGTGATGATGGCGGTGAAGTTGTTGCTGAAGATTGCGGTGATGATGATGGCCACGGCAGCGTTCCAGCGCCACCGGAAGAGAAGGGGAGAGGGGGGCCCTTCGTCTTCTTCTTCCTTGACCTCCTCCCTAGATGGGATAAGGGTTTCCCCTCTGGTCCTTGGCCTCCATGGCGTGGGAGGGGCGAGAGCCCCTCCGAGATTGGATCTGTCTCTTTGTCTCTCTCTATTTCTGCGTTCTCCCCCGCTGCCCTTTCATCATTTCGTATATATATATGGAGATCCGTAACTCCGATTGGACTAAAACGTTCGCCGTGATTTTTTACCAAACATTATTTTTCTTGCGGCTGAAGAAGGGCATCAACCGCCTTACGGGTGGCCCACGAGGGTCAGGGGCGCGCCCAGGGGGCGCCCCCTGCCTCGTGGCCACCTCGGGCACCATCTCGCATTGATTTTTCTTCCGAAATTCTCCAAATATTCCAAAAAATATTCTCCGTCCGTTTTTATCCCGTTTGGATTCCGTTTGATATGGATATTCTGTGAAACCAAAAACATGCAACAAACAGGAACTGGCACTGAGCACTGGATCAATATGTTAGTCCCAAAAATAGTATAAAAAGTTGCCAAAAAGTATATGAAAGTGGCATAATATTGGCATGGAACAATCAAAAATTATAGATACGACGGAGACGTATCACGAGATTATCGCGCTCTCCTCCGATGACGAGGTCGAAGGCAGCGAGGACGGCGGAGCGGAGGGCGGCGAGGTTATCGCGGTTTCCTCTGATGACGTGGTCGAAGGCGGCGGCGCGGAGGGCGTCGAGGTGGGCCCCGAGGACGAGGAGATCGATGTCGACGAGTGGAGGAGTGCCTTCCCCAACGACCCTGACGACGGTACTGGCCAGGACCCGGCTCGCGGCACACCGTACATGACGAGGAAGGATTGGCTCGACCTCTACTTCGACCGAAAGTAGTTTAGCTTAGTTTAAATTTATGCTTTATGTTCGGTTATGCAAAACTATCTATGTTTATGTTTGAATGCATGCTACTTTCAGTTGAACCTGCTTTGAACTTAATCAAATTGAAGTTTACAACCTTAAGTTTAGGGGATCGACTAGAAAAGGCCAAAAATTGCTGGAGTATATATATTCTAATAACACCCTTAAGACTCTTATTCTGCACACTGAAACGTCTTATTCTGCCAACACCACACCCGAACGCCACCGCCCCTCCGCTCCCCACCTTCTACCGCGGGAGCGGCCTGGTGTGCCGCCGGCCCTCCCCTCGCTGCCTTCTACCGCGGGAGCGGCCTGGAGCACCGCCGCCCCTCCCCTCCCCCCCAACCCCGCCGACCACCACCACCACTGCGGCGGCCTACTCCACCACCACCTGCCTTCCCGCCTTCTTTCTCCCTCACCCTGCATTCCCCCACCCCAAACGCCGGATCCCGCCTTGGTGGTCGCCGGATTCGCGACAGATCCGTCGCTCTCCTCAGTCCAACCCACACGCACGGGCTCCAGGAGGGCCGGTCCCAGTGCAGGGCTTCCGATTTGACGCCAGCGATGTTCCTCCGCGTGCTTCCCACGACCTCCTCCTGCCAGCGCGCCGCCTCCCTCCTCCCACTCCGCGCCGCCTCCCTTCCCCGCCGCCGCACCGCCTTCCTCCCCGCGCCGCGCCCCACCGTCACACCGCTCCCTCCGGCGCGTGGTGACCGGGTGGGAGGACCGGCGAGTGCCACCACATCCCCTCCGTCCCTGTCTCCGCGGGCCTCCCGATGCTCCCTCCCCGCGCCTTGGTAGCGCCCCGAGAATGAATCCGGCCGTCCGTGGCCCGGATCCAAGTGAGGGGGCGTGGACCGAGGTGGAGAATCTTTCCCAGCCTCTCCCCCACCTCCAAGATTTGCCGGCCCGGCCCCCCGCCGGCCAGCGCGCCACATTCACTCTCCACCCCGACTTCCCTCTCCAGCTATCTCCTTCAGCACTGGCGCACATGGTTTTGCGGCCGCACTGCACCTCAATGGCCGCTGCACTGCACGTCGAGGGCCACTGCACTGCACACCCACACGCCGGGAGGTCAGGGGAGCTGGTAGTGGCCTCCGCCCCACTGCTCCGCTGTCTGCAGGGCCACATGACTAATAGATCTGCAGGGATCCATGGCGCCCTTGTAGTTCACCTGGTGGCTCCGCCATCTACCACACGGGAGAAGGACGAGGACTGCTGCTCCTCCCCCACTCTCGCTTCGCGAGCGACCACCCCTAGTTGCTACTATCTCCTCCCTTCCTATTGTATCTCCACGCCGTTCATGCAGTTCGGTTTCTGGTGTGGTACCGTTCCACATCGCGAGCGGTGTAGTACACCAAGCACCAGCGGACCAGCCCAAAAGAGATGTGATACGTCTCCAACGTATCTATAATTTTTTATTGCTCCATCCTACTTTATCTATTGTTTTGGACTATAATGGGCTTTATTTTCCACTTTTATATTATTTTTGGGACTAACCTATTAACCGGAGGCCCAGCCCAGAATTGCTGTTTTTTGCCTATTTCAGTGTTTCGAAGAAACGGAGTCCAAACGGAATGAAACCTTCGGGAACGTGATTTTCTCACCGAACGTGATCCAGAGACTTGGACCCTACTCCAAGGAGTGCCAGAGGCGGTCACGGGTGGGGCGCGCCTCCCCCGAGCGCGCCGCCTTGTCGGCCCCCGACGCCCACCGACGCACTCCTTCCTCCTATATATACCTCGCACTTCAACAGATCGGGGACGGAGCCAAAAACCTAATTCCACCGCCGTAACTTCCTGTATCCATGAGATCCCATCTTGGGGCCTGTTCCGGAGATCCGCCGGAGGGGGCATCTACCACGGAGGGCTTCTACATCAACACCATAGCCCCTCCGATGAAGTGTGAGTAGTTTACTTCAGACCTTCGGGTCCATAGTTAGTAGCTAGATGGCTTCTTCTCTCTTTTTGGATCTCAATACAATGTTCTCCCCCTCTCTCGTGGAGATCTATTCGATGTAATCTTCTTTTTGCAGTGTGTTTGTTGAGACCGATGAATTGTGGGTTTATGATCCAGCTTATCTATGGAAAATATTTGATTCTTCTCTGAATTCTTTTATGTATGATTAAGTTATGTTTGCAAGTCTCTTCGAATTATCCGTTTGGTTTGGACAACTAGATCGGTAGTTCTTCCAATGGGAGAAGTGTTTAGCTTTGGGTTCAATCTTGCGGTGACCTTACCCAGTGACAGAAAGGGTTGCAAGGCACGTATTGTATTGTTTCCATCGAGGATAACAAGATGGGGTATTTATCATATTGCATGAATTTATTCCTCTACATCATGTCATCTTGCTTAAGGCGTTACTCTGTTTTTAACTTAATACTCTAGATGCATGCTGGATAGCGGTCGATGAGTGGAGTAATAGTAGTAGATGCAGAATCGATTCGGTCTACTTGTCACGGACGTGATGCCTATATACATGATCACTGTCTGGATAACCTCATAACTATGCTCAATTCTGTCAATTGCTCAACAGTAATTTGTTCACCCAAGTAGAATACTTATGCTCTTGAGAGAAGCCACTAGTGAAACCTATGGCCCTCGGGTCTATTCTCATCATATCAATCTCCATCACTTTATTTACTTGCTTTGCTTTTACTTTTACTTTGCATCTTTATATCAAAAATAACAAAAATATTATCTCTATCAGATCTCACTCTCGTAAGTGACCGTGAAGGGATTGACAACCCCTAAGCGTTGGTTGCGAGTAGCTATCGTTTTGTGCAGGTACGAGGGACTTGCGCGTGGTCTCCTACTGGATTGATACCTTGGTTCTCAAAAACTAAGGGAAATACTTATGCTACTGTGCTGCATCATCCTCTCCTCTTCGGGGAAATCCAATGCAAGCTCGAGACGTAGCAAGAAGAATTTCTGGCGCCGTTGCCGGGGAGGCTTACGCAAAAGTCAACATACCAAGTACCCATCACAATCCCTATCTCTCGCATTACATTATTTGCCATTTGCCTCTCGTTTTCCTCTCCCCCACTTCACCCTTGCCGTTTTATTCGCCCTTCCTCCGTTCAATCTTGTGTTACCATGTGCCTTATTTTTGCTTGCATCTTTGCTTGCTAAAAGTCTATGGATCCTGATCCGCTTGCCAATCCTTTTAAGAGATCCAGTTATGATGAACCAATTCCTAGTGATTTGGATGCACTAGATTATCTTTATAAGCTTTTGCCTGAAATCCGTAAATCTGAAAATTGTGATGAAGTGCTTCACGATAGAACTTTGAATAAAAAGCATGATTGCAATAATTTTATTATAAATTCTTTTTATGTCAATTGTGCTAATAAGATGCAAAACCCTAAGCTTGGGGATGCTAGTTTTGCTATGTCTACTACTCGTTGCAATGATCACGATTGGGGTGATTCTTCTTATGATCTTGAAAATTTATTTAAGCCCCATGATAAATATGAGATTGATAATATTGTTTGCAATAATATTGAAAGTAGGTTTGGAAGAGTGTCAACTTTAGATCCCACATATTTGGAGAATATTCAATCTTATGAAATTTTTGATAGAAGTGGGCTTGGAGAAATCATGACTTTAGTTAATGATAATCCCACTATTTTGGAAGAGTGTCAACTTTGCATACATGTGGATCATGTTAAGAATATGTTATGTGGTAGCTATTTTGTTGAATTTGCTTATGATCCTACATGTAATTATTATGAGAGAGGAAAATATGGTTGTAGAAACTTTCATGCTATTAAATTACCTCTCGCTATGTTGAGATTTCTATTGTCTCTTTCCGCTTCCTTGCATATGCTAGTTTTTGCTTGCCTTGATTTGATTGCCTATAAGATGCCTATGCATAGGAAGTACTCCCTCCGTTCCCAAATAATTGTCTTTCTAGCCACCTCAAATGGACTACAACATACGAATGTATATAGACATGTTTTAGAGTGTAGATTCACTCATTTTGCTCCGTATGTAGTCACTTGTTGAAATCTCTAGAAAGACAATTATTTAGGAACGGAGGGAGTATGTTAGACTTAGATGTGGTTGTCACATGTTTTATGATGCTCTCTTTGTGCTTCAATTCTTGTCTTTCTTGTGAGCATCATTGATGTAACATCCCAAATTTTCCTATTTGGAATGTTTTACAATTATAGCTAAGCATCCTATGCATCCTGTTTGAATTTGAATACCATTTGAAGTTTCAGAGAGTTTTGAATTTGAAATTTGAATTCCAAACTTTGGCATGTGGGAAACAATTCCAAAACCAAGCCTGATAAATACTTGATCAAAAGTATGAGAGGAGCAAACATGACACTCCAAAAATATCAGAGGAGACAATGCCAAAAGAATTGGATTCAAATCTGAAATGTTATTTGAATTTGAAAAAAATGGATTTTCATAAAGTTTGGATTTTGGCTCTGGAAAAATGTTCAAATGAAAGGGAATATTCCCCTGATCATTTTGGTATATATATACCCTATATAAAATATTATTAGTTTAGGTTTTATTTTGTTTTTGGTTTTTAAAAAAAAAATAAAGAAAAAAGACTTTTCAGGCGCCACCCGAGCCACCTGTGCCCAGCCAGCCACCACCTCACCTCACCCCTCAAGAATCGCCCAACTAACCGCCCACTAGGCCACAGCCAGCCCAGCAAGACACACCCCACCCCTACTTGAAACCCCTGTGGTCCGCCACCCGACCAAAAACCCTCCCTCTCTCAGCGACCCGTGGCCCCACCCTCTTCTTCCCCTCGCCCACGTTTGAACCTCGCCGAGATCGCGGGATCCCGGGATCCGGATCCCAATCACCCCGATGCCCTTCCGCCCCTCACCGAGGCCCTGGCTATAAGCCCGAGCCCCGCACCCCATTCCCCCCTTAGCCACGCCGAGCCTCTCTCTCTCTCTCCCGAAGCACGCCGAGCCCGAGCTCAACCCCCGCCAAAACCCTCGCCGTCGCCGCCTAGTGCCCCCGACCCTCACCAACCCCACCGAACCCTTCCCGAGCTTCCCGCGTCTCCCGACGTCTCCCAAGCTCGCTGACGCTCAAGCCCCGGAGCACTCTCGCCCGCCGCCCGGCGTCGCCGGAGTCCGTGAGTCCCGGCTTTCCCTCCACCGTCCGATCCCAATCGGGTGGCTAGGATTAGAAGCCCCCGAAGGGGTATGTTTTAGTTAGAAAAACCGGCCGGCCGGTGCGGTTTATTTTATTAGTTAGGTTTATTTTAGTTAGGCCGGTTCTGTTAGTTAAACCCTAGGCCCATTTAGTCTATCTGACGCCTAGTGCACAGTTTAGGCCCATTGGGCATTTTTCTTTTTATTTAGATTTTCTGTTTTAGCGATTTGTTCCAAATTTCAAAAATGTGTATCTTTTGTTCTGTTTAATATTTTTAGTGATTCTTTTTTGTTGGATTGCAAATTTTATGTAGTTTCTGAAAAACATATATTTAGCTATGTTAAAATAATTAAAATGCTTTAATATTATTTTAGTCAGAATAGCAAATCTGCTATAGTTTTAGTTAGAAAAATTATTTTTGCATGATTCTTTTGCAATCACTTTATTTTGATATTGCCAAACCCTAGAAATTAACTTTGGTATTGTAGGATTAATAAAAAATTAATTCTAGGCAGAATCCTATTAACCCTAATTAATTGATTTGTTCTGTTTTCTTAATTAATAAATTAGCAAATTAATCTATTTTTAACTTGAGATTAGTTATTCTAGGTTAGTTTCTGTCATTCCATTAGATGAACTTTTATTTATAATTAATAAAAGTTTTAAATTAATTTTCTTAATAGAATTTGGATTAGGCCTAAAGTGAGTTTTATAATAGCTTTTAATTAATTCTTTTTGCTCCTAATTGCTTAGTTAATCCTTTTCTGTTAAGTTAACCTAAAACCATGATTAGGTAATGTTGAGGAATTTTTGTTATATAAAAACTATTTTTGCTATTGTTTGGAATAGGGAAAAACTTTGAATTTGATTTCTTTGAGTTTTCCTTTTGATTTGGTTTTGATTGTTTGGTTGTGTTATGTTATCTTTGTTATCTTGTGTGATCCTCTTGCTTTGTACTTATTATGTCATTGTTTGTCTCGGTAGAGTTCCTGAGTCTAAGCTTGCTACTACGACTCTTTAGCTTACGAGGATCATCGGCAAGGCAAGTTTTGATCATGTATTTCTATACCTATGTTTTTGTGCATTAGTAGTTGTCACCACCCCACCATTGCATGCAGTAGTGATAATCTTGAAGTCATTAAACTTGAGTAGTATCATGTGGTAGGATGAACCAATCCCTTGTTACCATGGCCCCGGACGTAGTAGTTATTTTGCTAAGCTCAGAGACGGATTTGGGATGAGTGAAATTCATAAGTAAGATGTGAGAGTCAATGATGATGATGATGACCCCATGGACTACAATGATCAAGATGGACTTGAAAATCACTCTTTGGGTGGAGGACGGTTGACGGGCACCTGGAGCACCAGTGGTGGCGGGATGCATGGAGAAGCGCCATGACATCCTGCGGAAAGCTTCACCCAGCCACGAAGAGAAGGATGGATGCCCCATGACCGGAAGCTTACTGTGCAGCCGCAAGCCATTATGGGCTCGGCTGGGTTGACCCTTGTAGTGAAGCTGGCTGGGCGGTACTACGAGAAGTAGACGAACGGTAGGATTGGATGGGTACCGCAGGTGGCGGAAGAACTCTTTGGAAGACCTGTTTATTCGTCCGCCTTCAAACACCATGAAGTGCGAAGACTTTAAAGGAGGAATGATTCTTGCGGGAAAGTCATAAACCTCTGCAGAGTGTTATAACCTAATCGATTAGCCGTGTCCCCGGTTACGGACATTTGAGCATCTGGATCTTGGAAGTATTCGGATATCTCAACACTTAACTCTAATGAAATAATTGATGGGTTTATGACTTAATAATAATTTGGGAACGAGATATTGGTTGGCGGAACCATCTCAATAACTACCAACAATTTGTAGTAATTTGCAAATAAGTCCACTGTAGTAGGATAAAATTGGCTTTACGCAAAATGATGAAACTTAGAGCTCCACAGCCAAATATGCATATAGAGTTAGTAATTTTATTATTGTTGTTCCTCATAACTTGCCGACTTATTCCAAAAGCTGACCTACATGGCTGCAACGTATTATGTTGCGTAGATATATTCCGATCAGGGTGAGGCTACGCCCGCGCTTGGCGATTGCCCTTTGAGTCGGATGGACTCGCTTTACCTTCGACGCTTCCGCAGCATTTTAGTTTATTTCTCATGAGTTGGCCTTGAGCCAATTTATTCCCTTGTAATAAAGACTCTATATGAGAATCGATTAATGATATTCAGGTGTGATTGAACTTTGATTACTTTATCGATGTAATCGTGAGTACCAAAGATGATCTTGGGATGGTATGCATACGTAGATTTGACCGATTTTGGGTCAGTCGCTCTGAGAGATGGTATCGAGCACACGCGACCGTAGGATCGTAACCCCTAGGATCGGAAAGCCATAAGTTGAGACCATTTACTTTGAACCCTCTTTCATTCTATAATTCTTCCCCGATCTATTCTCGACTCTTCTCCCTTTGCAACATTCTAGATGGCCGTCGAGTTCACCCCAGCTTTGCTACGGAGTTCGCCACCCGATGAGACGATGCCCTTTGGAAGAAAGCTGGTCCAGATGGTGAAGCTGCTGAAGATTGCTCGCCCTCGATCACTTTGGAAACCCACTAATGCACTTCCGACGGACACCGCTATGGATTGAGGTGCATATCCTGTGGAGGACCTTTGGAGGACGACGGAGCCTATCAACTTTGAGTTCACCGAGTTCAACTGGATCATCGGAAGGGACGTGGCGATCTACCGAGCCCTTGGACATCTCCGAGAGGAGTACAGACCGAGCTCGACCACTCGGACCTCGCCATGGTTTCTCGCAGGCAAGGAATGGAGATATCATCCGTACCATCGAGGACGATACCACCCTCTCGTACATTCAGACTTGGAGTGTCTTCTCGAAACGGGAGATTCAGGCTCGCCAGAACTCAAGACACACTGAAGCTTTTGTTCCGCGAATCGAACTGGAGGAGAAGGCTCAGCAGACTTCCTTGGCCATGAGGAAGAAATCACAGACTTCATGGAGATAGTCGACGACCAAGATGAAGCTTGCCGCGATTGAGGAAAAGATGGACTTGGGTGAGGACCTTTACCCGAGTGGAGATGAAGGGCCCTCGTGAGCAATGATCGAGATTTCGAGGGAGTACCACCAAGGAAACCCCAAGAGGAGGCGCCACCGATGAAGACTTTTAGTCGACCACCATGTTATTTTTTACTTTTTCGCCGATCGTTAGGCCGATGTTTTTTTCCTTCGATTAGTCATGAGCTTTTGTAATCGAGTTTGAACCATGTTTGAGTGGAATGAATAAATGATTGGTGTGTTATGATTGTGCATTCATATGGGTAGTGTTATTTCTCATAGACCCTTGTTCTATTCTAAATTTTCTCATCCTCCAAAACACCAGATGCCTCCGAGACGTGACATTTGGTTTCCCGCCGAGCTCACCCAAATGCTCCAAAGCAGCAGAATGCATCGATGCAGCTCCCGATTCAGAATCGAACAACCCGCCAACAATCCACCGCCACCACCACCACCCATGTGGACAACTTGACTCGATTTACGAGGTTGAATCCGCCATGTTCTCTAGTAGCACCGAGCCGATTGTGGTGACGAATCGCTCCGCAAGATTGGAAGAGAGCTAGTCACCGTTGGATGCACCGATGTTTGAGAAGGTGCGCTTTGCAGCGCATCAACCGGATGGACCTGCAGCTTCTTGGTGGGAGAATTACACCGCCACTTTTCCCTTGGGTGGCATCACTTGGGATCAATTCCAGCAGGCCTTCAGACCGCTCATGTCTCATCTGGAGCCATGAGTCCAAGAAGCGTGAGTTCAAACTTGCGCTAGGGAATCGTCTCGTGGCACAAGACGTGGAGGAATTCAGCAAGCTTGCCCGCTATGCCCTCGATGATGTGGCCACCGATGCCGCCAAGGTGAGAAGTTCCTTGAGGGACTCAATGATGAATTGAGCATGCAGCTTATTGTGGCTACTTTCAACAACTACCAGAGCTGGTAGACAAGGCCACCATCCTCGAAGGCAAGCAGCAGCAGATAGAGAGCCGCAAGAGGAAGTACAGCCGGGGAAGCACAATTCAGAGCTCAGCAAGCCCGCTATGCACCGTACTCAGAGGGCACATCCATCACAACCATGGAGGTCATAACCATGGTGGAAATGGAAACAACCGCAGCCAGACAACAAGTCAGGCCATGGCAATGGCAATGGCAGTGGTAATGGCAATCAGCACCGTTCTGCCCGGCCCAAGGATTTGAGCCACATCACCGCTTCAAGTGCCGAAGACAGGGCACTACGCCACCGACGCCCGGAGGCCAAGCAGAGGAACGGAATGGCAATGGAGGCTCAAATAAGAAGCCCAATCCTTCCTCGTGCTCAAGTGAATCACATCGACGTGGAGAACGCCTATGATCAGCCGATAATCGTGGTTGGTAAGTTTTATTGAATTCACGCTCAGTTTTGGTTCTGCTTGATTCGTGCAACGCATTCATTCATATCAAGGGTAGTTGTGGATAAGTACGGATTACGACTAGAACCCTTAGAAGCCCCCTCCGCCGGGCCCGCAGAGGAGAAATGATGGCAGTTTAAGCTGTCCCGCAAACCTCAACATCGGGAACCACAAATTTCCGTAGAACTCATAGTGTTGGAAACTCAGACCTTGGATGTAATCCTAGGCATGGATTGGTTGTCAAAGTATGAAGGAAACATTGATGTGCCAAGAAGTCTATTCTGCTCACCACCCCGGAGCGTAAGAGGATCAAGTATGTAGCCAGCACAGCCAGATGAAGAATCAGTACATTCCCTCACGGAGTTGTTCAGAGGAAGTGCCGAGAGTGCAAGAATTTCCGATGTGTTCCGGAGGAATTACCAGAATGCCACCGGACGAGACATTGAGTTTCGATTGAGTTATTGCCGGCACAGCCCCAATATCCAAGAGACCTTATCGGATGCCACCAAATGGGTTGAAAGAGATCAAGGAACAAATAAATGAGTTATTGGAGAAAGGATATATTCGCCCAAGCTCATCACCTTGGGGAGCCCCATTCTTTTGGTAGAGAAGAAGGATGGAAGCTTGAGGATGGTTGTGGATTATCGTGCATTGAACGAGGTAACCATCAAGAACAAGTACCCTCGCCCATGATCAATGACTTGTTTGATCAGCTTGTTGGAGCCAAGGTATTCTCTAAGATCGATCTTCGATCGTGGTATCACCAGCTTGAAAATTCGTGAAAAGGATATACCCAAAACAGCTTTCACTACTGTATGGTTTATACGAGTATACCGTCATGTCATTTGATTGACTAATGCTCCTGATACTTCATGAATTTGATGAACAAGGTATTCATGGAGTACTTGGACAAGTTTGTCGTGGTGTTCATCGATGACATATTGATATTCTCCAAGAGCGAGGAAGAGCATAAGGAACATTTGCGCCTAGTTATGGAGAAACTTCGAGAACATCACTGTATGCCAAATTCAGCAAATGTGAATTTTGGTTGAAGGAAGTTGGATTCCTCGGACATGTTATTTCAGGAGAAGGAATAGCAGTTGATCCCGCCAAGGTTGAATCACCATCGATTGGCGGCCACCCACCTCGACCAAGGAGATCCGCAGTTTTCTCGGACTTGCAGGATACTATCGGAGGTTCATTGAGAACTTCGAAGATTGCCAAGCCCATGACTGAGCTGTTGAAGAAGGAAGCCAAGTATGTTTGGACCGAGGAATGTGAGGCCGCCAGAAATTGAAGAAACGGTTGGTCACAGCTCCAAAGTTGATATTGCGGACATACATAAGGAATACCAGGTCTATTGTGACGCTTCTCGTCAAGGACTTGGAGGAGTATTGATGCAGGAAGGCAAGGTTGTAGCTTATGCGTCCGCATAGCTCTGGCCTCATGAGATGAATTATGCCACACATGATTTGGAGTTAGCAAACAGTGCATGCTCTCAAGACTGGAGACATTTCCTCATTGGAAATCGCTGTGATGTCTATACGGATCACAAGAGTCTGAAATATATCTTCACGCAGAAGGAATTGAACCTCGAGCGGAGGAGATGGCTAGAGTTGATAAAGGACTATGACATGAGACTGCATTACCACCCCGTAAAGCCAATGTTGTAGCAGATGCTTTGAGCCGTAAGAGTTATGTGAATACTCTTACCGCAGGAGGATTACCCAGGAGTTGGTCGATGACCTCGTAGATCTCCGATCGAGATAGTTCGAAAGGATTTGTCGCAACTCGAAGTTCAGTCCACCTTGACCGAAAGGATTCGTGAAGCCCGTAAGTCGGACAAGGAAATCGATGAGATTAAGCAAAAGATGGAGGAAGGAAAAGCTAAAGGATTCGAAAGGATGAACATGGAACTATATGGTTTGAGGATCGATTTATGTGCCCAATGATCCCGAGCTCAGAAGCTAATTCTTCAGAAGCTCATGATTCCCGTACTCAATTCACCCCGCAACACCAAGATGTACCGGATTTGAAGCAAAGTTTCGTGGACAGGTATGAAGAAGGACATTGCCGAGTACGTGGCAGTATGCGATGTTTGTCAACGTAAAGGCGTAACATCGAAGCCAGCAGGTTACTTCAACCTTTGCCGATTCCCGATTGGAAATGGGAGAAACTTGGTATGGATTTCATCACAGATTACCCAGACCCGCTCAGGTTATGATTCTATCTGGGTAGTAGTTGATCGCTTGACTAAGGTAGCTCACTTCATTCCCGTGAAGACTACCTATACCAGTGCCAAGTTGGCCAAGATATACATGACCAGGATCGTATGTCCGCATGGAGTTCCGAGAAAATCGTGTCGATAGAGGAACGCAGTTTACCTCAAAGTTTTGGAAGCAATTACATGAAACTTTGGGTACGAGGCTGGAATTCAAGACAGCCTTTCATCCGCAGATGATGGATGCACCGAGAGAGTCAATCAGATTCGGAGGACATGTTGAGAGCTTGTGTGCTAGACTATGGGTCTAGCTGGGATGATAACTTGCCTTACGCAGAGTTCTCATACAACAACAGCTTATCAATCCAGCTTTGAAGATGGCCCTTTCAAGCTCTATACGGAAGGAGGTGCGAACCCCATTGTTGTGGGATAGTGTTGAGATCGATCACTTTTCGGTTCCGATCTTATCAAGGATTCCAAGAGAAAGTCAAGCTGATTCGAGACCGCTCAAGATAGCACGATCCACGACGTAAGAGTTATGCCGACAATGGCGCAAGGAGGTGACTTACGAAGTGGGAGACCGAGCATATCTTCGTGTATCTCACTTCGTGGAATCAAGAGGTTTGGAGTCAAGGAAAGTTAGCACCCGATTCATTGGCCCTACAAAATCCTCGAACGTCGTGGAGAAGTTGCATACAAGTTGGAATTGCGGAAGGATTGTCCGGAGTTCATGATGTCTTTCACGCTTCTCGCTTAAAGAAGTGCCATGCGAGACATGGCCGATGTTCCGTTGAGAGACACAAGGCCCTAGAGGCCATACAGCTTGACAAAGGATTTGACTTACAAGGAGAAACCCGTCAAAATTCTCGAGACTGCAAGCAGAGTTACCCGCAGAAAGTCATCAAGTTTTGCAAGGTGCCGTGGAGTCACCACACCGAGGAAGAAGCCACACAGGAACGCGAAGAAGATCTTCGCCGAGACCATCCGCACCTATTTGTTAGTTAACCCGAATCTCGAGGGCTAGATTCATCTTAAGGTGGGTAGGTTTGTAACATCCCAAATTTTCCTATTTGGAATGTTTTACAATTATAGCTAAGCATCCTATGCATCCTGCTTGAATTTGAATACCATTTGAAGTTTCAGAGAGTTTTGAATTTGAAATTTGAATTCCAAACTTTGGCATGTGGGAAACAATTCCAAAACCAAGCCTGATAAATACTTGATCAAAAGTATGAGAGGAGCAAACATGACACTCCAAAATATCAGAGGAAACAATGCCAAAAGAATTGGATTCAAATCTGAAATGTTATTTGAATTTGAAAAAATGGATTTTCATAAAGTTTGGATTTTGGCTTTGGAAAATGTTCAAATGAAAGGAATATTCCCTGATCATTTTGGTATATATATACCCTATATAAAATATTATTAGTTTAGGTTTTATTTTGTTTTTGGTTTTAAAAAAAATAAAGAAAAAGACTTTTCAAGCGCCACCAGCCACCTGTGCCCAGCCAGCGCCACCTCACCTCACCCCCCTCAAGAATCGCCCACCAAACTGCCCACTAGGCCACAGAGCCAGCCCAACAAGACACACCCCGCCTCCTCGCCGAAACCCCTAGGGTCCGCCACCCGACCAAAACCCCTCCTCTCTCTCAGCGACCCGTGGCCCCACCTCTCTTCTTCCCCTCGCCCACGTTTCAACCTCGCCGAGATCCGCGGATCCCGAAGGATCCGGATCCCAATCACCCCGATGCCCTTCCGCCCCACCGAGGCCCTGGCTATAAGCCCGAGCCCCGCACCCCATTCCCCCTTAGCCACGCCGAGCCTCTCTCTCTCTCTCCCGGCACGCCGGAGCCCGAGCTCAACCCCGCCGCCAAAACCCTCGCCGTCGCCGCCTAGTGCCCCGACCCTCACCAACCCCACCAACCCTTCCCGAGCTTCCCAGCCTCCCGACGCCTCCCAAGCTCGCTGACGCTTCAAGCCCCGGAGCACTCTCGCCGCCGCCGACGTCGCCGGAGTCCGGTGAGTCCCCGGCTTTCCCCTCCACCGTCCGATCCCAATCGGGTGGCTAGGATTAGAAGCCCCCGAAGGGGTATGTTTTAGTTAGAAAACCGGCCGGCCGGTGCGGTTTATTTTATTAGTTAGGTTTATTTTAGTTAGGCCGGTTCTGTTAGTTAAACCCTAGGCCCATTTAGTCTATCTGACGCCTAGTGCACAGTTTAGGCCCATTGGGCATTTTTCTTTTTATTTAGATTTTCTGTTTTAGCCGATTTGTTCCAAATTTCAAAAATGTGTATCTTTTGTTCTGTTTAATATTTTTTAGTGATTCTTTTTTTGTTGGATTGCAAATTTTATGTAGTTTCTGAAAACATATATTTAGCTATGTTAAAAATAATTAAAAATGCTTTAATATTATTTTAGTCAGAATAGCAAATCTGCTATAGTTTTAGTTAGAAAAATTATTTTGCATGATTCTTTTTGCAATCACTTTATTTTGATATTGCCAAACCCTAGAAATTAACTTTGGTATTTTAGGATTAATAAAAAATTAATTCTAGGCAGAATCCTATTAACCCTAATTAATTGATTTGTTCCTGTTTTCTTAATTAATAAATTAGCAAATTAATCTATTTTTAACTTGAGATTAGTTATTCTAGGTTAGTTTCTGTCATTCCATTAGATGAACTTTTATTTATAATTAATAAAAGTTTTAAATTAATTTTCTTAATAGAATTTGGATTAGGCCTAAAGTGAGTTTTATAATAGCTTTTTAATTAATTCTTTTTGCTCCTAATTGCTTAGTTAATCCTTTTCTGTTAAGTTAACCTAAAACCATGATTAGGTAATGTTGAGGAATTTTTGTTATATAAAAACTATTTTTGCTATTGTTTGGAATAGGGAAAAACTTTGAATTTGATTTCTTTGAGTTTTCCTTTTGATTTGGTTTTGATTGTTTGGTTGTGTTATGTTATCTTTGTTATCTTGTGTGATCCTCTTGCTTTGTACTTATTATGTCATTGTTTGTCTCGGTAGAGTTCCCGGAGTGCGAAGCTTGCTACTACGACTCTTTAGCTTACGAGGATCATCAGCAAGGCAAGTTTTGATCATGTATTTCTATACCTATGTTTTTGTGCATTAGTAGTTGTCACCACCCCACCATTGCATGCAGTAGTGATAATCTTGAAGTCATTAAACTTGAGTAGTATCATGTGGTAGGATGAACCAATCCCCTTGTTACCATGGCCCCGGGACGTAGTAGTTATTTTGCTAAGCTCGTAGACGGGATTTGGGATGAGTGAAATTCATAAGTAAGATGTGAGAGTCAATGATGATGATGATGACCCCATGGACTACAATGATCAAGATGGACTTCGGAAAATCACTACTGGGTGGAGGACGGTTGACGGGCACCTGAGCACCCAAGGGTGGCGGGATGCATGGAGAAGCGCCATGACATCCTGCGAAAGCTTCACCCAGCCACGAAGAGAAGGATGGATGCCCCATGACCGAAGCTTACTCAGCAGCCGCAAGCCATTATGGGCTCGGCTGGGTTGACCCTTGTAGTGAAGCTGGCTGGACGGTACTACGAGAAGTAGACGAACGGTAGGATTGGATGGGTACCGCGGTGGCGTAAGAACTCTTTGGAAGACCTGTTTATTCGTCCCGCCTTCAAACACCATGAAGTGCGAAGACTTTAAAGGAGGGAATGATTCTTGCGGGAAAGTCGCAAACCTCTGCAGAGTGTTATAACCTAATCGATTAGCCGTGTCCCGATTCACGGACATTTGAGCATCTGGATCTTGGAAGTATTCGGATATCTCAACACTTAACTCTAATGAAATAATTGATGGGTTTATGACTTAATAATAATTTGGGAACGAGATATTGGTTGGCGGAACCATCTCAATAACTACCAACAATTTGTAGTAATTTGCAAATAAGTCCACTTGTAGTAGGATAAAATTGGCTTTACGCAAAATGATGAAACTTAGAGCTCCACAGCCAAATATGCATATAGAGTTAGTAATTTTATTATTGTTGTTCCTCATAACTTGCCAGCTTATTCCAAAAGCTGATTACATGGCTGCAACGTATTATGTTGCGTAGATATATTCGATCAGAGTGAGGCTACGCCCGCGCTTGGCGATTGCCCTTTGAGTCGGATGGACTCGCTTTACCTTCGACGCTTCCGCAGCATTTTAGTTTATTTCTCATGAGTTGGCCTTGAGCCGAATTTATTCCCTTGTAATAAAGACTCTATATGAGAATCGATTAATGATATTCAGGTGTGATTGAACTTTGATTACTTTATCGATGTACTGTGAGTACCAGCATGATCTTGGGATGGTACAGACACAGAGATTTGACCGATTTTGGGTCAGGTCGCTACAATTGAAATCTCAATGCCTTGCTAAAAAGGCTTTAAAGAAAAGCGCTTGTTGGGAGAAAACCCAATTTTTTCCTTGTTGCTTAGTAATAAATAATCCATCTAGCCTCTGTTTAGATGTAGTTTTATCTTTTAATTAGTGTTTGTGCCAAGTTGGACCTATTGGATCTTCTTGGATGATAGTTATTTGATCTTGTTGTAATTTCCAGAATCTTTGTACTTAGTGCCCGAATTGTTAAAAATCACCATAACGTGATAAAATACTGATTCCAATTGCTTCTGATCAATAAAAAAATTGTCCAGGTCGTCTAGTTTTGGTAGAATTTTTTGGGTTCCAGAAGTTTGCGTTAGTTACAGATTACTACAGACTGTTATGTTTTTGACAGATTCTGTTTTGCGTGTGTTGTTTGCTTATTTTGATGAATCTATGGCTAGTAAAATAGTTTATGAACCATATAGAAGTTGGAATACAGTAGGTTTAACACCAATATAAATAAAGAATGAGTTCATTACAGTACCTTAAAGTAGTCTTTTGTTTTCTTTCTCTAACGGAGCTCACGAGATTTTATTGAGTTTTGTGTTGTGAAGTTTTCAAGTTTTGGGTGAATTCTTTTGATGGATTATGGAACAAGGAGTGGCAAGAGCCTAAGCTTGGGGATGCCCATGGCACCCCCAAGATAATCCAATGACACCAAAAAGTCAAAGCTTGGGATGCCCCGGAAGGCATCCCCTCTTTCGTCCACTTCCATCGGTAATTTACTTGGAGCTATATTTTTATTCACCAACATGATATGTGTTTTGCTTGGAGCGTCTTGTATTATTTGAGTATTTGCTTGATAGTTTACCACAATCATCCTTGTTGTACACACCTTTTGAGAGAGCCATATATGAATTGAAATTTGATAGAATACTCTATGTGCTTCACTTATATCTTTTGAGCTTGATAGTTTGCTCATAGTGCTTCACTTATATCTTTTTGAGCGTGATAATTTTTGCTCTAGTGCTTCACTTAGATCTTTTAGATCATGGTGGTGGATTTGTTTTAAAGAAACTTGATCTCTCATGCTTCACTTAGATTATATGAGAGTCGTTAATAGCATGGTAATTTGCTTAATGTTAATATACTTGGTGTTCAAGATATGTGAAACTTTCTTTTGAGTGCGTTGAATACTAAGATAAGTTTGATGCTTGATAATTGTTTTGAGATATGGAGGTAATAATATCAAAGTCATGCTGGTTGATTAGTTGTGAATTTGGGAAATGCTTGTGTTGAAGTTTGTAAGTCCCGTAGCATGCACGTATGGTTAAAGTTGTGTAACAAATTTGAAGCATGAAGTGTACCTGGCTTGTGCATCCTTATGAGTGGCGGTCGGGGACGAGCGATGGTCTTTTCCTACCAATCTATCCCCCTAGGAGCATGCGCGTAGTACTTGAATTTTGATGACTTCTAAATTTTTGCAATAAGTATATGAGTTCTTTTGACTAATGTTGAGTCCATGGATTATACGCACTCTTACCTTTCCGCCATTGCTAGCCTCTTCGGTACCGTGCATTGCCCTTTCTCACATTGAGAGTTGGCGCAAACTTCGCCGGTGCATCCAAACCCCGTGATACGATATGCTCTATCACACATAAACCTCCTTATATCTTCCTCAAAACAGCCACCATACCTACCTATTATGGCATTTCCATAGCCATTCCGAGATATATTGCCATGCAACTTTCCACCGTTCCGTTCATCATTATTATGACATACATTACTTTTGTCATATTGCCATTGCATGATCATGTAGTTGACATCGTATTTGTGGCAAAGCCACCATGCATTATTTTCATACATGTCATTCTTGATTCATTGCACCATCCCGGTACACCGCCGGAGGCATTCATACAGAGTCATACCTTGTTCTAGTTTCGAGCTGTAATCCTCATGTTATAATCAATACAAGTGTGATGATCATCATTATTAGAGCATTGCCCAAAAAAAAGAGAAAGGTCAAAATAAAAAAAGTCCCAAAAAAAAGAAAAGGGCAATGCTACTATCTCTTTTTCCACACTTGTGCTTCAAAGTAGCACCACGTTCTTCATGTAATGAGTCTCATATTTTGTTCTTCAAAGTAGCACCTCGTTCTTCATGTAGTGAGTCTCATATTTTGTGCTTCAAAGTAGCACCTCGTTCTTCATATAGTGAGTCTCATAAGTTGTCCTTTTTATACTAGTGGGAATTTTTCATTATAGAACTTGGCTTGTATATTCCTACGATGGGCTTCCTCAAATGCCCTAGGTCTTCATGAGCAAGCAAGTTGGATGCACACCCACTAGTTTTCTTTTGTTGAGCATTCATAGCTCTAGTGCATCCGTTGCATGGCAATCCCTACTCCTCATGTTGACATCAATTGATGGGCATCTCCATAGCCCGTTGATTATCCTCGTCAACGTGAGACTTTCTCCTTTTTTGTCTTCTCCTCACAATCCCCATCATCATATTCTATTCCACCCATAGTGCTATATCCATGGCTCACGCTCATGTATTGCGTGAAGGTTGAAAAAGGTTTGAGATTATTTAAGTATGAAACAATTGCTTGGCTTGTCATCGGGGGTATAGAAGTTTGGAACATCTTTGTGAGACGAAAATGAAGCATAGCCTAACTATATGATTTTGTAGGGATGACCTTTCTTTGGCCATGTTATTTTGAGATGACATAATTATTTTGATTAGTATGCTTGCAGTATTATTATATTTATGTCAATATGAACTTTTGTCTTGAATCTTTTGGATCTGAATATTCATATCACAATTAAGAAGATTTACATTGAAATTATGCCAAAGTATCACTCCGCATCAAAAATTATGTTTTTATCATTTACCTACTCGAGGACGAGCAGGAATTAAGCTTGAGGATGCCTGATACGTCTCCAACGTATCTATAATTTTTTATTGCTCCATGCTACTTTATCTATTGTTTTGTACTATAATGGGCTTTATTTTCCACTTTTATATTATTTTTTGGGACTAACCTATTAACCGGAGGCCCAGACGAGAATTGCTGTTTTTTGCCCATTTCAGTGTTTCGAAAACGGAGTCCAAACGGAATGAAACCTTCGGGAACGTGATTTTCTCACCGAACATGATCCAGGAGACTTGGACCCTACTCCAAGGAGTGCAGAGGCGGTCACGAGGTGGGGCGCCCTCCCCCAGGCGCGCCCCCTGCCTCGTGGGCCCCTAACGCTCCACCGACGTATTCCTTCCTCCTATATATACCTCACGCACCCCAACAGATCGGGGCGGAGCCAAAACCTAATTACACCGCCAGAATTTCTCAGTATCCACGAGATCCCATCTTGGGGCCTGTTAGGAGTTCACGGAGGGGCATCTACCACGGAGGGCTTCTACAACAACACCATAGCCCCTCTGATGAAGTGTGAGTAGTTTACTTCAGACCTTCGGGTCCATAGTTAGTAGCTAGATGGCTTCTTCTCTCTTTTTGGATCTCAATACAATGTTCTCCCCCTCTCTCGTGGAGATCTATTCGATGTAATCTTCTTTTTGCGGTGTGTTTGTTGAGACCGATGAACTGTGGGTTTATGATCCAGCTTATCTATGGAAAATATTTGATTCTTCTCTGAATTCTTTTATGTATGATTAAGTTATCTTTGCAAGTCTCTTCGAATTACCCGTTTGGTTTGGCCAACTAGATTGGTAGTTCTTGCAATGGGAGAAGTGTTTAGCTTTGGGTTCAATCTCGCGGTGACCTTACCCAGTGACAGAAAGGTTTGCAAGGCATGTATTGTATTGTTGCCATCGAGGATAACAAGATGAGGTATTTATCATATTGCATGAATTTATTCCTCTACATCATGTCATCTTGCTTAAGGCGTTACTCTGTTTTTAACTTAATACTCTAGATGCATGCTGGATATCGGTCGATGAGTAGAGTAATAGTAGTAGATGCAGAATCGTTTCGGTCTACTTGTCACGGACGTGATGCCTATTACATGATCATTGCCTGGATAACCTCATAACTATGCTCAATTCTGTCAATTGCTCAACAGTAATTTGTTCACCCACCGTAGAATACTTATGCTCTTGAGAGAAGCCACTAGTGAAACCTATGGCCCCCGGGTTTATTCTCATCATATCAATCTCCATCACTTTATTTACTTGCTTTTCTTTTACTTTTACTTTGCATCTTTATATCAAAATACCAAAAATATTATCTCTATCAGATCTCACTCTCGTAAGTGACCGTGAAGGGATTGACAACCCCTAAGCGTTGGTTGCGAGTAGCTATCGTTTTGTGCAGGTACGAGGGACTTGCGCGTGGTCTCCTACTGGATTGATACCTTGGTTCTCAAAAACTAAGGGAAATACTTACGCTACTGTACTGCATCATCCTCTCCTCTTCGGGGAAATCCAACGCAAGCTCGAGACGTAGCAAGATGCAACTCGGTGTGAAGTCTGCAGCGCCACCATTTTTTTGTTTATCTATATGCAGGGAAAGTGGGCTCTAGCTGTGGTGGACGATTGGATCTTTCCGGCGGTTTGCGGTACATCAGTATAGCGAGAAGGGTCAGCGGCAGCCACGATGCCCCCGATGAGTAGTAGTTGCTCATGGGCAGTTCAAAAAAAAGCCTCTTTTCCTATTTATTCAGATTTTGGATTGTGTATTCCCCTCGTGTGACACGTTCTGCAGTACACATCGCCATGTTGGGCGCCGGCTTCATCGTCAGTAGCACCAACTGGCCTACGACGGCATGCTGCGGTCCACTGTGCAGGTGAGTTTGGTGAGTACTAGTTCCGTAGCATGGGGGCCTGGTGATCTCCCAGTGCCACCCAATGACGAGCTCGTGCATATAATTGTGGCATGTCCTGTGCCTTTTAATTTTGACAGTAATGCAAGAAGTTCATTGTGTACCTGGTGCGGTTTGGTGACTCGGGCATGTATAGTGGGTGTGGTTCCGTATACTCATCGCTGGAGCAGCCCACACGGTGGGGGCACGCATCCATCATTGACTTTACAAGCAGTACACTTTCGTACTCTTTGGCACGTAGCCATCTTGAGCGTGCAATTCCCATTTGGTTGATGGCGCGTGAGCCATGTGGTTCACAAAAAACAGCAATTGCAGCTCGCCGGTGGCGTGCGTGTGTTTTGGCAGCTA